>JAJJMC010031238.1:0-164012 GCA_023531435.1 Papaver californicum
AATAAGCAGTTCGTGGGTTTCCTAGCCACTATTGCAACCATAGCGCCAATAACATTGAGGGAAAAGTGGGAAAAGAAAAGACGAAGAAAAATATGTGACAGCTGTTACTTTTGAAGAGGTAAGACACTGATCACCTATAGCATGGTAAAAATAATCATCTTCTAGCATCAAGATGTGATATATGTTACGAACATTATAGGTTTAACATAATCATAAAAATCTCAAAAGCTAACTTCAAAAACCAATCATCCAGACAAAAACTAGTAAGATGGTAAAACACCAATGTATAGTAACAGCTACAACACAAGATATCCCGCTCAGATAAAGATAAACCTTCCTAATCATTTAGAAGTTTAAGAGTTTAAGATTTACCAGCAGATGACATCAACCAATCCAAAGCAATTGTTCCACCATCAGGTGTAAGAAATATTTGCCTGAACAAACAATATTCATCATATAAGAATTGCACAAACCAAGTTCAACAAGATACCATGGAGGAAAAAAATGGCAAGGATGACCGATAATTATACCAATGACTTACAAGAGACTACATTACTGCACATCTTACTGTGCAACACAGACAAAATCAAGCCATTCAGGACCTTCTTAGATAGAAGTGCATGCTGAGCCAGACCACTGAAATATCAGACAAGTGTCAAGGAGAAATAAAAGAGAAACTCTAAATTTTTGGGCCCTAGTCGCAATCTAAAATGGGAAGACTAGAAAATAACATATTATTAACAGCAACGCATTTTATCATTTCTCCTAATATAAATAGTATAAATAGGCGCATCTACCAAAATGAAGTAATGTAGATTGTTAGTTTTTAGTCTGTGCAGAGGGTGGGTATAGGACACCATTACCTATTTTACAGTTAATAGTCCATATTCCCCCAATCAAACTAATTACCAAGTATCAGCAATGTCTGGTCCTAAAATGACTAAATTACAGTTTCAACATCCAATTATCTTAACAAACAATAAAACCAAATACAAGTTAGAAGTCTAGGTTGAGATTCATGATAAAACAGAAAGCAGTTTATTTAAGCATGTCGAGTAGAAGTTCATGATCTTCTTCTATCTTTTCATCAAATGACAGTACCCCCAGACACCAAAACTCAACATTCAGGAAATGAGACATTGAAAATAGACAAATTATCCGGAATACCTCTTGTAGCTGAAAACAGGAGGCCTCCCAAAGAAGTTGAGAAAAGCAGTCTGTATATGCGGACTGGAAAGCCAAGGAGTTACTAAATACCTGCACAATTCAGAATCCATAGAAACAAATAAATAAAATAATCCATACATTTAGGGGGGAAACTGGCGCCTCAATTGAAACTTTCAACTTCAAATTGACTAGGTCTTTAAGATTATTCAAGTAATTGACTCAGAATCAATCATAAAATTCTTCCAAAATGATAACATAATTAAATAAGCAATTTATAATCTAGTTTGAGAAAATAAATTTGAGTTGACCTTCCATGAAGAGACTGGCACTTAGAAGCAACACCCTCATAGATCTCAGAGCATGAATTATACGTCACAGAAATCGAATCCCCTCTAAATCCATGTAATAAATCTTGAAAGAAATGGATCTCCAGAAAATTATAAATAAAAATTAAGAAAATAAATGAAACGGCGTAGAGATAGTGTGAAATAGGTAAGAGTAATGCTGCTTTGTAGAGAAGTTCGTATGGAGATGAATTGGAATTCAAGGATTCCATGATGGTAATTTGAGTATACTGGAAACCCTAATTTTGGTTTTGGGGATACAGTGGATTTGGGTAGCTAATGGTTGAGGAGGTGTTGAGCTACTCAGAAGAGTTTTTCCGGGGACGACCACTCCGAAGGAAACGACATAAACGTTGAATCATTTTTTTCTGTTTCTTTCCAACAAGACAATCAACTTCTCGTTTCGCTCGTGTGAAAGAAAATTATAAAATACTGCTCAAAAGTTTATAGGGACAACACGTGTTTAAAAGAGGTGGACTTATTGTTAGAAATAGGGGTGAGCATGGACCGGTTTCCACCTGATCCTTATCCAATCCAATTCATAACGGGTTTTAAATTTGTTATCCGCATCTAATCCAGTAACCAACAGATTTGTATCCAATGGATGCACGAATGGATGGATTGGATGTGAATAATCTAATGGATTTGTTTTATAATTAAAGTTTATAGTAGATAAATAGAGCAACAAGTTTATGGATCATTTTAGAAATAAGAATACCTTATTTAAAGGTTTAAAATTGGATTTAAATAGAATGCTTTGAAGTTACTCAAAATTTTGAATAGGAAAAAAAATCCGACCCTTTGAAATAAAATGTTTTTGGTGTTTGTGATCAAGTATGTCCACCTATCCATATGTTGGTTTTGTATCTTATAAGATCATCAAAGTATGACACGAAAGGAATACATATTGTGGCAAAAAAAAAAATACTAGCTTCATATTTGTATTGAAGAAGTTTGATAAAAAAAAAGGTATTAACGGGTCCGGATGTCCAACGGATTTTGAAGGTTGCACCGGGCCAAATCCGTAATCCATTGGATTTCAAAAATCCCATCTGCATTTAATCCATTAGTGAACGATCCAGGCACCCACCCGCCAAAATACGATCGGTCCGGAACGAATCTGCGGATTTCAGGCCAAATGTTCACCCCTAGTTAGGATGGCATGTTAGCTCAGCGATTAGTTCCGAGCCCACTGGAGGCAGATCAACCTTGTCCTTCTACAGTAAGACTAGCCCACAAAACTTATTGTGGGCCCCTAAGGCATGTGTAGTATTTTAAGTGAGATACGAATCATTGTATTCGTTGGTCCGTATCTGGACTCTGTTTTCCGTCTACCTTTAGGTGTTATGTCTTTTCGGAAACGAACTGTCGCATATGTTTATAAGCATCCCCATTTTGTTCTTCATGACGTGGTACCACTCTAAACTTTTCATTTGGGAATGTGGATCCTAAGGGGCTCGCGACGGATCTCGGTTAAACAGTCATTTAGGGAAAATTTTGGGATCTAAAATTGGAGGTATCTAGTATTTTCGGTTCAGAAAAGTAAAGTTCAAAGTGCTTGGTTGTGTCGTATCAACCAAGAAAATAACTATTAATAATATGTGTTTTTTTTCAGAGAAAATAAAGTTTTCATCAAATGTGTCTTGTGGCCTTGGTATGATTTAAACTTGGGACCTATGAGTTACTAAGGTTCACTAGCTATTTTCATTATTGTGAATGAAATATAAGTAACATTTAGTCTCACATAAGGCAAACTAAGGATGAAGGTCCTTCATATTGCTAAGATTCTTGAGATTCTAAGTATGACCAATTCCTTTGGTCAACACACTTTTGTATGAGAGGAAGAACTTAGGCAATGGCTAATATGAGTTTTACACATGCGTTGCTTCGCACGAAGGACAAGAATATGGCATCTGCAAAGGACATGGAAAACAAGGCTCATGTGGTTGGACACAAATCTTCCAAATCTGAAAAAAAAAAAGTGAAACTAGCAAACGCCGCTCTAAGTGTGGTCCTTCTCAAAAAGGTACATTTTTTAAACCTTAATCTAGCATTACCTTAATTAAGGGTGATTGTTATGTTTGTGGAAATCATGGACATATGGCAATTCATTGTAGACAATGTAAGGACCTTAATAAAAAAAAAAATAATACTAATCTGGTTAAAAATAATAAGGATGAGTTCAGTGGTATGTTGTTTGAAGTTAATCATGTGATCAATGGTGGGTGGACTCTGGTGCCACCAAGCATGTTTGTGGAAATATATATGCTTTTAACTCCTATCATAAGGTACGAGATGGTAAGAAACTATGTATGGGTAACCCCTCTGTATCGGAAGTAGCAGAAATAAAAAAGTTGAGTTGAGGCTCACCTCCGCCAAGACTCTCACATTGAATGAAGTTCTGTATGTTTCGGACATCTTCAGGAATCTTGTCTCTTATTCTTTTTTAAATGATAAGGGTTTCAAAATTGTAATTGAATATGAAAAATTTGTTGTAACTAAGGGTAAAGATTATGTGGATAAGGGTTGTAAGACTGGTGGTATGTATATAAGCTTAATGTAAACTCTGTTAAAATAAAATTAAATGATTCTTCTACTTACTTTTGTGTGATAGAATATTTGTTATGGTTGACTTGGTCATGTTAAACTTTAAATCAACGAATAAACTGGCTAGTGTAGGCAGCATATCCAAATTCACTTTGGATGATGAACATAAATGTGAAATTTGTGTAGAATCAAAGCATAATATAAAACCATTTTAATAAAATGTTCAGAGAAAACCTTTAGAATCAATTCATCCAGACCTAGTTGATATGAAATTAACTCAAACTAGAGGTGGTAAAAAATGGTTTGTCACTTTCATAGATGATTGTACTATATATTGTCATATATTCTTTTAGGGGTAACGTTGATGCCTTATAAGTCTTCACGATGTATAGATGTTAACATTAAAAAGATTAGGTCTTATCGTGATGGCGAGTGTGAAAATGGCAGCAGTACATGAAACCACACCTCCTTATTTATTACGGTCTAATGGTGTGCTTGAACGAAAGAATCGAACCTTTAAGGAGATGATGAATGATATACTGATTAGTTCATGATTACTTGCAAACTTGTGGGTGTGGGTAGGGTGGGGGGCGTAGGTGGGTAGGGGTAGGGGTTGGTTCAATCCTTTCAGGTTGTTATATCTTGAAAATAGTGTCCTATAAAGGATTAAACAAAAATCCACATAAGTTATGGAAAGGTCCACAACTTTCTTATGCATACTTCATGTGTGGGGGTGCCTGGCTAAGGTTGAGATTCCCCCTCCTAAGAGAACTAGGATAGGATCCAAAACTGTTGATTGTGTTTTCATTGGGTATCTTGAGCATACTACTATATATATATATATAAATATTTATGTTTATGAGTTTCTGAAATTTCTGATATTGGGTTGAATACTATCATGGAGTCAAAGGATGATGAGTTTTTTGAAAATATTTTTTCGTTGAACCTGACTCTTGTAAAAGATGTGACTTGTCAGGATTTACCTTTAGTGGAAGATGAAGTAGAGCTTGAGCCTACAAGAAGTAAAAGAACTAAATTTGAAACTTATTTTGGACCTGACTTCATAAATTTCCTAGATAAGTATGAGATATATACTTATAAAGAACCCATGACTTCTTATGAAGCTCCATGGTGGAAAAAAACCTTCATCAGTGAAATGGATTTCATCCAACACAACCAAACTTGGGAGATTATAGATTAACTTCAAGGGTGTAAGACCATAGGTTGTAAATGGATCATCAAGAGGAAACGTAAGGTAGATAAAATTGTAGAAAAATACGAGGCTAGGTTAGCAGTTAAAGGTTATAAGCAGAAAGAAGGTGTATATTTATTTGATACTTACTCACCTGTTACGATAATTATTTCCAGTAAAATGTTAATTAATGTAGATGTCATTCATAATTTAGAGATACATCAAATGGATGCAAATACAAATTTTCTAAATGGTGAATTAGATGAAGAAATTTACATGGACCAACTTGAGGGCTTTGTAGTGAAAGGTTCTGAAACAAGTTTAGAAGTGAACAAATCTTTGTATGATTTGAAATAAGCACCTAAGCAATGACATAAACAAAATTTGATCATGTAATAATTCATAGTGTTTTTAAAATTAATGAATCTGACAAGCGTATTTACACTGAACTTTTTCAAATGATATAAAATCTGCCTTCTTGCATGGTTGCTTAAAAGAATAAGTCTATGTTACGCAACCTTAAGTTTTTTAATGTCATAAAAATCTCTATCATGTATTCAAGCTAAAACAACAAACTTATATGGTTTGAAACAAGCACTTAAAAGGTTGGTATGAGAAGTTAATCACATCTTTACAAAAAAATGATTTTTGTAGAGGGTGAACAGATAAAACTCTCTTCACCAAGTGGAACGGAAAAGATGTCTTAATTGCTTAAATCTATGTTGATGATGTCATCTATGGATCTACTTCCAAAATACTTACTGAAGAATTTTAATATTTCTTAAGTATAGAACTTTAGAAGAGCAACACAAGTAAATTAATATTATTTTTAGGATTACAAACTCACCAACATAAAAATGGCATCAATATTTCTCAAGAGAAATATGCAAGAGACCTTGTTAAAAGGTTTGGTCTTGATAGATGACTTCCATGAAAACTCTTATGTCCACAATCGGGAAGTCCCAATCGAATCCAAAAGGAAATAAAGTGGATTCGGAATTGTATGGGTCATTGATTGGAAGTTTGTTATACCTAACAACAACTTGACCATATATTGCCTTTAGTGTTGGTTGTTGTGCAAGGTTCCAAGAATACCCCAAGGAGTCTCATCTCACTGTTGTAAATCGGAGAATTGTGTTTCCCTTGAAAGACTCTTACACACATTCCCTTCCAAATAAACCATATTTTAGTTAAAGTTGTTTCAACACTGATAGAGAGATAATGTTTTGACATCCAATGCCAGCCTTGACCTTAAGGATGCCCGAAGCAGACTTCAAATTATTGTCCTATAACATTGACTACAAGTACAAGATATCGATTTTTATTTTATTTTCATATTACTAATTGCTAGTGGTAATAACATCCGTGAGGTGAGTGCAATTTTTTTAAAATTAAACTAATGTTAAAAAAAAAATTATAAACAATAAGTATAAACATTTTCTATGGACGAAGAGTATAACATCCACAAGTACATAGATGCATGAAGATATTACGAAGAAAAATAACATAATAAATGATAGAAGTTAAGTAAGGGGAGTGTTGACCGGCCATCGAGTGAAAAAAAAAGATTGCAGACATCGTTCTAGTTATATCCAAGATCTAAAATGACTCGGATCAAACAAGAAAAAAAAAATCGGAAAATAATAAGCACATTATATGGTATAGTGTTAAATAACACAAAAAATAACTTAATGCCCTCCTGGGTCTTGTTGCCCAAGGTCGGTCATGTTGACATCCAAGACCTGCAAATATTTAAAAAGCTATCATAAGGGTTGATGTCAAGTTGTACATTATTTGGAGGTAGCAACCACACTGATTTAGAAAAATAACAGTGAAAAAATAGGTGTTCTACAGTTTGGTTATCATCACAACCAATAAAACAGACATGAGAGGTATCTTTAATAATGTCGTAAAGCCAGAAGTTAGTAGTGAGAGCATTATGTAGACATTTCCAAAGAAATAGTTTGATTCTTCGGGAAGCTTCTATTTTCCAAAGTTCTTTCCAAACTTTATCCTGCATATTAAGATTAGTAGATTCTAATCCTGGAAAATTCAATTTATTATATATGGGCTTGACAGTAAATTCTTCAGAGATTATCAATAGCCATTTAATCTTGAATTAACTAAAAAAGTTATTAATTGCATCGATGAATATATTAATTTTGGATATGCTATTGGAGATAGATGTGGGAAATAAAAAGCCGATGCGAAAGATATTCCACTTTTTGTTGACTATATCCATTATTAAGCAATGGATGTTAAATGAGTGTTAGAATTATTACGAAACTGAGAGATTTTAAGAGATATGTTTGGGATCCAATTATTCTTCAAGACATTGATAATTTTGAACGTTGAGGTTTATATTCAATTTAAACTTCATATTCACCAGTAATCTTTAGTTTAATAGCGGTTTGGCAAAACTGGACATGGATACCCATTTTACCTAGCGGCAGTGTTACTTGGTTTGAGGTAGAAATATGATGGTGGAAGCAAAAAATACTCCCTCCGTTTTTCAAAGTTTTTTCTTTCCATAATTTGAATCTTGTATTGGTATTGTTTGGTGGCAGTAAAAGTGTGCTAAAATTGGTTTTTGGTGGTGGTTGTCTGATATTACAGGCAGCAAAGGATGAATAAGACGGTGATGGAATTTGGATTATATATATGCTCTTCAAAACTTAAACACCAGTAACAAATAAATTTTGCCATTAATACTAATCCCTCCTCATTTTTTTTCCGGGAATACATTGTTAAAAGAAAAATAAATTTTATTAACCCGACAGAAGGATGAACAGTGACAACGTGACATATATTAAAATTTTAGGCATTTCTTTAAAATGAATTTAAGAAGAACTAACCGTGATATATACGGATATATATAAAAATGTATATACTAAATTTGTACCTATATCAAATACAAGACCATACAAAACATGATTAATAGAGGGAATATCGGTATTAACGTGGGTGCATGATACCAGTTAAAAGATCTAGTAATTATTTTGTTTTATATGGATTGATACCCTGCTGATACTAGTACCCTTTTATCAACCTGGCTAGTTTAGTTCCTACGTGAATTATTTTAGCCATATCCAATTTTGTGTCCACCCATATCAATAGATAAGGGGTGTCTAAGTTTACACGAAAATACTAAATTAACCCCTATAAAAATCTAATATTACAAACTAAAAGTAAAATCAATTATTAAAACTAATTACCCTAACCTATTTATCATTTCAATCTTAATAACTGATTCCTTTTTTTTTTCTCTTATTCTCTCTTCTTTCCTCTTCTTCTCCATTTCAAACCAAAACATCGTCGATAATCGTTGATTCAAAAAATGATTAATCATTTTTTTTCTATATAAGGAAAATTGCGAGGCGAATAAAGCATCACACTAAATGAGCAACTCTTCCTAGTGAAAACGATCCAGGAATTGGACAATCAATTCAACAAAAACCAAAGAAGAAAACGGCTACGGAGGAGGTAGACGAAGAAACTCTCACACACGCAATGGTTCGAATCAGGTACTTTTCTATCATCCCATCACTCAAAATTAGGTTTCAATCACATGCCAACACTCAAAAATTGAAAATTTTGATTTCTGGATTTTTTGTGAAAACCAGTATCGTTGGATGTTCATGTCTACATCCAACGATTCCATTTTGAATCGTTTGATGTTCATGCCCCGTCGAACGATTCCAAAGTAACTGAAAAGTCAGAAACATCAACCCAGAATCGTTCTATGTGGAAATTCCTATCGAACGATTCTGGGTCGAGAAGAAAATGAATATTTATCAGAATTTTTGGATGTGGACATCACTATCAAACAGTTCAGATAAAATAAGAAATTGATATTTCTCATAATCGTTCGTTGTGGACATGCCTATAGAACAATTCTAGGTCAAGAAAACAGCCAATGTTTATGTTGGTTTTTTATCCTAGAATCGTTGGATATGAACACCAATATAAAACGATTATGTAGTGTATCATGCTAGGAATCGTTGGATGTGGATGTATCGTGCTGGCCGATTCTACTCTTGGAATTCCTAAATTCGCTTTAATTTAATTGTTGATTATCGTATGATGTCATACTCTTTTACGGATACGGGAAAGACTAAGAAAGGGGAAAAAAGAGCGAAAAAAAATAATGATCTTCTTTCTCCTGGGAGCTTGGGACCTCGTCGAAAGGACGGTCAGAACTTGGGAGCTAGACACTGTAGGGGTTCAGCGGGCAAAGTTAAAGCGGTTGCCATCAACAAACCAACTTCTTCTTCTGATATAGAATCTGAAAGAGGTCCAAGTAAAGAGGAAGATATGGATAGCAGTAACGGAGAAGAACAAGGAAGTGGATCACCACGACGACAACCACAAAAACAGGAAGGAGATAAAGATGGAGCGCCAGGAAGCAAAAAGAAAGGGGCATACTTTCCAAAGCCTAGCATGTTGTTAATTCGCGGTCCTGATGAGCCCATTCATGGGTTACTGGGTGACGGGGGACAATTGCTATGGGGTACGAGCATAATTGGGCTGCTAAGATCTGTGCAACCATGGTAAGTATCTCAACCTTATTGTATATATCGTCTACTTCTATTTTAGCCTAATGCACTTTCTAATTTGTTGTGATATGTCATTTAAGATCACACTGATATCGTGCGTCTTCCAAAACACCAATCGTCATTCAACAATGGATTTATGGTCACTGGATGAAGAAGCACCTCAAGTACAAGATATCATCGAACAAACATGGTTTATCTATGAAGTGAATAACTCCAAGGTTTGGTATGACAATCCCCTTGTTTCCGCCTTCCTCAAGAGATATTACACGAAGACGGATACTTTTCATCTTTCGTTTGGGGAAATGACAATAACCCCAAACGATATATAGTTGATCACAGGTCTGACGTGGGAGGTAAAGCCGTGAGGGGGCCCAACTACCAAAATGAATTAGATTGGAGGGACATCTACAAGTTCACCTCTGAGTTGTTTGGTTGGGATGCGAACGAGACCACGACGGAGATGGCGATGGTAACAGAGAAAAAACAGAGAATTTTTCATCTCAGACACCTTAGGGATGAGTTCACGGGAAGAATGGGTCTTCATAAAAATGGTCAGCTGACCCAGCATAATGTCACTGCTATCTCCACCGTATATATTCTCTTCATAAGGGATGTTGTCTCCAACCCTTAAAAGAAAACACTTGCGGACGGAAAGATGGTTGGGTACCCGGAACAAATTTACCATGGACCTCTTTTTCACCCCAGAGGCTATGTAATGTACAACCCGAAAAGAGTTGCGAGGCAATGTGGTGTTGTTCAGAAGATCCCTGATGAAGTCAAATTCAAATTTAACAAACATAAATGTAGTTCCCTTGAGAACGATATTGAGGTTGTCCAATGTCCCTTACCAACTCAAACTATTTGGGAGAATAGGTCGGCTAACATATGCAGAATGGGTAAGCTTGTTGAGTTCGATGTTGAAGTCATCCCGGCGTATATGTCGTGGTACCTCAACGTTTCTCACACTCGTGTGATACGAGTAGACGATAGGCCCTTGATCAAGGACCGGGATAGAGCTCTCGATGTTCTGGTAAGTGTTGTGGTCTCTTATGATATGCTAAGAAGGTTTAGAATGAGGTAACTTGTTTGCAGTTTGAAATGAAAACAGAAAAGACGAATCACGTACATGATCAACCAAGCAAAAATGTGTATCAGGAGAGGAGAACATGTTTTGGCGAATCAGGCGAAGATTGAAGAATATTAGTCACTGGAGGATGAACAAGATGATGCTAGGTTTGGGGAGGCGGTGGAGCCGGCGCCAACAAAAAAAACAAGAGTAAGAAAGGATGCTCGGGGAAAATCAAGCAATAGACAAGGACCTCCTAAACGAGGTCGAGGTAGTCGTGGTCATGCGGAAGGCGGTGATGTGGTTGAATGAATGTTTTCTTGTTTTTCAAACTAATGCTTCTTCACTTTGGATAATTATGTCTTTATTTTATGTTTGTCATTCGGATTAAACATATGGATAATTAGGTTTGTTAGTTTATGAAAGAACGGATTTATTTGGTTTTAAAATTGTTGTGTATGCTAAGACGCGACAAAAGAACTACAATTTGTTCCAATTTATCATCGGGAATCTGGATATCTTTGTTGGCATAATCATTCGATATGGAAAAACCTATCAGTCAATTCTGAACAGAAAAACCAGAACTTTTTCCAGGTATTCAGAATCGGTCGATATCAACGTTCATATCGAACGATTCTACATAAAGAAAAAAACCCAACTTTCTGTTGCTTTTTGACGCTAGAATCGTTTGATGTGTGCATCCATATGTAACGATTCTAATTAGGGAGAATGCCAATATTTCAGATGGTTTTTTAGCATAAAATCGTTCGATGTTGGCATCTATAAAGAACGATTCTAAGCGGAGGAAAAACAAAACTTTTTGTTGTTTTTAACGATAGAAACGTTCGATGTGGACAACCATATCGAAAAATTCTAAGGTTTAATCACATGCTAATTTTTGTTGTTTTTTTAGCTTAGAATCGTTCGATGTGGAGCTATATATATAATGATTCCAGCAAGCCTAGATTTTGATATTTTCGATAATATAGAATCGTTCGACGTGTACTTACAGAACGAACGACTCTTGCATGATATTTCACCCAAATTTTAAGTTTCTTAAAAATAAATAGTTGTTGGGACTTCCTCTATCTGTGCACAACTTGTCCCAAACTTACACCTTCTACTCGCTCCCACTTCATCCACTACTCAAATAGAGCCGGGGAAATGCAATGAGAACCGGATGAAGATTTGGAGCTCGTCAAGTCGTTCATTCCGAACGTTCGTTAAAAATTTATTCAATGTTTTGGAAGAGAGTCAAAGAATTCTTCGATGACCGCACCGGGAACCCTAACCATTGCAAATGGAAAGACCTAGCGTCTAGATTCTGCATCATTAAAAGCGAAATGCGAGAGTTCCGTAAAATTAGAAGAATGGTTCATGAGCATCATCCTCAAAGCTTTTAATAGTGAGAAAGTGAGTAGTGCGACATGTTTATCCCTCTCCCATTGTTTTATATTCGTATACTAACTTGTAATCGATTTAATTTCAGGTTGAGCGATTCATAGTCTATGGCGAATTCGAAACGGGGAAAGAATGTTCATGCACTTGAAGGAATACGCCGTGTTGAACCAACATGCTCGGAGGTTTATTAATGATGTATTAATGTGCGAGCTACAAAAATACGCGTACTAGATCATATAATAAAATGTATTAATATCCTAAACTATGTAATGCAATGTACTAATATCCTAAACTATAAATGAAATTTATCATTTATGAAAGTGTCCTGGAATCGGTTCATAACGACACTCATATATAACGATTCTTTGAATCGTTCTTTTGTTAATGGTCATATACACCAACCCAACATCGGTATGTTATCCTTCGTATCCAGCGATTCTGGGTTGATTAATTTAAAGAAAAAATATTTTTTCTTTCTTCTTTTTATTAATTCTAATAATTAAAACGCTACTAATTAAATTAATTGATAATAATTAATTATAGAATAAATTAACATTCACATAATAGTTTGACAAGTTTTTTTAATATTTATTATATACTTATTTTATTTTATCTTTTAATGGTAGTATTAAAATAATTTACGTGATCCCCGGTATAGCTGGGTTTCTCGATTACGACACAATAATCCATCCCAAATATATGGACAATACCCCAAAAGGCATCATCCACAACCCAAGAAGACCCCTCCTGGTTAATAATGTATATTTCCACTTCACACATCCCCATCCATCCATATTTGAGTAACAACCAAAACGACAAAGCTTGCGCAGAATAAAAGTTGCAGTTTTTTAATAATTAGCTAATACAACAAATAAGAAATAGTCTCTTTCCTTTTCCTTTCTGCAAATTAAGACTGTGTGCATATCCAAGCTTCAAGCAATAACTAGATCAGATTACAACATCAACATCCCCCTCCCTACCTCCGCCACCCTACCCACACACTCTCTGCCTTTCTAGTCCTTTTCTTCCCTTTTCTCTGCTAAATATTTTCCACATTTAATAACCCTTCTTTCTCATAATCATCACCACTACCACTACCACCACCATCACCACCAGGACAAGTACCATTCATAGTCACCTCAACAGATGTGAGCTTCCTAGCTCTTAACGCTTCAGCTTCCCAATCGGTTCTTAACAAAATGACAAACAAAATAGAAATAACACAAGCAGCTTGTGCGGATAATAAACCATACCAAAGTCCACTAAATCCTATATTCAACCAAAATGCTAAACCAACAGCAACTGGTGTGCCAATACAGTAGAAAGAACCCAGGTTAATTCTAGCACCAACTGCAGGTCTTGCAGTTCCACGTAACACACCACAACCTGTTGTTTGTGGACAGTTTCCTAACTCACAGAGACCCATTATAGGCATTACTGCTGCCACCAGTACACCAACTAGTTCATCTCTAGTGAACAACCCTGCCCATCTTTCTCTTAATATTGCTGTCCATGTCACGTTCATGATCCCTATGATAAAAGCACACCCTAATGCTACTAGAGCTGCTAATTTCGCCTTGTAGGGTTTCCCTGCCCCCAACTCATTCCCTACCTGCAGCATCAACCAACAAAAGTCGTAAACATTTTCTTAATTCTGTACAAAAAAAACAAACTGTGTGGCCCTTGTTGATCAAATTCTGCTTCATGTTTCGCACCAGATGGAGTATAATATACTATTCTTCTTGCAATATAAAAATCCTAGAGACTAGTGCTATATGCAAACTAGACTTTGGTAAAGGCACACAAAAAAGAATTGCTTTTCTCAAGTATCATCCGGATCATAAAAAATACATAACAAATATAAAGTACTATATAGATTATCAAAATGCTAATACCTAAGTTTTTTTAGACCCACCAAAAAATGTCTAACTGAGATTATTAAGAAGATATCACTGAAGTAGTACGGTGGCTTACGGCGGTAAAGCCAGTTAAACAAAAATATAAGTGACCTGAATTTCAAATCCGTCGGAACTAAATTCTTTATTGATAAGAAAAAAAAAAATTTAAGTAAATAAAGTTTGTTAATTAAATTTGTACTTACCCTGGTAGAAACACAAGCAGCTAAAGCCATTGGAACAGTGTACATCAAGCTAGTAGTCTGAATGAGTATAGCAGTGGCAGCAACAGCAATAGTAGGATTAGGCAAATAACCAGCCAAGACAATCATAATCTCATACCACCACCATTCAAGACAAATCCCTAAACAGCTTGGTATAGCTAACTTCAACAATGGACCTAACCCACTAATCACATTTTTAACTCCAAATGTCCATTTCAATTTACATCTTCCTGAGATATAAATATAACCAGACATCAAGACCACCATATTCAAATTTGTTAATACTGATGCCATTGCAACACCGGGTACACCTAATTTCATCACCATTACTAATAACATATTTAATGGTACATGAAATAAAACGGCTATTACTGAACAATACATCATTGGTTTAGTAATCCCTTGTGATCTAAGATAAACCCGCAGTGGTTGTAATAATGTGTTTGTCAATAGATCAGGAAGTGAATAGATACAATATGTTGCAGCCATTGATGTTATTGATGCATCTTGGCCTAAGAAAATCATGATAGGTTGAAGGTTTATCCATAATATACTTATGGGTATACTTGCTGTTAGTAAGATTAAGATTGTTTGTTGTAAAGAGAGTGATAATAAATCCCAATTTTTGGACCCAAAAGCTTGACTACAAACTGGTTCTAAACCTGAAGCTAATCCAACTAAAACAGAGTACCCTGTTATATTTGTAAAGCCTATAGATAAAGCTCCACCAGCTAATTCTAAACTTCCTAACCTTCCTAAAAACACAACTGAAACCATAGCTCTTATATATACAACGCAGTTCATTGCTGTTATTGGTATAGCCATACCCCATAGTTCTTTCAGTTCTTCCACAACCTATAACCAACAAACCCCCCCCCCCCCCCCCCCCCCCCCCCCCCCCCCAAAAAAACAGAGTTAGAGAAAAAGAAAGAATCAGAGACAGAGAAAAAGAAAGGGTTTTGATTTGATTACCTGAAGAATAGAAGGAGGCTTTTTGAGTGAACAATCTTCTGGTTCTCTACCACCATGAGCATCAGTAATCATGTTCATCATAATAAGTATAAAGAGGTTCAGTGGAGAAAAAAGAACAACCAAAGTCAGTTAATACTTTCAATACTAGTTCTTCTTCTGCTACTTCTGCTAATTCTGCTAATTCTGCTAATTCTGGTTTTGGTCTTAATGAGATCTCAGTAGAGGTAGAGAGAGGATAGTAAAGAGTGTAGTGGGAGAGTGGAAGTTAGAAGAGAAGATATATAGAGTCAGGCATCGGTAAAGAACAAATGGCAAGGGGTTTTTATTGCCCTGCTTTTTTAAGCAAAAATAATAAAAAAAAAAGGTTGGGTTTTTTTTCTCAATAATTATATGGGTTTTAAAATTTGAGTGTCTTTTCGAGTAAAGGCTAGAAGAATGGAGGAGGAAAAACAGAGCAGACGGGTAGAATAATGAATACTGGATAGGATATACATTTTGAGCAAAGACTAAGACTCGATTGAGAGGATAAAGAAGGTTGACCACGTGTAAGTTTTATCCTTACAAATTTTAACTCGGGTTACAATTCTAACCAACTTCATTTGCCATTTTAAATAACAAATAAATACTAATAGTTCAACTCCCATGAGGCGGGTCATATGGAAGGACTTAATTAGACGGTTACAACCAATTAAGAACTATTAAGCCAATTAATTGCGTTTGATAGGCTCATCCTAATATAGGTGGATGGATGGCGGCCTAAGCTAAGCCTCTAAGGCCTATTCTAACGGGACATTACTAAGTTATCAGATTTGGTTATTACTTATTACGATCCCACTCCAGGAGCGAACAAGTTTAAAAGGAGACAAAGAATGTATTAACAGCCAGATTGGTTTGAAGAATGGTTTTTTTTTCGACTCTTTTTGTTTTATATAGCATTAGTAAATCTTGATAACTCTTTTTAACCGATAAGGATTCCAAAAACAACTTCAAATCCAATTCTAAATCCGAAATAGAACCAAATACCTTTTTTCGGCTCGATTTATTCATGTTGCCATTTTTTCCGGCTGAAACACCTATTGTGACGTGTGTTGGTGATATTCTGGTTGATTAACTTCACTTGGGTGAATTAGAATTACCCCAAATCACTAAAAACACGTAACACATAATCAACAGGAGTTTCTCCCGATAACAAATAGGTTTCCCGCCATTTTCCGTTTCAAATTCAAAAGAGGGGGTGTCCCCAATCCAACTTGTGGGTGTTTTTAGTAATTTTTACAGGTGTCTTTATCACTTTTTGAGCCGATTTTTCCCAAATTATTTATTTCTCAAAAATACCTACAAAGACATAAAAAGTCATAATAAGTACAAAATCGAACACTATCACAATCGAAAATCGAGCGCAATTTAGACACAAAAATGTGTCTATCAAAATCAAACACTAGTGGACGAGTTTTTCTCGTGAGGGTTTACAAGAGGTATACCCACAAAACCTTTACTCCAAATTTTAGCTACTCGTGAACGATTGAGGATAGACACTAAACAAGCTATTTAGTTGGCATACTAAATTCTTCGGCTATGGGAATCATTACCCTATATGAGTCCAATTGCTGCACACGAGTTTTTACTCAAGCATATTAAAATTCATATATAAGAAAACAAAGCTCTACTCAGATAGTCGTTCAACCACGATGCTCAAAATCTATCAAAGTTCAATCACATGAAAAGATCTAGAGATGAAAGTGGAAAATATGAAGTTTGCGCATGTTGACTAAGGTGAACGGTGTTTCCCATATCTATCTGAAGTCAGTGCCAGGATGAATCCTAATGGATTGAGATACGCTCCCACTGGTCTTAATCATTATACTAATATCGATTCAACTGGTATATACAAGGGTTCCAGCGATCGATTTATTGAAAATAAAAACACTTATAAATGTACTGACAACATGATTGGATCGAATTGAATCCAAGCGCCTGGTCCTTATCAGCATCTTACATGATAGTTCCCATGGATCCTGCGTTCCACGCTTGCTTAGGCGACGGAGACAGGGAGAACACACACATATTGCTATCAAAGTGTCAATACTCGATTTTTATTTTATTTATTTTAATTTATATATTTATTGGAAACAGAACTAAAAATGGGGCTTGATCTCAACACTCTATTTCATCCTGGCGGCGATAACAATCCGATACTGGGCCCCACCAAATCACTTAGAAAAACACAAATTGCAAAAATAAAAATAGAAAGTGATATGGTTGAGATAGACTCCGAGATATGGTGACAACTATCATGTTATTTCTAACACCTGAACTCTGTCCTTTTATGAATAGAGCATTTCACTCAGCACACCAATTCCTATAGTGTCATCCTGAATTGTTCACAAGCTTCTAAACTTTGGAGTTTTTATTATTGCACTAAAAATATTCTCCCTTACCCCCAAACTTAAATCAAACAGTGTCCTCAATGTTTCAAAATAAAGTGCAATACCAAAAATATAGGTAACTAGAGGAATAATCCTTCTTTGGAGAATAAGACAAAAAAATAAAAACAAAAACCTACAAAAACTTACTAATGTACAACAACATCCTTGATGGTCAATCAAGGTAAGCAGGGTCCTCCAGAGGGACCTCCTCAATATCACATGTAGGAAAAGGCTCTAAAAAGGGTTTCAATCTCTGACCGTTAACCTTTGAAGAACTACTACCATCCAGTGTCTCAATCTCAATAGCACCATGAGGAAAAACAGTACGAACTATAAAAGGACCTGTCCACCGAGAGCGCAACTTCCCGGGGAATAGATGCAAACGGGTATCATACAAAAGAACTTTTTGACCCAGAGAAAATGACTTTCTTAAGATATTTCTATCATGCACAAGTTTCATTTTGTTATTATACTCCTTAGCACTATCGTATGCATCTCTACAAATCTCGTCCAACTCATTGAGCTGGAGTTTCCTGTGAGCTCCCGCCTTGTCAACCCAAAAATTAAGTTGCTTTACATCCCAATATGCTTTATGCTCTATCTTGACGGGCAGGTGACATGCCTTTAAACTAGACGATAAGGTGACATTCCAATGGGGGTCTTAAACGAAGTACGGTAAGCCCATAAGGCATCAATAAGCCTCAGTGACCAGTCTTTCCGATTAGGATTAACTGTTTTCTCCAAAATACGTTTTATCTCTCTGTTGGAAACCTCTACTTGACCACTAGTCTGTGAGTGATATGGGGTAGCTACTTTGTGGGCAATACCATATTTCTTCATCAAAAGCCTAAATGGTCGATTACAAAAGTACGGCCCTCCATCACTAATTATAGCCCGCGATGTACCAAAACGTGCAAATATGTTATCATTCAAAAACTAGATCACAACCTTGTTATCATTTGTTCTACACGAAACTGATAGACACATTTTAATGTCTAATTTGCACCTTAATTTCTACTAAGTTAGTATTCGATTGTGTGTCTATTACGTGTTTTTATGCTTTTGTAGGTACATTAGAATAATAAAGATTTATGGAAAAATTGGCTCAAAAAGTGTTCAAAGCACCCGGGAAAATGGATCAAGGCACCCACACTTTGGATTGGGGCACCCTTGGATCGGGATGGGCTGGATCGGACCAACTCAGCGGGTCAACTCAGCCCAGTCAACTCGGTCAAAGCCAGTTGACCGAGTCAAACCCAGTTGACCAGGTCAAAGCTTCATCGCAAACAGTTCATCGGCAGCAAGATTTTGATTCAGTTTTTTTAGCGATTTCATCACAAATTGAAAGTACCCAATCTAATTAAAGGTTCGTATAATCGATGAGAAGCTTTAGAAGCCGAAGATAAGGGCTGGAGAATCATGTATTTGGCCGGAAAAGAGTTGCTGTTCCTGTTTGGATAGAAACAGGATTTACACGGTAATTAACCGAATTATACTGGGATTGGGATGTTCCAGAGAGTTCCTAAGTACTATATAAAGAGTTTACAAGCCTCAGAAATAAATACAGAAGCCTAGGGAGCAATTCAGAGAAAATCCGGTGAAGTTCCGGTGCCGCCGGTGACCTGCTGGTGCTCCGGCCGGCGTGTTCTTCATCCACCATCACCGAAGAAGACGACTCAGTAACATTTATAAGTGTTACTGTTCCACTGTTGCAGCTCTGCTCCTGTTGCGCTAAGTTTTGAACGTTCTGTTGCTTAAAGCTCTTTGTAACAGCTGAACCCTGTTCTGTGACACTTATATACGTATCTGTTCAGCTGTTGCACTATTCTTAAACCTTGTAATCAATATTTTGAGCAATGAAACCAACTTTTGAGCAAGTTTTCTTCACCATGGGGTAAGTTTATTTACTGGGATGATGGATAAGGTATTTTCTCAATTTTATGTGATTTAATTATTTTCTAATAATTATTTATAATTCTTTTATTATTATTTGCATGGATTTAAATTAGAAAAAAATGTTTTTATTAAATAGTTGTGTTCTCTTTTGATGGGTCATGCTTAGTTAATTACTCTTGATGTCCCATGCTTAGGATTTACAATTATTCTTTTAGCTTACATATTTTTGGCAAACTTGAATTAAATTGTTAAAAAGAATTACATGATTAATCACATGAATTGTTAGAAATAACTGAATCCTGATTCCTAGTTTTCTCCATATTTTCTAAAAATCATCTCTAGTGTATTTTCCTGATTTTTATTAGTTTAGGTTAAGTTCAATATTTTCTAAAATCATTACCTTCACAAGTTCGAGAATCGAACCTCTTTTTACCACTATATAAAATCACATCAGAAACCCCTCAACCCACTTAGACACATAATCTACAGCGACAAGGATGTAAAAATAACCAAAAAAATTAGGAAAATGACCCATAAAATCAATGCCCCACACGTCAAAGACCTCAATAACTAGAATAGGGTTCAAAGGCATCATATTTCTACGGGAAATTGTTCCTAACTTCTGGCAACGCTCACAAGTAACACAATAATGGTGGGTGTCTTTAAACAACGAAGGCCAATAGAATCCATACTGCAATATCTTAGCAACGATTTTCTTAGTACTAAAATGACCCCCACAAGCATGATCATGACAAAAGGAAATAATACTGGACTGGTCACTCTCAGGTATACATCTCATAATAATCTGGTCTGGACAATACTTAAACAGATAAGGATCATCCCAAAAGAAATGCTTAACCTCGGCTAAAAACCTAGAACGATCTTGTCTACCCCAATGTTGGGGCATTCGACCACTAACAAGATAGTTCACTATATTCGCATACCAAGGTAATTGGGAAACAAGAAAAAGTTGTTCATCAGGGAAACTATGCCTCACAGGAGGGGAATCATCAGGGAAATCAAAGACTAGCCTAGACAAGTGGTCTACTACTATATTTTCTGCACCCTTTTTGTCTCTAATTTCTAGAGAAAATTATTATAAGAAAAGGATCAATCTAATCAATCTAGGTTTAGTATCCTTCTTGGACAAAAGATACTTCAAAGCAGCATGATCAGTTAAGACTATGACCTTAAAACCTAAGAGATAGGATCTAAACTTGTCTAAGGCAAAACAATGGCCAGTAATTCCTTTTATGTGGTGGTGTAGTTCATTTGGGCATCATTCAGAGTTTTGCTAGCATAGTAAATTACATGAAGTAATTTGTTTTCGTGTTGACCTAGCACGACACCAATAGCATAATTTGAAGCATCACACATGATTTCAAAGGGTAGGTTCCAGTTAGGTTCCTGAACTATGGGTGCGGTAGTGAGAAAGTCTTAAGCTTCTCAAAAGCCTCTAAACAAGCATCATCAAATACAAACTTAATATCTTTTGCAAGCAAATTGCAAAGAGGTCTAGAAATCAAGCTAAAATCCCTATGAATCGACGATAAAAACCTGAATGCCCTAAGAATGACCTAATATCTCTTACGGTATTGGGAACCTGTAAATTCTTAATAACGTCAACTTTGGCTTTGTCTACCTCTATGCCCTTAGAAGATACGATATGCCCTAAAACAATTCCTGATCGAACCATAAAATGACATTTCTCCCAATTAAGCACTAAATTATTTTCCTTACATCTAATCAACACTAATGTCAAATGATGCAAGCAATCATCAAAATATGAACCAAACACTGAAAAATAATCCATAAAGACCTCTAAAAACCGTTCCACCATGTCAGAAAATATACTCATCATGCAACGTTGAAAAGTAGCGGGTGCAATACACAACCCGAAAGGCATGCGTCTATACGAAAAAGGTACTAAAGGGACATGTAAAAGTAGTTTTCTCTTGGTCTTCTGGGGCAATAACAATCTGATTATAACCAGAGTAGCCATCTAACAAGTAATAATGACTATATCCATAAATCGTTCTAACATTTGGTCGATGAAAGGAAGGAGAAAGTGGTCCTTCCTTGTGACCTTATTCAATTTTCTATATTCAATACAAACACGCCACCCCGTGGTCACTCGGGTTGGGATTAATTCATTGTTTTCATTTTGGACTACAGTGATACCTGATTTCTTGGGAACAACCTGAAGGGGGCTGACCCACTTACTATCTGAAATGGGGTAGATAATACCCGCATCTAACAACTAAGCACCTCGGTTCGAACTAATTCTTTCATATTAGGGTTCAATCGACGTTGCATCTCCCTAGAAGGTTTGGTGTCATCCTCTAAATGAATCTGATGCATACAAACAATAGAACTTATACCCTTATTGTTTGCTAAGATCCACCCTAAAGCTTCCTTGTTGTCTTGAAGTACAGTCACTAGCTTACTTTCCTGATCACTATCCAAGTCGGATGCTACAACTACAAGTAAAGTCTCCGATGGGCCTAAAATCACATATTTCAAAGTATCTGGCAATGGTTTGAGGTCCAACTTATGAGGCTCTTCTAAAGAAGGAATTAAGGTAGAATTAGAAACTGGTAGTCGTTCGAACTTAGCTCTCCATCTATTAGTGTCTAACACAGGGGTAGAGTCTAACAGAGCATTCACTTGATCAATGGTGCTAATATCATCGAAATCTAAGCCAAAATGGGTTCAATAATTCTCTAGTGTATCTTCATATAAGATGTTTGGTAATGACTCTTGAACTAATGTTCCTATCAGGTTCACCTCTTCAATGCACGTGTCATCTAACTCAGAGGGTTGCTTATTAATATGGAAAATATTCAGTTCAATAGTCATATTACCAAAAGAAAAAATCATAATACCATTTTGACAGTTAATGATCGCACTAGATGTAGTTAAAACGGGCAACCTAATATCACAAGTATCTGGTTTTCTGGGTCAGGAACAGGTTGTGTTCTAGGATAACAAAATCCACAGGATAAATAAACCTATCGACCTCAATAAGAACATCTTCGACAATACCACAAGGAATTTTAACAGACCTATCAGCTAACTGAAGTGTTATCTGGGTAGGTTTTATGTCACCAAGTCCTAGCTGGAGGTACACATGATATGGAAGTAAATTCACACTAGCTCCTAAGTCAAGTAACGCTTTCTCCACACTGTAGTTACCTATGGTGCAAGAAATGGTAGGGGAACATGGGTCTTTGTACTTAGGAGTTGTGTTGTTCTGGATAATTGAACTCACATGACTAGCTATAAAGGCTTTTTTCTGTACACTAAGCTTTCGCTTTCACGTACAAAGATCCTTAAGGAACTTGGTATAAGTAGGAATCTGCCTAATTGCATCTAATAAAGGAAGATTAATGTTGACTTACTTAAAAATCTCCAATATATCATTAAAGTTGGATTCCTTCCTAGTTAGTACTAGAAGTTGTGGGAATGGGGCTTTGGGCACAAAATCAGGTTCAACGGGAACCGCTTTGGACTTTTTAGAGACTTTATCAGTCTCTTCAACTATCGCTCAGAAGGGTGAACTACAACATGTTCACTATCGGGCAAGGTTACCTTATTGTCTACTACTCTACACTCCTAAGGGTTTTAATTGAATTCACATGGTTTGATGATTTCTCACCATAAGATAACTCATGAACTCGGGTTGGGTTGTGGTTGACTAGGGAACTTGCATTTTTCTCTTTCTCTCAAAGACTTGGCGATTTGACCAACCTTGTTTTCTAATTGGAAATTGCCTGACTGGTAGCCTGAACAATCTTTTGATTTTCTCGTAAATCTTGATTGACAAATTGCTGAAAATCTTTAGTGTTATGATCTAATGTGGCGACAGTATCTGCTAAACTCATGATCGTCTTTTCTAACGGATTCTGGAATTGTGCTGGACCAGAAGAATTCTTAGTATAACCAAAACCAGGGGGAACCTGAGGGTTACTAGACTGACCTTGATTTTAGCCCTTAGACCAAGAAAAATTTGGATGGTTTCTCCAACCAGGGTTATAGGTTTCTGAATATGGGTCAAACTTCTGACGGTTATCATATCTAGTGTTATTGTAAAGAGCATGGGCTTGCTCTTCAATAGTCTGTCCTTCCCAATATGACTTGGGTTCTATTCCACAACTAGATTGACTTAATTCTAAGGCTTCTAACCTTTTTGCTATAGCTGCAATTCTGTCATCTGATTCAAGAATTCCATCTACCCTATTGACATTACCTCTGCTCAATAGAATTTTTCTCTGGGGTTCCTTACTACATTCCCATTGATGGGTCTTTTCGGCAATTTCATTCAAATATATCATTGCCTCATCAATAGTTTTACTCTCTAAATTCCCAGAACACAATGACTCAACTATGGTCGTTGTTGGATAATCTAGCCCTTCATAAAGGATCTAGACTAGCCTAAGATTTTCTAAACCGTGTTGGGGATATTGTTCTACTAAATCGTTGAACCTTTCCAAATACATATACAAAGATTCTCCCTCTTGCTGCACAAATGTGGAAATCTCTTGCCCAATAGATGATATTTTGTTCCTAGGGAAAAATTTAGATAAAAAGGCAGTGGTAAGTTGTCCATACTCAATGGATTCAGATGACAAACTATATAACCAAGATTTGGCCTTGTCTCTTAGGGAAAAAGGAAATAACCTAAGTTTCAAAGCTTCATCAGACATGTTGTGAATACTTAGGGTACTACATATTTCTTCAAAACCCCTAATGTGAAAGTAAGGGTTTCATTTTCTTTTCCTAAGAAGAGTGGAAGCATATGTATGGTCCCAGGTTTCAACTCATAGTTTGCTTGAGTTTCAACTAACTTAATACATGATGGACGAGAATTCCTAGTAGGATTCAACAAATCTTTTAAGGTTGCCATTTCTGGCAAAATTAAAGTTTCCAAAAATAGGACTCTCAAAAGAAGAGTTTCCTAAATTCTCACTTTCAAAAACAGAGTTTCTATTCTCGTCACTGATCAAACGACCAATAGAATCTCTTCTTTAGGCACGCTCACTGGGCATGCAATAACTCCTAATCGGAAGGGAATTCTAAACAAACACAAATAAGGCCGACTCAACCAAATCAAACCTATTGAATCTAGCAACCAAAAAGCATGATGGCTCCACTTAGATTGTTTCTAGACCAACTTCTATTCTTCCAAAAGGAAACTAGTTACAATTTTAGCGAATCTCTCAGAACGATCCGAATTAGATTAAGTCGAAGAGAAACAGGATAAGCTCTAAGGAGCTTTGATAACCCTATCTCTTTGGCACTTTTCCCTGGGTTACAAGGCGCTCTAATCAACTTAAAATAATCTTCTTGAACCTTGAGTTAGGCTAATAAAGTAACCAATACAGTCCTTTCGAATGATTTTCCAATAACTCGATACCCTATAGGTCTCTTTTATACAAGCTTAGGTTCGCGTTAGGTAACGTGTTCCTAAGGCAGGCAGAAAGGATACGATGATGAAATCTGAACCCTTATCTTATATGGCCAGTTTCTGCCCTTTATTAAAAAATAAATTCCGTATTCAATTCCTCAACATATATGCATACAAAGGAATACAGCAAACCCACTTGCAGGGAATTCATGGGTTGATCAAGTCTTACCTCCCGTACCAGACGGGGGATGAATCGGTTGTAGTCGACTCAGGCCACCAACTCCTGCATTAGTGTACGAACTCGAGGGGCCGAGACAATATCGTAATGGTCGTCCTTCCCTGTTGAAGTTTATATTTAAATACCCTTCTGTAGGGTTTAAAAATTAATAATAATGTTCAAAGTCCAAAGTCCAAAAATAAAAAAAACAGAAAAATTACAAAAATAATAGCCAAACGTGTAAAAAAGAACAAAAAATAAAAAAAAATCCTAAATTAAACTTAACCTAAAAAAAATCTAAAAACCATTCTAAAAACAAGTCCCTAGCAGCGGCGCCAAAAATTGATGTGTTTTTTATAGTGGTAAATAATGGTTCGTTCAAGACTTGTGAAGATTTATTTTTAAATCTAATTTCTAAGACTAAAAAAAGGAAAATTCAAATAAAAATGATAACAAAGTTGAGAGAAAACTGAGGCTAGGATTCCACTATTTTCCAATTTTTAAAGTGATTAAATTCAAAAATTATAATTATGCAATTCTCACATTTAATTTGATTCTAAAATATAACAACAAGTAGATTTTCAAAATAACAATTGTATAACGAAAGCATGGAACATCTAAAACCTAGGCCAAAGCATGTACCATCTAACGAAATCACAATTGCTTAACAAAAATCACTAAAACAATTTTTAACCAAGGCAATTAATCATATATGAATTGCATAAATATTACCACATAATCTTTGGAAAATTAGCTTCCTCCGTCGCCTCAGAGATGGGGTTTAGCTCCTCATTATATTGGAAACACCCTCAAAAATATATTCCATAGCTCAAAAGTGCTTCGAATGGTGAAATAATAGTAACACAGGAGAAGAGATATGCTTATAAGCGTTACAGAGAAGTGTTCTCTGCGTTACAGAAGAAGGAAAAGGAAACAGGAAAAAAGAACGGACTTGCACTGCTACAGAAATAGGACTGCTTGAGGAACTGCGTTAGCGACAGTTCTTTGGGGACTTATGTTCTTCACCTTCTTCTTCACCAGCAAAACTCGGGTTTTTTCCTGAAATTTTTTCTTTGTTGCGGCTTCTCCCCAATGGCTTTCTCTTCGACTCTCTTTGATTTATATAGCATTAGTAAACCCTAACAACTCTTTTTAACCGATAATGATTCCAAAAACAACTCCAAATCCGAAACAGAACCAAATACCTTTTTCCGGCTCGATTCAATCATGTTGCCAATTTTTCCGGATGAAACACGTATTGTGACGTGTGTTGGTGATATTCTGGTTGATTAACTTCACTTGGGTGAATTAGAATTACCCCAAATCACTAAAAACACGTAACACAAACTTAACAGGAGTTTCTCCCGATAACAAATAGGTTTTCCGCCATTTTCGGTTTCAAATTCAAAAGAGGGGGAACCCCCAATCCAACTTGTAGGTGCCTTTATCAACTTTGCTGGGTGCTTTTAGTAATTTTTCCGGGTACCTTTATCACTTTTCGAGTCGATTTTTTCCAAATTATTTATTTCTCAAAAATACCTACAAAGACATAAAAAGCCATAATAAGTACAAAATCGAACACTATCACAATAGAAAATCGAGCGCAATTTAGACACAAAAATGTGTTTATCATAATCCCCTAACCCTTCTCTCGATTTTACCTAAACATTTTCCTAATCAAAAGCAGATTTTTAACCTCAAACATATTCCTAATCGGGAAATACTAGATTTGGTTTGTTTCTTAGATTTTTTTTTCCTGAGAACTCTAATCCTAGGATGTGTTCTTTTGTTTTTAATTTGTTTTTGTTTGATTTCTCGCTCACCCTCTTATCTTGTTCATCGCAGGAATTGATGAAAAGTTTTATCTTAATCACCTGTCGTATTTTTTTATTCAGTTTATTACCGATTTTAATTTCTTTTATTTATTTGTGATTATTTTACTGGTGTTTATTTGTTTTTTATAACCCGATTTCTATTTCTCTTATTTGTTTCCTAGCCCTAATCTTCGTATGACATCAATAAATCACGGGGTGCAAGAATCATCATTGAATGAGATCAAGTGCATTTTCTTACTTCCTCATTCTGAGTTTTTCTATCGATTTGATTTTCTGTTGATTTATTTTTTAGTTATCTAGGTGGTAATACATCGATCTGTAAGATATGGATTTGTTGGAGGTTTGAGCATGAAGATGTGGATTTATTATTGATCTGTCATAACCAATATAATTAATATAGGATTTCGATTTATCTCGGTCGGGACCGAGACACTGATAAAATTTAACATCGGAAAAATTATCGTTGAAATCTCAGTTCCAAAATTTATAACTATAATATTATATCATACATAACACATGTTAGATCATCTATAAATGTTATTAAACACCACTAATTTTAAAGATAAAAACAACTATGCATTCGAAATATAAAAAGAAAATTAAATCTAGGGTGGAAATTTTGTTTTTAATGTCATTTCCCTACAAAGTTAATACCCAAAACTAAATTAAGTTGTTTGGATTCAATTATTACAAATGTAAATAGGCAGTATATGGACCGACTACTTAATGTCTAGTTTAGAGTAGATACTACGAAAGAAAAATCTTAGAGAGCGAATTTTCAAAAAATTTCTAAACTTATTAATTGGTCAAAACACCACAACACATCTAGCAAATAACAATGTGTCAAGGGGGTTATTAGGGTAATTTTAATTTCGATAACAAAACCCCTAGATAATTATGGACTTTTCTAAACTTATTAATTGGTCACACCACCACAACACATCTAGCAAATAACATGTGTCAAAGGGGTTATTATGATAATTTTAATTTTAATTTCAATAGCAAAACCCTTACCAATTTAATCTCATTCCCATCAACTTATCAGTTCTCTCTACCTCTTCTCCTTGTCTCTCTCTCTTCCTCTTTCACTATTTTCGTTACCAACTACCTCTTCTTCTTGTCTCTCTCTCTTCCTAAAGTTTGAATATCAATTTAAGGATATCTTAATATTGTATTAACCCTTCCTACTATTTTCAGTTGATGAATGAAATGGTAAAAAAATGATATTTTCCGGCCGAGATTCACCGAGTTTCAACGATTCCGGCAAGGTTTTCAGCCAAAACTTATTTTGGCGAGAAGGTTCATTTCGTGAAATTACACACATACCAAGAATTATATTCACTTTAACGTACATATTACATAATAAGCATGATAAACATTATTTAAAGAAGGAAGTTTCCAATATTGTTAGTGGAAGACGATGCAGAACAAAAAGATAAACTAGATAATAAGTTCCATCGGTGGCAGTGGCGGACTTGTACGAGGTCAAATGGGATCCACAGGTGGGGTCAAATGGGGTCAGCAGATCCCACTTAATCTTGATTTTGTGTGTTAATTAATTATTAATACTAATCTTTGACCCATTAACACCTAAATTTAATTTAAATATTATTCTTTGATCCCAACAGAGAAGTTTATGAGTCCGTCACTGATTAATAATGCACGGATAATTTTTTAATATGGCATCTTTTTATAAAAAAATATTATATGTAATTTTTCGGGTATATATAAAAAAATTAAAAAATATAATTTAATATTTATTATTAATTTATGTATATATAGTAATCTATATTTGTATTTAAATATTATATTTTATAATATATTTAAACATATTATAATAAATGTATTAAGTTATAAAACGAACTATTAACATAAAAACAAATCATGCAAGATAAGGTTGTACTCGTCGTAGGTAGGGCTGTCAACGGACACAAATCCGTCGGATTTTGACAATATCGATAAGGTTAAGGTTAAGGGTTATCGGAATTCCGAAATCCGATAAAATCCGACGGATTCTAAAAAACCCAATCCGATAAGGTTAAGGTTAACTTATCGGAGATTCGGATTTTTCCGATAAAATCCGAATTCTGGGTAAAAAAAAAAAAACAAACAAAGTTAAAATGACTTCTTCTGACTTCATACACATTCAAAATGTTCTAAAACAGAGTTCAGTTCAGTCTCTCAGTCTCACATATGAAAAGAAAATACAAAGACAACCCATAAAAAGTCACAAACAAATAACATGCAGCAAAAGAAATAAAGGCAATGGCAGACTGCTAGTGCTCTTGCTTGGCTGCTTGCATGTTGTTGCATCAACTTCAGTCTTCAATTTCCATATCTGCATTAGTACACAAATATTCAAAATCAATCAGAAATCAGAAGAACAACAATTGAAACTATGAAAAATTGAGGATAAAGCAAAGGAAATTTTTGTTAACCTGGATCAAAGAAGTCTGGCAACCAATCACTTAGACAAAGCAATGCTTGGACTAATTCTGGATCTAATGAAGTTCTATGTGTTCTATGGCGACATTCCAAAGTGCAAGTTTTGATAAAATCTGAGAGAGCATCTCCGGTATGTGGTGATGGGACTACAATGTAAGCTAAGGTTTTCTTCTGCAAATTCCACTTATCATCTATAAAATGGCATGTCACACAGCAATAACCATCTTTAGCATGTTTGACAGTGCACATATCAGTTTTAAGACTACATTTGGAAGTCAAATTATCCAATTGTAGTTGCAATTCAGCTTTCATTTCAACATAAAACCTCATTAGATCTGATCTAGTTGTATTCCTATATGGTATTTTACCAGCAGGGTTCAAAGACTTACAAAACTCTTTAAAGTAGAAATGCTCAACCATGTTAAGAGGGTAATCATGCTTAGCAATCATTTTAACAATGCATAACCTAGTAACATTTGGATCATACTTCCAATTAACTATTTTAGTTACTTGGTTACCTGCTTTTTTCATTGCTGTAGAAATCTTCATCTGTCCTGGCTTGTTTTCTTCTTTCTTGGGGCAGATTTTTAGATGAGCAGACAAGCGGCTAGTTCCTTTTTCACTACATGCTTCAATTACCTTTCCACAATGATGACATTTACCTTCAATGACAGCCTCATACTCATCCACCTTCCCTTTTACAAGCCTTTTACTAACGTTCCTAGTAAATTCATCCCATACCAGTGACCTTGTTGTTCGCAATTTTTTCATTGCAACAACAATAATTGGATCATCTTCTTCTGCTTCAACTGCTGGTCTCTTACTAGAAGGTGTTAAAGCAGTTGTTGAACATCCAACACTTTGTTCTCCTAGTTCTTGTTGTGAACAATTTGGTTGACTGCAGCTTGGGGTTCCAACTTGATTGGATTCTCTTTGAGACATTCTGGAAAAAAAAAGAACCAAGTATTAGATGACAGTAATTAGCAAAAAAAAAAACCTAATTTCGATTTGAAGAAAAAAAAAAACCCCCTAATTTCGTTACTTTACTTTACTTACTTACTTCTCTGCAAATCGATAAAGATGTTATCGATCAGTGATTCACGATCTCTAACTCCTCTCCTTCTTTTTCAGATCGATGATTTAAGTTCTGTGATTTCATCGCCTATATTTGAAGTAATCCTGACATATTGCCATTTATTGCTCTTATAACGTTTTCACAATCTCTTTCAAGATGGATTCGATGTAGCCCATAGTCCATAGAACTGCAGCCAACAACGCCTTTGCCTCCGCTTGCTCTAGATGAAGAAAAATGAAAATTGAAACAAACGATGATATTGATCGATGATATTGATCTCCCTCGACATCTCTTTAACTTAGGGGTAGGAAATTACAAGTACACCCCTGGGTTATCGGATGTCGGACATTAACCTCCCGGATATTGCCTAATCCGGTTCCGTCAGGCTAAGGAGGTAAAATCCGATAATAATTTCGATTCCCGAATCCGAAATCCGATAAATCGGATAAAATCTTATAAGATATCGGATTGTCGAAAACGGATTTCGGAATTCGGATGTATATTGACAGCCCTAGTCGTAGGTCAGGATAGTACCTAACAGGCTATAACTATAATAGTAATATGTAAAATAAAAATGTTCACATACATCCCTTACTTAAGACCGGCCGACCAACCTAGTTCAAACTTCAAATCAATATGATTGATGTCCCTAGATAACAATGCTTTGTTCCAACCAAAAGAGTTGATTTATTATTATTTTTATTCTTGTCAATTTTTGTTCCACTAATAGGGAACTTGTTGCTTATAATATAGTTGTACGATGGTAGCACATACATGCACTTGATGGATGAGGTGCAAAGAAGTTACGATAAATGCACAAGTGGTTAACTTCGGCAATTGCAGAGGTAGAAAAATTGCTACCCATGATTTTGGTAAGCGTACGGCAAACTTCTTTGCGTGATCGATCTAAGTTCATGCGATTATTAATTGATTATAGCAGGTCAAGAAAGAGGCAGTCGGTCTTCAATTAGCATTTTCTAGGACATATGATGGGAATGCGACATCCTTGGTTGGATGATTTTGTGCATATTGAACAAGTCTTGGTGATGAGATTCCCTTGTATCAAAGATCCACTCTTACTTGGCTGCCCCCTTATGAGGCTGGAGTTATTATATTTCTACCGAACTCTTTGACATTTGCTCTCCAAAATGAATACATATTATTGAGATAAAAAATTAGTTTGTTTCTTTCTTCAATGGTTGGGTGTATGAGGACATCTAAGACTTAGGTATCTGGAGAGTGATTTTTCATTTGCTAAAACACAAAATATAAGAGGATCTTGAAGTATCTAACTATGCACATCATTGGCTTGTATAGTGACATGGCGAATTTAGTGTCTATTCATGTGGGGAAGGAGGCAAAAAGTACCCTCTCACTCTTCTCAAGTGTAGGTGATAATGAGTCGTACTTGAATAAAAATTGAAATGACTAAGAGAGACAGGTGGTTTTCAAAAATTTGAATCGGAAGGCAATTGGTAGGACATTACAATCGAGATGGAATTGGTGTGCACATCAATACTTGAAATTAGAATTGAGAAGCCAATTTATTTCGCACATCAGTATTCAGTACCTGGGAAACTTATAACATGTGATAAGAAGTTGCCTACGTGGTGTCAAATTTTGACCATAAATTCAGACTTTCAAATTGCAAATACAAAATAAGTTACTAATAAAATAATACTATCCCGATTTTCATCCCACGGGAGGTGGAATCTCTATGTTTTACTGATGCGCATGCACAGCTATGAGATCACATCGTATAACTAGGGATTGCATCCTCATGCCTCCTGAGCAAATGCCTAGAACCAAGCCAGGACTAGTATATCACGGGGTTAAAAAAAATTTAAAAATACTCAGGGGATTTGTAAGAATCCTGAATTGTGAATTCTGTGAACAAACCCACCATAAAGGTAAGACCAAAAATATCAATCCAATGTAGACCAAGGCTTTGTTTAAAAAAAAAATAGTTAGGATTCACATGTTCATATAAAATAACACCCCCTTAAATACTAGGGTGATGGGAGACACTACATTAACACCTACTGATGGATTAGCATTATTGATCTACCTCTAGTGGCTTCAAAAAAAATTGCTCTTAAAATAAGTTTATTTTTGGATCCCATAGACATTAAAATTTCAGTTTTGCAATACGAATTTACACCCACAAATCACTGATATTATAAACAAACCAAATCTATTTTCACTAACATACCAAATCAACTGGGGACTATAGATCCCACAAGCACCGCCTATATTTGTCCATGCCTTTGAGTTACAATGAAAAATGATAGGTTTAATAGTGCGGAACATCAAGGATTCTACCTAGCAAATTGTTTTATTTTATTTTTGAGGGAAATGGTAGGCCTCTCAATTTCATTGATATTTATAGGGCATACATGTTCAATACATATGCTAATTACATTTCTTTTGTTTTCTTTTACATATCTTTTTAAGAAAAAAAATGAATTTATATGAGTAATAATAAAATATGATTATTTTTTTAAGCAAAAAAAATATTAATAAAAAGAAGAAGCAGGGGGACTTAAATGTAGAACTTCCTAAGGAAAGAAACAAAAGATAAAAATAAAAATCAAATAAAACCGACAAAGCAAAAAATGACATTAACAAGCTTATATAAAGCGTTTCATCGTGAAAATTCTTTTTTAGAGCTTTCAAATAAATTCCCTTTTTTTGTCTTCTTAGCATCATGCAAAGCAGACCGAAAATCATCTGACAGGGAAGAAGAAGTATCTTTTATCATCATGTTCTCCAATACCGATGACGATGAAAATGTTAGATAATCATCATATTTATTATCATTTATAAACCTGGATAGCATACTAAAACTATTAGTATCAATATTAGCAACCATGTTTAACTTTTAAGAAGAGATCAACTCCATGTTCCTAGCTTTTTATGAACAAACCTTACCTCCCACTTCAGATTGATCTACCAAGCTAGTTTCTTTTAAAGAGCCATGAGTCACAATATCAACAATATTACTCTTAAGACTAGTAGTAATATGAGATATTTACTTAGCAACATTTGTTGCTAATCTCTTTATGGCTTGACTAGCTACTTGAAGCGATATTTGTTCAACAAATACAAGTTAACCATTCCTGACATTGAGCGTACCCGCTCTAATTGTATTTCTATTTATCGTAAAAGAAAGAAAAATCATTGTGTTTACCAAACTATTAGAAACAAGTGAAATCGTATCAATAACATTAGAAGTTACCTGAACTTCCATGTTAATTATTTGTTGCTCATCAACTATCTCCGAAATGGTTGTCTCATCTTTGTTGGACATGCCACCAACAGTTACTTTTGTAGGAAGTTTACGTGTTTCCACCTTTGTGTTGGCACTCTCTGTATAACCGTTAGATTTAACATATGGTAATTGATGCTCTTTAAGAACATAAATTAGTTTCTTCTTCGGATCAACTATCTTGCCAAAAGCCGGGGAGGTATTTTCAAAAAATAAATAAAAAATTCCAAGTCCATGTCCAATTACACGGAATGCTTGCAGAAAGCAAGAAGTTGTTCATATGATAGTGGAACGGCCAAGAATGTAACCCTATCCTTTTTTACCAAGATTTCTTCATGCGAGTCCTCGGCTACCAACACCCGAGCAAAAAAAAAACGATTTTTTTACTTAGAATGTTATAATATACTTTTATGGTAGTGCCAACGGCACTAGCAATTTTAAAGTGTTTTCTTTTTCCAATATTCATATCCTAAGTTATACAATCTAATCTAAACTGAGCAAGTGTTTGATATTGATTTTTAGGGCTAAAGTCTGGTATCTCATACCAGGTTTTAGATGAATTGCTCACCTGAGAGAGTACGACAAACATCAATTTTCATCGAAAACTTGAAGCATAGACCCCTTTGGAAGTGTTAATCTTCCCATCAGACAATTCTTGCAATCTTTCACCCCTTTTGATATTCATCTTCAAGAAACCGGATGGATATGATATTACCTTTCAAGCAAGATTTAGGTAGTTGAGCAACACAAACATTCTATTTGAGGACTCATCAGAATGAGGGCAAAACTAGGTTTAGTATTTAAAACCCTAGTATTATTAGAAGTAGGTGTTTTAACAACTTTAGGAGGAGATTCAGGAATTATAAAATCTCATGGACAAATAAAAAAAGTCATTGTTGGAGGATGGGAGGAACAAGAAAGAAGACGAATCATAAAGCCTTAAAGCCGCAAAAAAATCTTTCTAAGGCGAATCTCATATTGAACTTTGTTTTCTTTCCCAATAAAATTTGATTTTATGTTTGTATTTACTTTGTAGATATTCTAAATAGTTTTCAGAATACATAAATTTTATAAAAAAATTTGGTTTATATTCCATGTGAAATTGGGGAATGTTCAAACTAATATGGGATGCTAGATAAGATATAATAGCTTCACTTTGAAGTACATTTAATAAACCCTTATCCATGTATTTCCTATAATAACTAATATGTCCTTGATTAGTTAATTAGTGGTTATTTAATCAATTAAATTACTTTAGATTAGTTGAGTAGATTGTAGTTAGTTTGTTAGACTAGTTTGAATTGTTGATTTACAAGAAGGAAAACTAGGTTCTAATGTTTTGTAGCAACTACAGTAAACAATTACACCGACTATGAAGATTTTAATGCTTCAAATAACAAATGTGTCGTTATAAAATGGTCAACATAAAAAAATCTCCATGACTTTTGCAAATTTGTATAAACCAAAATCGACATGTCAAAGGATTTTAACCTGCCGATTAAAGATAATCGGCAAGTTATGTGATGTATATCCATCTATTTCTCATGTAAACCATAAATTATTAAAGAGAAATCGATAATAGAATGAAATAAATTTATCAATTATGGGAACTCAAAAATTTGATCAGAATTTAACCATAAGAATTGATAGATTATATGTATAGACATTGTCGATTAAAGTAAGTTTTTTATAACGAAAAAATATCTAGTTTTAGATTTGAATCAATAGGTTAGTACATTCTCAGATGTAATTATCAGACCAAAAGTTTGTGTTATACTCAGATGGGTATGATCTCATACCCAATCACAAAATAAGTATCGTCAATACTTTAATATTGAGTATGATTTACCCAATCTTGTTTTTGGAATATCGAACCCAATTTGAGATCGGGTATAAAATCATACCCAGTCTTTTTTACGCCCTGTATATCTTTTTTTGTTTTTTTGTTTAAATCTGTAAACAACAATAATATGTAATACCGGTTGTTACATAATCCTAAATATATATATATATATATATATACATCCCGGTTGTTATCATTTTTATATATTAAAATTTAGAAAAAATAAATAGGGATACTCTATAATCGGCAAACACTTGCATGATACATGTCGACTTTTGCCATTTTTAACATGAAACATTATGTTTATATTTCAAGTTTAATTGGCAGGGTTTACAAAATCCTTGTTGATTGCTTTCAGTGTTTTTCACAAATGAACCAGTGAAATTGACAGGTAATTCACATCCATAACTGTCATTATGATGAAAAATTGAAAACATTATTATTATTATTTTTTAAATCAATTTGGAAGATTTGTCCCGATGATAATAAATGGGAGAGAAATTTTTCACTTTTTCATTGATTTTTCTTTATGTAAATTTGTATGAGTAATAACACCAAATCATCAGCTAGAAGGTAAATAAAGAAAAAAATAAAAGGATAACTTAAACATTTTACATCATGTAGACACCCCTTATCATATTAACCTAGTTTGATTTAAATATAACAACCTTTCATATAATGAAAAATATAAAGTTTTATATTAATTAAGCTACCAATTATAGTACTTATTAACCACTAAATAATTATCTTAAAGTAATAGTAGAATAGTATAAGAGAATAGGAGAGAGATTTCTTATTAACTTATAAGAAATAAGATAATCAAACTATTACAACTAGGGGTGCATAAAGGTCGGTTCAGTTCGGTTTTTGGTAGAACCGTGTACTTGTACCTCCCTATGGTAGGTTCTCTATCCGTGTACCTGTACCCTATACTCTCGGTTCTGTTCTGTACCCCGCACCTGTCTTTTCGGTTTGGTTCCGATCGGTTCTGGTCTTGTACCTTTTTTTTCCTTTTCTTTTAATCTAAATTAAGTTCCTTTGCGAAATCCAAATGTCTTCTCGATGTTTCCACAAGCTACAAAAAGAAATTTCAGACTTAGTATAAACAATAACAATGGGAAATTATTATATGATATAGCTATAGTGTCTCAGAGAATAGCATACATCGTCTCAAAGTTTCAGAAAAAGAATGAAGCAACAACACTGGTCACAAAAAGATATAAGTGTAGGGATGTTCACAAATATTTCAATAAGACAACTACAAGAGAAAGAAAACTAATACTTCTATAGCTCAGTAATGTTACATAGAAAGGAATTTTGGCCAGAGATCACCTTGTAACACCTTTTACACATTTATCATATATATACAGTAACTTGATATAAAAAGTAACTTGAACCATGATGAGCATGAAAACTACATATAATTAAATTTTCCCTAGTAAGTTCAGCATCAGACTGCTTCAGTAGATCGTAAAACTGTTTAGATGAAGCGACTAACAGTGACACGATTTTTTTTCCCTTATTCTTTTGATCGAGTTACAGTAAGGAATAATCTAATTTAGAAACAGACGAATGAGATTGAATCACCCACTATCTGATCAACGGTTAACATTATTCGGTTCCTTCGGTCCGGTACAAGTCGGTTCCTAGGTAGAACTTGTACCTTGTACCTAGATGTACTCGGTTCTCTTTTTTTGTACCTGTACCATGTACCCTCGGTTCATTCCGTCTCAAGTACGGTTCCGTCGGTTCCGGTTCGGTCCTTCGGTTCATGTGCATCCCTAATTACAACTCCATGAGTATTTATTGGAAACCAAATAAGGAATGAATGTTTAAAATGATGACACCTAATTTCATTAGTGTCAACTTATTATACAACACCCAACTACTTTACCATGCACAAAGACATCAAGTAGCTTACTAACAAAAGCTACTAGATTAGTATCAATCAATTAAGTTGTTCCATGTCACTTAGTTTTCATGTGGAGAAACACCACATCATATGACTAAGTAGCTACTTGGTCACTCACCATTTCATTTCTAGTGGATAGAGTTAGGAATATCATGCATGAATATGTGGGCATCCACACATATATAATACCCCCCCTTAATTTAGGAATATTGTTTCATTAAAACCTTTTCAGAGAAAAACCCAGAGGCAAAAACCTGAACAAAGGAAAAATAGTACAATGCCAAAAATTGGTTATGCACAAGTTGCCTCGTTAAAACCTTGACAAGGAAAAACCCCAAGGGCACAAAACCTTGACGAGGGAAAAAAATACAACGCGTCTAAATCCAACATTAACTCCCCCTGATCAAAACTTAACTGAGTTTACTGCTTGTACAAATGTCGCATTCCGATCTCATAAACTAGCTTTTTGAAGACTGTTGTTGGTAAAGACTTGGCGAATAAATCTGTATAGTTTTTACACGAATGTATCTTCTGGATACTTATCTTTTTATTCTTTTACAGAGTGTGAGAGTAAAATAAATTTGGTAAAATATGCTTTGTTCGATCACCGTCGATGTAACCTTCCTTGATTTGTGAGATTCATGTTGTATTATCTTCATAGATGGTGGTTGATATTTCTATGATAAAAGGTAAATCACATGAACTTCAGAGATGAGTGATTTGTGATCTTAGTCATATACATTCTCTGCTAGCTTCATGAAGGGCGATAATCTCAGAGTGGTTGGAGGAGGTAGCTGGAAATCTCTATTTACACGACCTCCTAGAAACTGCAGTATCGCCACTCGTAAACACATATCCAGTTTGTAAAATGGCTTTGTGTGGATCAGAGAGATAACATGCATCAGTATGGGATAAATCCTTTGAGTAAAACAATCCCATATCTGCAACACCCTAAAGATATCGAAAGATATGTTTTACACCTGCCAAATGCCTCTTTGTTGGAGTAGAGCTGAATCTTTCTAACAAATTAACTTCAAAAGAAATGTCTGGTAGTATATTGCACAAGATACAATAGTGCACCAATTGTAATCAATTATGGTACTTCCGGAACAAGAAGAGTTTCGTTTTCTTCATTTGAACGAAAAGAGTTATTTTTAGTGTCAAGAGATCATACTACCATAGGAGTGCTAAGAGGATAAGTTTTATCCATATTGAAACGTTTTAAAAGTTTCTTAGTGTACATCTTTTGGTGAAGAAATATGCCACCTGGGTAGTGTTCGATCTGCAAGCTTAGAAAAAACTTTGATTTTCCTAAATCCTTAATATCAAATTCGTCGTTTAAGCATTCAATTGCATTTAAGAGTTCTTCAGGAGTTCCAACTAAGTTGATATCATCAACGTATACGGATATGATAGCAAATCCTATTGTGGTCTTCTTTATAAATACATATGGACAAATATGATCATTTACATATCCCTTGGTTATCAAAGATTCACCTAAACGATTATACCATATTTGTCCAGATTGCTTTAATCCATATAAAACTCTGTTAAGTTTGAGTGAATACATATGACGTGGTTTGTTTTCAGACAATCTAAATCCGTCTGGGATTTTCATATGTATATTTGTATAAAATTCTCCATACAAATATGTTGTAACCATATCCATTAAATGCATATTGAGTCCTTCAGAGAGTACCATACTTATCAAGTATCAGAATGTAATAGCATCTATAACAGGGGAATATGTTTCTTCGTAGTCAATCCCAGGTCTCTGTGAGAAACCTTGTGCTACAAATATCGTTATATAGCGAACAACTTCATTTCTCTCATTATGTTTTCTTATGAACACCTATTTGCTACCAACTGGATTCACATTTTTAGATGTTTGAAATACGGCAAAAATATTGCGGTTAGTGAGAGGGACGAATTTTGTTTGAATGACGTCCTTCCAATTTGTCCAATCATGTCTTTCAAGACACTTTTCTATAGATTGTGGCTCACAACCCCCTTTATCCATAGTAATCTCAGTAGCTAATGTAAACGAAAATTTTTTATCAACAAGAACTTTGTGACGATCCCATATTTCTTTCTTGCATGCAAAACTTATGAATTTTTCTTCATTTCCTGGTACTAATTCCCTTTTAGGTGCATTTTCTTCGACTAGAGGTAGTAAGTTTGGAAATGAGGATCGTTCATCTATAGTCTCCTTATGAGCATTATCTTTTGTCGATTCTGGTTGGATTTTTATTTTTCCAAGAGCAGAATCATTTGAACCAATGGTATGTCCACGCTTCAAGCGTACCTTAGACGACTCATTTGCTGGAACGGTCACGACCTGTTTAACTGGGACATTAGTACGTGTTGGAACATTTTTAGCGGGTATGTATGACTTAGTTATTCTTGATGTATCAACAAATGCATTTGTCATCTGGTCAACAATATTATGAAGATAAATAATCTTTTGCACGTCAATTTTTTGATTGGCTTGTGCGTGGGTCGAGATGAGACAGAGTAGGTATATACCAAGAAAGTTTACTATGTTTTTCTGGCGGCTTAAGTTCCCCCCTAATGATGGGTTAATTGTTTCATCAAAATGATAATCAACAAAACGAATTGTGAATATATTACCAGTTAAAGGATCAAGATATCTAATAATAGATGGTGAGTCAAAACCAACATATATGCCTTTCATATTGTGGGAAAATTTTATGCGTTGTGGAGGTGCAACTGGCACATATACACAACAACCGAAAACGCACAGATGAGAAACATCTGGTCGATGGCTCAAAGAAAGTTGTAAGGGCGAGTATTGATGATTTACGGTGGGCCGAAGTCGAACTAAGAATGTAGCATGTAAAATAGCATGCTCCCATGCAGAAACAGGCAATTTCGTTTTCGTTAACATGAGTCGAACTATTAACCGCAAATGTTTAATAAATGATTCAACGAGACTATTTTGAGTATGAACATGAGCTACAGGATGTTCAACATCAATGCCAGCAGATAAGCAATATGCATCAAATGTTTGTGATGTAAATTTACCAGCTCCATCTCGCCGGATAGATTTTATAGGAAAATATGGGAAATGTGCACACAATTTAATTATTTGGGCGAGAAGCCGAGCAAATGCAACATTTCGTGTGGATAAGAGGCAAACATGTGACCATCTAACAAATGCGTCAATTAGGACCATAAAATACTGAAAAGGTCCACACTGAGGGTGGATAGGTCCTCTTAAGAAAAGTTGGTGATTCAAAAATAATTTTTGTCAATGACGGTTTGAGGATCAATTTTCCCATGGAGCAAACAATACAATTTATATATGTAGTTAACGAAATCTCTTGATTTCGTAAAGGATGTCGTTGAGAGTTCTGTATAATTCTACCTATCATGGTAGATCCTGGGTGTCCTAGTCGGTCATGTCAAAGCTTGAGTATTTTTAGATCATTAAACTCCTGGTTTATGATATTATAAGATTAAATAACTTTGATTTTATAGGATACAACCCAGAAGAGATAGCTGCAAACTTCTCTACAACACGATTCTGGCACGTGTAAGATGAAGTGATACATAAAATTTTTGTATTATCTTTATTTATTGTTTCTAGATGATATCCATTTCGGAAAATATCTTTGAAACTTAAAAGATTTCTCAAAGATCTACGTGAATACAAGGCATCACTGATTTTCATTTTTATACCTCCTAGTAAGATAATATTGGCTATTCTGGAACCAATTATTAAATTTGTTGAACCAGACATAATGTTTACTTTTTCCTTATATCATTTTAGATCAGTAAAATATTTAGTACTGCGAAATATTGTATTAGTCGTCCTGCTATCTACCAAACAAATATCTCCATCTTCAAGATTGATTTTTGATAGATTACTTCTGGAATCCAATGCAAGTGGATCGACTTAAGCATCGATTTCGAAGGCGACAACATGAAGCATGAAAATAGAGCCAGCCACTTTTCTCGTGAATAATGTTACAAGCAACAACGATAAAATACGCGCAAGCCCCTATCTCTCACCCATTGTCTTTGACCTTCGTTTTTACATTCGGTAGGAGACATCCCTTTCAGGGGACAGAAGAGTCGCGGGCATGCCGGTTACATGCTCTTTCGTCGAGAACCCCTCCTTATGGAATTTCAACTACTTCAGCAACCGGCTTCCACGGTTTTCATGTGATTATAGGAACTCTTTTCTCGATCGTATGCGGTTTCCGCCAATATCTTGGTCATCTAACCAAGGAGCATCATGTTGGCTTTGAAGCAGCTGCATGGTACTGGCATTTTGTAGACGTGGTTTGGTTATTCCCATTTGTCTCTATCTATTGGTGGGTCTTCTCTTTTCCTGAAACTGGTAACTAGGAAACGGGAGATTTTTTTATTAGAGAAGTCTGGGAAGATTAATAAAATAGATTGGTTACGCTCATCGCAACACGAAAGTTTAAGTTCCTTCTTTTCTCGGAGTGTCCATGAATGGATGCCTTTGAAAGTGGCGCCACTTTCTTTCAGGCACTCGGCCCTCTGGAAGTAGATTCCCTAGCTGGAAAGGGCAGACCAATGTATCCAATAGAAGATGCCCGGTTACTGAGTAAGAGCGCGCCTCAATCTTATACGGAACTATAAGGGGCCAGACAGGCTCTGTAGGGGATGAGAATGCTTCTTTTGGTCTTTCTATGGCTTCATGTGCTTCCTTTTTTCTAACTTTCTAGACTTATGTCCTTCTTGGGACGCCAGAAGCTTCTTATTTTCTTTGAGAGAAATTTTTTTATTTTCACTCGATTCATATACTTTTCTCAATCCAACTAATAGAATTGGATTTACTTTGCCAAGCGTGAATAAAACGAGTTGCTTTTTTTAGCGCTGAAATTTTGAGAATAGACGTTTAAATGCCCCGCAAAAGTAAGTAAATACATCCAAAACATATAAAATGCAGTTAATCCGGCTGTGAAATAAGCTATTATCGCGAAAATAGGTGAATATACCCAACTATCGCTAAGAATTTCGAGTTCCTTTTGACGAGTAGATTATACTGAATGTGACTCGAGTGAGCCTTTATTTGTAGAATTTCTTTCCCCTCGTGTTGAAGAAGTAGTTCTATTAGAAGCCAGGTAACCTAAGTTTATTGATAAAAAGACTAGCATTTTTTGCGTCAATTCGTTGAGTTCAAGGAGTTCCTTTGTCCGCCTCCGCCCTAATATTCTTGCCGAATTTATAGCTGGGCAATTAAAAAATAGAGTTTCATTTCGAAAGGCAATGAAAAAAGCTATTGAATTAACTGAGCAAGCAGATACAAAAGGAATTCAAGTACAAATTGCAGGACGTATCGACGGAAAAGAAATTGGAGCTTTGGGGATACCTTCCAATCTACCTTTGATGCCCGAATGGAAGCGATATAGGAGTCACTTCTGAGTGTTATAAATCCTTTTCCCATTCTTTCTTGGTTGGAAAATCCAACCGCTGCGTTATATACTCATCACCAATACATCGCAGGGTTTATAATGACAGGAGCCTTTGCTCATGGAGCTATATTCTTTATTAGAAATTACAATCCGGAGCAGAATGAAGAAGAATAGATATTTTTTGTTTCCGACTCACACGAGCCCATATCCTTGCTTTTCGATCAATCTCTAATTCTGATCTTCCTCCCCAATCGGATATTATGGTGGCGGTATAGACCGAAATTCCGTTATGGTCCAATTCTGAAAGCTGTATGAGCGGTAACGTCCAAGTACGGCTCTGTGAGAAGGGCGGTGGACAGAAATGGCCTTGTTGTACCTCACTCCCGTCTTCAATGGGGTCTGCTCTTTCTTTTTTGGGAGAGTATGCCAATATGATCTTAATGAGGTGCGAGGCTTTGCAGCAGACCCGGACTCGCCCTGGGAATATCCATCTCTGAAGAGGGTTCCGTAGTCCAACCTAAGGGGGGCCTCTATGCCTCTGCTTTCTTCACGAAAGGTCACGTCCCGAACTTCAGCACATATCCTTCACAAAAATAAAGAATACATAAATACAAAGAGTTAACAAAACATACGTTTTAGATTAAACATGTAACTATACATACAAAAGATGGTATGCAAACCAAAATACAACTTAGAAAACATACGATTATACTACAAAGTTACAACTAGTATATACAACTAGTTAAGTTCATCATCATCTGATTTATTAAGAAAAACATATGTATCCCATTTGTCTTCTTCTGACTTTGTAAGAAAATCAAAGTCTAAATTGGGAGAATTAGTAGAAGCATCATTAGTTTCAATAAAATTTATCTCAATATCAGTTGTTGGTCGTTTCAGGGATGACTGACATAAATTAACAAGATGTTTGGCAGTACGACAAATATGTGACCAATGACTAGCTACACCACAACGATAACAAACTTCTTCCTTATTCTTTATTGGTTTGTCAGACGAATCTTTTTCTTTTTCTGGCTTTTTCTCTTTCTTTGGCGTGCTACCTTTCCACTTCTGATGGTTTGACTTGAACTTTGAATTCTTTTCTTAATTATTTTTCTTACCATGATCGTATTTACCTTTACCTTTATTATTACCCCGTCCATTACCTCTTGTAGAGCTCGTTGTCGCATGTGCTTCAAGCACAAAAACAGAGCCTACATGAAGAGATTCATGATTTCTCAGTAATAACTCATTATTGTGTTTTGCAACAAGCAGACATGAAATCAATTTTGAATATTTCTTAAAGCGACGCTCTCTATATTGTTGCTACAGAAAAACACTCGAGGCGTGAAAAGTGGTAAAAGTTTTCTCTAGCAGTTGTTCATCAGTTACACTTTCATTACACAATTTCAGATGTTATGGAGGTTTTATACAACGCAGAATTATACTCGGTTACAGATTTAAAATCTTGTAAACGTAAATTCAACCAATCATTTTTAGCTTTGGGGAGGATAGCCGTCTTCAGGTGGTCATACCTATCCTTCAAGCAACTCCATGGAATCTCAGAGTTTTTAACGACCAGATATTCAGATCTTAACCCGTCGTGGATATGATGACGGGGAAATATTAAAGCCAATGCTCTAAACTGTTGAGATGCAAAATTTCTCGCTTTAATTATATGGGCAAGATTCTTAGCCCGAAGATACAACTCTCCATCTATTTCCCATTAAATATAGTTGTTATCAGAAATGTCTAAAGCTGTAAAATCTAATTTAGTTAGATTCGACGACATAACGATAATATGGCGATTAAAGTTACCTTCTGCTTCCAAAAATTTGGCAGCGTCTATTTTATCAGAACCAATAACAACCCAAAGCTCGGAGTAAATAAAACTGACTTGTGCTGATAACGTATAATAATTAAGCTATTAATTATAGTACTTAGCACTAACTACTAAATAATTATCTCGAAGTAATAGTATAAAGGTATAAGAGAATAGGAGAGAGATTTCTTATTAACTTATAAAAAATGAGATAACCAAACTATTACAACTTCATGGGTATTTAAAGGAAACCAAATATGGAATGGATGTTTACAATGATGACGCCTAATTTCATCGGTGTCAACTTATGTATACAACATCCAACTACTTTACCATGCACAAATACATCAAGTAGCTTACTAACAAAAGCTACTAGATTTGTATCAATCAATTAAGTTGCTCCATGTCACTTAATTTTCATGTGGAGAAACACCACATCACATGACTATATAACTACTTGATTACTCACCATTTCACTTCTAGTTAATAGAGTTAGGAATATCATACATGAATATGTGGGCGTCCACACATATATAATAAATTTTAATTTTTCTGGTTTATTTTTAAAACAATGTCACTTTCATTAGTATACAAAGATATAATTTTATTAAAAGGTCTTTTAATCATTATGTATTTATACTTAAGTCCTCGAATAAAGTTGTTTCAGTTTACGTAAAAATGTATAGCTTACCTAGTTTAACTAGTGGCATTTTAGTAACCACGATGGTCCTGTGAACGATCGAAGTATCAATGTTAATTTAATAAAATATATGTAAATCAAAGATGAAAATTATGTATAAATACAAATAATTTGCATTCCATAACGCTATTAGTTTCCATAGAAATATAAATTCTTAAAAATATGCTAAAATAAAAAAGTGATAATAACATTTTTCCTGAAACGAAAAGAGTATTAAAAATAAATAGCTTTAGTTACAAAGATGATTACAGAGTCAAAATGCAGAACCAAATTAAATAGCATCAATAAAAAGAAAAAAAAACTACATATGCCTAATATCCACTCCTTTAAATCTCCCTCTATAATTTCTAATTTTATATTATCTATTTTCGGAAAAATAGAATTGAAATCAGTCTCCTTAACCTGGCTACATTTGGTCGTACAAAAATTATTTTAGCCATACCGCTAAAAGACAAAATAGGGTCATTACAAGAATCATATCAAACCCCTCTTATCTATAAAGGGCTAAAGTACTAACAAGGGGTAGTCAAATGTGACTTATAAAGACTTGTAGAGAATTTTCAAATATGTTGTTAGTCAATTGAGATTATGAGAGAGTCTCCCAAACTCTCTTGTTATTGGATATAAACTTTTTCTAAGTCTTTTAAATTCTCTAAAATCACCATGTTATTGGATTAAGATTTGTTAAGAGTCACTCAAACACTCTTGTTATTAGATATAGACTTCAAAATCATTGATTTGTTACTTATTGGGATTTTGGGAGACATTTTTTGATGAAAATAGGCATGAGCAAAATCTCTCCCTTAAAGGTGATATTTTGAGAGAGTTAAAAATTTGGGTAGAACAGTATAATCCAAAGGTCTTCATTCCTTAGCCTTATCGAATGACCAAAATCCATCCAAGACTATTCCTTAACTCCCTCCTGCCTTATCTTCTTCTTCTTCTTCATTCCTTAGCCTTTATCTTCTTCTTCCTTCCCCCCGTGTCTTCTTCCGCCATTCCCTGGAATTGCTTGATTTTATATGGAAAAATCAAAAAATCACAATCAACCCAAATAAAATGATTACATTAACAATTAATTTTAGGAATCATTAACCATTTTTTTACCAGAATCAAGTAGTAAAAATTTACTCATAATACATCAATGAGATTATCTGTAAAAGAACAAAAGTGTGACAAAAGGAAAAAAAAAACAAAGGGAGGGAACTTACCAGCTAGTAGACCGATTTGTTGATGAATAAGGTTTGTTAAAAACAAAATTAGATTCAAAAAAAAAAAAGTCTGACCTCCAACCCCACTCACTTAAGAGTGCACCCCCGTTTGCATACAAAACACAAGTGGAAATAGTTTTGGCATGTGTAGGACTACATAACTTTTTGCGCAAAGAATGTCGTTCTGATGAATTTCCAGTTGATGAAAGTGAAGAGGAACCAAATTCTTCCACTGAACAAATAGATCCCGAAGACAATCTTTCCCAAAATCAAACTCAGAGACAACAACAAGAAGATGCTAATCAGTGGTGAGATAGCATAGCAAATAAAATGTGGGATGGGTGGAATAAAGAGAATGAAAACATAGGCACAGGACAACAATGAGCTTTTAATTTTGACAAATGACACAAATTTTACTAGGTATTCATGGTACTTGTGTTAATTGTGTAACGTGCATAATAAAAAAGTTGGTAGATGTTTTCAATTTATGATTAGATATTTTACATCTTTTTATCTCTACAAATCACAAAGACTCTCTAGAAATCCACTAGATTTGTATCTACAAGTCGCAGAGACTCTCTACAACACTCTTTTAAAATCACTGAAAATCTCTATATTTCCAGAGAGTCTCTGGGAGTCACTAAAAATAAAAATCTATAAAAGTCTATATAAATCTCATTTGACTACCCCCTGTAAGTTAACTTCACTAATTAAAATTACATTTCTATCCTTATCCCAAATACCCAATATTTTTATTTATTTAATTTTAATTTATTTAATTTAATTTTTTCTTTTAAAAAAAACTTTTTCCTTTTTTTAATTATATTTTTTAATTTATTTTTCTTTTGCTTTATTCTTATATCTCCCAAAACCGATCAAAAAGTGGAAAAAAAAAATTAAACATTTTTTTTTGGAAAACATTTGAAATTTATTAAAAAACATCAAACTAAAATCTATGGATACGATGACACAGATATGTCGATTCTGGTTTGATGTTCTTCATTGACAAAGAACTTGAGGAATCGGTGTATATAGGTGCTTATATGAATCGATTATAAAATCACACTCTAGAATCAGTCGACATTAACAGTCATATCGACCGATCATTAAAGAAAAAAACAAAAAATTACAGTTTTTTTCATAAAAATATGTCCATAATCGTTGGATAAGGTTCCCCATGTGTGTTGATTCTAGAAACTCAAATTCAAAAGTTTTTTTACAATTTTTTTTGACCAGAATCGGTGGATAAGGTTCTCCATGTGTGCCGTTTCATAAAAACTCAAATTCAAAAGTTTTTATACAATTTTTTTGCTCAGAATTAATGGATAAGTTTCCCCACGTGTGCCGATTCTAGAAAAAATCAAATTCAAAAAATTTCTGCAATTTTTTTGCCTAGAATCGATGTATATAAATGCGCTTATCCACCGATTCTAGTTTAAAAAAGAACAATTCTTTTAAAAAAAAAAAAGAAAAATAGAAAAAATAATAATTTAAAAAGTTAAAGATTAACTAAATTAATAAATTAAAATTAATCTAAGAATTAATTCAATAATTAACATTAATTAAATATATTAGTTATAGTTGGATAAAGAATTTTTAATATGATTCTTGTAATGATCCTATTTTATTTTTTAGTGGTAGAATTAAAATAATTCTTACAAAATATATTCGTGCTCCTTAACAACCATTGTCAAGAAATTCAGAAATAAAAAAATCACAAAACTAAGAACTTGTTGAGAAAAAGAAAATGAAATCTTAAAAACTGGATGTACATGTAAATTGGACATGCTTTTATCGAGTATATACATATACACACATATAGTATATACTTGGCGGGCGATCGATCATGGAAACAATAAAGAGGAGTAAACACAATCAAAATACATATACGAGGATGCTTGATACTGTCTTATTAAACTAAAGTCAAAGCTTTTGCATCCCTCGTTGGGCTTGCCTGGTTGGTCATGTATTTGGTCTCCCAGTAAGTCATCAGAACTCTTTTTAGAGCGTCCACAATGGTAAGACTAAACCTAAAAATCAAATAATAAAAATTTTACTCTGTCGTTCGATCCAAAAATAAGAAGTATATGATTAAAATTGATCGACGGACAACTAACGTAGCGTCTGTAGTTATACGGTTGCTTAGTGTACCGTCCTTTAACATGGACATATATTTAGGAATACGTTTAAGCGGAACGGACCAATAAAACAACACTTAAGCGGGGCGGTTGTTTAGCCCCAGCAGACAATTGTGTTGTCTTGTTAGGTTGGCCTACCACCTACTACTCAAAGTGCCAAACATGACCAATCGAATCTTCTTTTTATGTTTTCTTTTATAAGTGTTTAGAAATAGTACAAATAGAAAGTTTTATACTATTTCTAAGTGACTGCTGTACACGCGCCACCAGAAATATAATAGTTCCACCACCACTGCCAGATTTTATTATTTTCCTTGTGAAGTTTCCTTGGTATCTTGTATAAGTTGAATGATGGATATTGGTTTGATGGTCTTTTATAAAGTCGGAGAATCTGAAAAGAAGAAGTAGAATAAACATTTATCAACACGAAGAAGATCGTACATTGGAAGTTAGGTAGTTTATAATCGGAAATGCTAGTTTTCTCGAAGATTTTTTTCCGAATTTTCTCCCGACTGAGATAAAAAGGATGTCCCACCTTCATCTTTTATCATCCCAATGATAGAGAGTTTGGATGAGGACCATTGGATCTCTTATTCAGGAAAACATTCGGGAGAAGATTCGGGGAAACTAGCATTTCCCGTTTATAATGAAAGGTATACTAATTCTCATCTATACGTGCAACATATAGAAAGTTAAAAGTATAATTATTAGATTTATATACCTGGTTATATTCGGTCTATAAGAATTATTTTAGTCTTATCTAATTTTGTGTCCAGCCATACTAGTAGATAATAAATGTCTAAATTTACGTCAAAATAATCCTCTATAAAAATTTGAAATTATAAATTAAAAGTAAACTTATTACTAAAACTAATTACTTCATTTTTATTTTATTAAGCGATTCTTCTTTTTTTTCTTCTACTATTTTTTCCCTCTTCTTTTCCATTCCAAACCAAAACATCGTCAAAAATTGACGATTCGAAAAACGATTAATCATTTGATTTTTCTATATAACGAAAACGTGAAAACAAGTAAAGCATCTCACCGGAGGATCAACTCAACCTAGTGGAAGCGATCCACAAATTGCACAAGCAATTGAACATCAACCGAAGAAGAAAACGATTTCGAAGGAGGAAGACGAAGAAATTCTTAGCTCGATACAACAAATGGCTCGAATCAGGTACTTTTCTATCATCCCATCACTCTAAAATAGGTTTCAAGCGCATGCAAACACTCAAAAATTGATAATTTTGATTTCTAGGTTTTCTGTGAAAACCAGAATCGTTCGATGTTCATATCCACATCGAACGATTCAAATTTGAATCGTTTGATGTTCATGCCCCAGTCGAAAGATTCCAGTGCAACTAAAAAGTCATGAAATATCGACCCAGAATCGTTGGATGTGGATATGAGAATCCAACGATTCTTGGTCTAGAAGAATCATAATATCACAGAATCGTTGGATGTGGACATTCATATCAAACGATTCTAGGTCGAGAAGAAAATGAACATTCATCAGAATCGTTGGATGTGGACATCCCTATCCAATGATTCTTGTCAAGAAAACTCCAGAGTTTTTGATGGTTTCTTAGCTTAGAATCGTTGGATACAAAACCAACACAGATGATTCTAGAATTATAGTGTTAGGAATCGTTGGATACGTGTGTATCGTGTTGGCCGATTCTAGTCTTGGAATTCCTAAAGTTAATTATTGTATGTTGTCGTACTCTTTAGGGATAAGAGAAAGGCTACTAAAGGTGAAAAGAGAGCTAAGAAAAAACATGATCTCGCTTCTCCCGAGAGCTTGAGACCTCGTCAAAAGGACGGTAAAAACTTGACGGCTAGACACCGTAGGGGTTCGGCGGGCAAAGCTAAAGCGGTCTGCGTCAATGAAACAAATGAAAAGGATCACCAAAGAGAAGACGTTTCTTTTTCTTCTGGTACATATTCTGATAGAGTTCCAGGTGGAGAGGAAAGTGATAAGGAAGATTGCGAGAGCCATGACGGAGAAGAACGAGGAGGTGGATGACCACAAGAATAAGAAGGAGATAAAGATGCAGAGCTAGGAAGGAGGAAGAATGGAACATACTTACTAACGGGTTAAATGTTGTTAAGTCGCGGTCCCGATAAGCCCATTCATGGGTTACCGGGTGACGAAGGACAATTACTAGGGCGGTACGAGCACAGTTGGGTTGCTAAGATCTGTGCAACCATGGTAAGTATCTCAACCTTATTGTATATATTGTCTACTTTTATTTAGCCTAATGCACTTTCTAATTTATCGTGATATGTCATTTAGGATCAGACCGATGTCGCGCGTCTTCCAAAACACCAATCGTAGTTCAACATTGAAGTTATGGCCAATGGATGGTGAAGCATCTCAAGTACAAGATATCATCGAACAAAAATGGTTGATGTATGGAGTGAATAACTCCAAGGTTTGGTATGACAATCCCCTTGTTTCTTCCTTCCTTAAGAGATATTACGCGGAGACGGATACTTTCATCTTTCGTATGGGGAAATGACAATAACCCCAAACGGTATGTAGTTGATCACGGGTCTGAGCGTGGGAGGTAAAGCCATGAGGGGGCCCAACTACCAAAATGAGGTAGACTGGAAGGACATCTACGAGTTCACCTCTAAGGTGTTCGGTGGGGATACGGATAACATCACGACGAAGATGACGGTGGTGAAAGAGAAAAAACATAGAATATTCCATCCCAGGCACCTTAGGGATGAGTTCTCGAAAACATTACGTCTTCATGAAAGTGGTGTGATGACCGCGGATCGTATTATTGCTACCGCCACCGTATATATTCTCTACATCCTGGGATCTGTTATCTTCCCTGATGTTTCCGGTTCTCGGGTGAATGCCAATTACATCCAGTTAGTTCGACCATTAGAGAAAGTCAACGAGTACTCTTGGGGCACTGCTTGCCTTGCATACTTATTAAATGAAATGAGAAAGTGTACCAGGATAGACAGGACCCAAGTCACAGGGAATGTGGCTCTTCTCCAGGTAATTCAAAGGGTGTAGTGTTGAAGTTAAAATTTTGTCTTACTATTCCTATTCTCACTTTTATTCCTACGTTGATGTAGGTACGGATATACTTGTACTTTCCAGAGTTTTCTAAGAGGACCGGTGAATAAGGGAATTGGGATGAAGAATTTTTTGGAAGCAAATACTCCTTCAGCAGCGAGACGAAGAATCAGAATAAGGACCTCCTTGAGATGAGGCGGTGACTGGACAACTTGACGACGACGGATGTTGTCTTTAACCTTTACAAGAAAGCATTTACGGATGGAAAGATGGTTGGGTTCCCGGAACAACTTTACCATGGACCTTTTTTCACTTCAAAGTCTATGTACAACCCGACAAGAGTGGCGAGGCAATGTGGTGTTGTGCAGAAGATCCTTGATGCAGTCAAATTCAAATGTAACATGGAGAAATGTAGTTCCCTTGAGAACGATATTGAGATTGTCCACATTCCTTTACCAACTCAAATTATTTGGAAGAATAGGTTGGTTATTGTATGCAGAATGGGTAGGCCTGCGAACTCTGATGTTAAAGCCATCCCAGCGTATATGCCGTGGTACCTCAACGTTTCTCACACTCGTGTGATACGAGTAGACGATAGACCCTTGATCAAGGACCGAAATAAAGCTCTCGATGTTCTGGTATGTGTTGTGGTCTCTTATAATATGTTAAGAAGGTTTAGAATGAGTTGTAACTTGTTTGCAGTTTGAAATGAAAACAGAAAAGACGAATCACACATGATCAACCAAGCAAAAATGTGTATCGGGAGAGGAGAACATGTTTTGGCGAATCAGGCAAAGATTGAAGAATATTACGCTCTAGAGGATGAAAAAGCTGGTCCTAGGTTTCGGGAGGCGGCGGAGTCGACGCTAACAAAAAACCAAGTGTAAGAAAGGATGCTCGGGGAAAATCAAGCATAAGACAAGGACCTCCTAAATGAGGTCTAGGTACTCGTGGTTGTGGGGAAGGCGATGATGTGGTTGAATGAATGTTTTCTTGTTTTTCAAACTAATGGGTCTTCACTTTGGATAATTATGTCTTTAATTTATGTTTGTCATTCGGATTTAAACATATGGATAATTAGGTTTACTAGTTTATGAAAAAATGAATTTATTTGGATTTAAAATTGTTGTGTATGCTAAGACGCGACAAAAAAACTACAATTTATTCCCATTTATCATTGGAACTCTGGATGTTTTTATTGCCAGAATCGTTCGACGTGGAAAACCTATCAAACGATTCTGAACATAAAAACCAGAACTTTTTCCAGGTATTCAGAATCGGTTAATATCAACGTTCATATCAAACGATTCTAGGTAGATAAGAAAACCAAACTTTCTGTTATTTTTTTATGACAAAATCGTTCGATATGGGCATCCATATGTAACGATTCTAAGTAGAGGAAATGCCAATATTTCAGGTGATTTTTTAACATAGAATCGTAAGATATTTGGCATTTATATAGAACGATTCTAAGAGGAGAAAAAACAAAAAAATTTGTTGCTTTTTTACGGTAGAAACGTTCAATGTGGACAACCATATTGAACGATTCCAAAGTTTAATCACATGCCAATTTTTATTGTTGTTTTTATATTAAAATCGTTCGATGTGGAGCTATGTATATAACGATTCCAGCAAGCCTAGATTTTTCCATTTTTGATAACTTAGAATCGTTCGACGTGTACTTACATAACGAACGATTCTTGCAGAATATTTCAGCCAAATTTTGAGTTTTTCGAGAAAAAAATAGTCCTTGAGACTTCTTCTATATAACAAGGATCTATATCCCTGGCACAACTCGCCCCAAACTTACACCTTCTACTCACTCCCATTTCATCCACTATTCAAATAGAGCCAAGAAAATGGAGTTGGAACCAGATGAAGATTTGGAGCTCGTCAAGTCGTTCATTCCCGTCTTCTGTGAACGTCCATTCGAAATTTATTCGATGTTTTGGAAGAGTGTCAAAGAATTCTTCTATGACCGCACCTGGAACCCTAGTTATCGCAAATGGAGATACCTAGTATCTAGATTCTACATCATCAAAAGCGAAATACGAGTGTTCCGTAAAATTAGAAGAATGGTTCACGAGCATCATTCTCAAACTTCTAATAGCAAGAAAGTGAGTAGTTCGGCATGTTTATCCCTCTCTCATCGTTTGATATTCGTATACTAACTTGTAATCGGTTTAATTTTCAGGTCGAACGATTCCATAGCCTATGGCGAATTCGAAACGGGGGAAGAATGTTCATGCACTTGAGGGAATACGTCGTGTTGAACCAACGTGCTCGGAGGTTCATTAACGATGTATTAATGTACGAGTTTTAATAATATGCGTACTAGATCATGTAATGAAATGTGCTAATATCCTAGACTATGAATGAAATTTGTCATTTATGAAAGTGTCCCAGAATCGTTTTATAATAACACTCACATATAACGATTCTTGGAATCGTCCTTTTGTTAATGGTCATATCCACCGATTCTGGTGTTCTTCAATCACGAAGAATACCAACCCAGAACCGACATACGTTATCTTTCATATCCAACTGTTCTGGGTTGATTAACTTAATTTTTTTTTGGATATTTTTGCTAGTTTTGATGATTAGTTAACACTAGTTGATTTCACAACTAACATGATTAAAAAAATAACGATTGAATTAATTAATACTAATTAATCATGCGGTAAATTAGGCATTGACATAAATAGTTGGATAAGGGGTTTTGGCATTTAGTTCATAATGACCCTATTTTGTCTTTTAGTGGTAGGACCAAAATTTTAACAAATTTACATGACCAATCATCAAAGTATTTAAGAAAATGAATGCAATCTCCTATTATGTTGTTATTGATCCAATGAACTGTCTCTCTTCTTCCATTTACTGCCTGCACCACATTGCCGCAGACACCTTCAAGCTGGATTTCTTTTAGCCCAATTTCTTTTGCCCATTTTATTGCCTCCAGTAGTGCCAATGCTTCATCTTGATCTTCATCTACAGCTGCTATGGGGATGCATCTAACTCCTTGACATACACCTGCAAAACCACGCCAAATCATATCAATTCATCCCTTACCTGTTTCTTTAAAGAATACAGTATCAAAATTTATTTAAAAATCTCCTAAAGATGGACTATTCCAACTTGTAATTACTGTATTTCTTATAATTGGACTATGGATTTGAGTGTTCTTTTTTGTCTCAACCATTCACTATACTCTTTTTTTTTAATCTTTGTTACTATATTTGATTCCTTAACCTGCACATTCTCTAAAACCAGTGAGCATCTAGCCTTCCATATGTACCATAAAGAAATGGCAATCTTGTCTACTAGTACATTATTATTTAGTAGAATTATTAGCAACAAATAAAAAATTACTTACCATCCAATCATGCAGAGAAATGTTACCCATATACTGAGTCAGAGCAGTATCAATAGTTCTCCAAATTTCTACTGTGACAATGTAGTCACATAAAAGGTGTTGCAAGGTTTCAGGTTCCAAGTTACAGAAGGGACAAGTAGTAGGACACTTCTGGACATATCTGCCAATTTTATCTCTTAAAGGAAGACAGAACTGGATACATTTCCAAAGAAAATTCATAATCCTATGAGGAAGATCATACTACCAAAAACCTTTCCAGTTCCAAAAATTATGGGTGTTGGTATTGGTTGCATCATGGATTACCTTATAAGCAGACTTCACAATAAAATCACTATTATGAGTATGTTTCCACCTTAATTTGTCCTTACCCTGGATATGAATTCTAATTCTAGTTATATGGTAACAATATTAAAGTCAAATAAAGCACCGATCACATTCCTATCCCACTGATTAGTATTTCTATCTATAAGCTGGTTGACAGTTTGCATATTAGAAGAAGCTAAAGTGTGCTCTACAGGTATATCCTTATATGTAATCCAAATATCCTTCCAGATATTAATTTTATTTTCATTTCCAACTTCCCAACAAACATTATTCCTAAGAATATCAAGACCTTGATGAACTCCTTTCCATATCCAAAAACCAGCAATAGTTCTTATATTATGTAGTGTCAGGAAAGTATTTACTTTCCATAAGATTCACCCAGGGAACATCTGGAGAATTAATCATTCTCTAAGCCAACCTAGCAAGAAGAGCCAGATTCATAATAGCAGATTGTTTGATACCCATACCACCTAAGCCTTTAGCTTGAGCCACAACTTTCCACTTTCTAAAGTAAACACCTTTCTTACCATTTTGCTTATTCCACCATAATCTCATCTGATAGAATCCAGTTTATCTGTCATTTTCTTTGGCATAGGAAAGACAACCATTTGATAAGTTGCTAGAGTGCCTAGAAAAAATTGAATGAGGATAGTTCTTTCAGGTTGATTTAAGAACTTAGTTTTCCAGTTTGTCGGCCTACCATGGGACTTCTCAATGAGGTCTGAGAAGGATTCCATCTTGTTTTGCTGAATGAGAAGAGGTACACCAAGGTATTTGTCATTTAAAGCCATTTTCTTGATTTTTAGAATGTTGGCAATTTAATTCTTGACATGATTGGGAACTTTAGGACTGCAAGCTAAACCCGATTTGTTGAAGTTCACAGCTTGACCAGAATACAAACTGAATTAATCTATAATGGAGATAAGTTTCCTAGCATCCTTGCCATTTGCTTTAGTGAAAAGCAAACAATCATCTGCAAAAAAAAAAGATGGGATATATATGGAGATTTTTATTATCTTTCATACCATGAATATCATCATTATGTTTAGCAAAAATCAAGGCTCTAGAGAAAGAATCCATAACAATGATAAATAAGTAAGGAGATAGAGGATCTCCCTGTCTCATACCTCTGAGAGGCTTAAAAATATCACCAGGAGAACCATTTAGCATGATAGAAGTACTGACAATGGATAAGCATTGGTTAATCATATTCCTAAAATCATCACAGAAACCTAATTTAGAAAGAGTGTTAAAAAAAAACTCCATTCTATCCTATCAAATACTTTAGACATGTCTTATTTGATATCCATCCAATCTATTTCATCTTTAAATTTCTTCATTGAATCAATGAGTTCACAAGAAATCACAATATTATTAGCTACGAGTCTGCCAGAAAGAAATACAGACTGAAAAGGAGTTATGATTCTATCAAGCAAGTATTTCAATCTAGAAGCAATAAGATTATAAATAATTTTATAAACCATATTACAAAGGCTTATAGGTCTAAATTCTGCAGCATTTCTAGGATTGTTAGTTTTTAGGAATAAGGCTAACAAAGTTATGATTAAGTTACTTAAGCATATGCTTACTTCTAAAGAAAGATTGAAGCATACTTACAGTGTCTTCTCTTATAGTAGGCCACATTTTCTGATAAAAGCCAGGAGTAAAACCATCTGGATCTGGTGTTGTCCAAGGTTCCAGACTGAATATAATGTTCTTAACTTCCTCATGATTTGGTATTTTAGTCATCATTTCATTGTCAGCTGCACTAATACAAGGCACAATATGATCAATATAGTCATTAGCATTATGAGGCATTGTAGTTCTGCTCATTTTGATAAAATGACTCTTCAACTTGGAGCAATATCCTCCCTCTCAGTTAGTCAAATGCCCATCTCATTATGCAAAGTATCAATTTGGGTTATTTTTCTTCTAAATTTGGTTTTGTTGTGAAAGTAATCAGTATTTCTTTCACCAAACTTAAAATCTTCTTTCTTACCTCTTTGCCTCCAGAAATATTCTTCAATGTCATACCAACGTTTGAGCTTATTTTGAACATCAACAACACAAACAGAGTTAGAAGAATAATTAGCCATAAAAAGATTGTGCAGTTGGTTTTCAAGCTTAGCTATCTGGGTATTAATGTTACCAAAAACATTATAATTCCAATGCTTAAGATCATATTTAATATTTGACATAGATTTGTTGAGTCTAAATGCAGGAGATCCCAAAATTTTCTTGTTCCAACTACTAATAATAATATTCTTACAAGAAGAATTTTTGATCCAAGTTTTATTGAATCTAAATGGTTTAAAAGTTTTGAATTCATTTATAGCAGTAGTTAGGAGAATAAAACAATGATCACTAGCCAGGGGAACCAGGTGATAGCAGCTGCATTAGGATAGCTGTTTTGCCAATCCGTATTAGTTGCATATCTATATAACCTTTCCAGAATAAGATCTTGATCTTGTCTTCTGTTAGTCCATGTATAAGGGTTCCATATATAGGCATACTATGGAGATTGCAACTAGCAAGAATGTTATTAGCTCTATCTAAATCAGACTGACTAATAATATTGCCTCATTCTTTTTCATCTTGATTTAAAACAAAGTATAGGTCACCTATAACTAGGGATGCACATCGGGTGGGTCAGGTCGGGTTTGGCCCTACCCGCACCCGACCCGCCAGTTGGCGGGTGACTTGGTTTTTGACTTGATTTTTCACCCGCACCCAACCCACCGTAGGACGGGTTGGGTCGGGTCTGACACGACTTTTCGGCGGGTCGGATGCGGGTGTGTGCGGGTCACCCGCACAGACCCTTGAGTAGAAGTAGAATCTTCTCATCCTCTGTGTAAAGCTCCTACTCTTCAGTATTCGTTTCCATATTCTTCATTAGTCATTACTGCTTTCCGTTCTCTCTTCTTTTTCTCTCTGTGTAACTGCTTCCCTCACCTATTAGTCTTCATCCTCTATAACAACTTTCCATTCATACTGATTACTGTGATAATGATCTTCATTTTTTCATGTTTAGATTTCTCAGTTAGTCTAATTTTTATTGAGACCATTTTTTTATTTGATTTAATTTGTTATTGATTCGTTAGTATACTTAAGACTTGATTAATCTTGATGTCATTTCAATCTAAGGAGGTTTGGTAAAGTTTCATGGAAATTTTAGGATTTGTTGACGTTCTAGTTCCTAGGATTAATCTTTGATGTCGTTTTAATCTTTTTTACGTAATTGATTTCTAGTTGATGATGAATGGCTAATCAAATGCCTGCTAGGATTGAATTCTCCCTGTTTTTCTAATTCCTCTTTCCCCAAATTGAAAACCTCTATCAAAACGTTAGAAACCCTAAGCCTAAAATTATCAACCTTCCAAACACTCCGCAGATTCACCCTCTGAAAACTGTGAATTCCTCACTTTCAATTCATTATTGTAGGTACACACACTCTTTGCAATTTCCAATTTCTTCATTTTTTTTTGAATTTTTGATTTTGGTTGAAAGTTTAGAGAACAAAAACCGAATCATCCTGACTTGCTTTAGTAATTATACTTTGTTAAGCTAGAAATCAATGGTTATTATTGTTGTTCAGGTCTGAATTTCTATGTCTTCCATACATATGAATAAACTTAAAGGAGTGGAATGACATCAAAGTAGGGATTTATGTAGCTCAGATCTTATGAAGAACATCTATATTATGTAATCGCTGTGGTAGTTTTAATCGTCTCTTGGATTTATAGGTTTAGGGTTGTTTATATTTAGCTGATGCTATAATTTGGATGATTCGAACTTCAACATCCAAGAGTTTATCAATGAATTTATCTGAGGTTCTGAAATAAGAGTCGTTGATTGAGGTGTTTCCAACTATTTTCGAGGTGGTTTGATTTTGTATGTTTTAAGAAATGATGTTTCTTGAATTATTCAGCTGTAATCAATTTCATTTTGTTGTTGATTTTGGAAAAAATAACTTTCTTGACGAAGGAATTCACTGATTAAGTAGTAATTAAGCTTTATAACTGATAATTTGATTCTCTCTTTTAGAAATTGATTTTCTGGCGGGTGGGCGGGGCGGGTCGGGTCGGTTCGGGTGAGAGGAGCTATCACCCCACCCAACCCCTCCAGAAGACGGGTTTAAAAAAAGTCACCCGCACCCGACCCGTTCATCGGCGGGCCGGGTGCGGGTCGGGTGGGCGGGTTGGGTCGGGTTTGTGCAACCCTACCTATAACAACCCAAGGTATATTATATTGGCTAGACATATTACTCAGGTATTCCCATTGAATATCCCTATTGTTATCATCTAAAGCACCGTAAACAAAGGAAAAAAGAGTTTCACCTATTCTAGCATCAATCTTAAGAACACAATTTATAGAATTACAGTTGCATTCAATGATTTCCATATCCACGCCATTTTTCCACATGAGACATAATCTACATGAATTACCTATAGGATCATGGAAAAATACATTAGGATAATTCATAGTTGCCACACATTTTTTCATTTTGCTTACCATATTTTTGTTCTCTGACAAAAGATAATATCGGGATTTTGAGATATTATAAGATCTTTTAAGTGCATTCTAGTATATTTGTTTCCAAATCCACAGATATTCCAATAAAAAATTGCATTTTCACAGATATACGCAGAAATGAATTGCAAGTGATAAAAGAATTTGAAAAATTAAATTCATAAAGTTTAGAGTTTAGTCAATTTTTCACCATTTCCCCCCTTCATTGTGTTTAGCTTGCTTGTCCTACTGAGTGGACTTTAAGGTTGCCTGTATGTCCAGATGGTCCTCATTGAGCATAGTGTTCATGTCAAAGTCAGATTGAGCAGTGCTAGTGCTTTGGATCAAGTTATTTCTTTGTCACTTTCCTAATATGTATGATTCATAATCTTCTCCTTCAGTATTAGAAATTGATTTATCTATCTTAACCAACATTGCATCTTGAGGGGGCACAAAATGAGCCACTTTGATGATGTTTTTAGTTCCAAAGTAATGAGTTTTCTTATGCATAACATCTAAATAATCACTAGCAGCTTTGCAGGCACCCTTATTATGGTTGAGGATAAAGCTGCTAGGGGCATATCTTGTTTGGTTGTTTCTCATAGAAATACCTTATCCATCTTGTACATCCTGCTTCTGTGATAGCCATAGCACCCCTTTGAAAAGGATTGTTAATATCAATAATAACACAAACTTTGACTGGATCACTTGCACTAGGAATGACATTTTCAGGATCAATTGCTATCACTTCTCCCATAAGTGATCCCATCTTCCTAACTGATTCCACAATCATATATTTTAGTCTGAGTTTTTTTAGTTGTATCCAGAAACATTGATTCTTCGAGTCAAGTTCATGGTATATTACACTTGTGTCATATTCATGAAGCATAATCATACGTCCACTTATACTCTAAGGCCTTGTTTCAATTTTTTTTTTGAGGGTTTCAGCATCATTGAATTTGAAGACCATAATACTAGTATCAATCTCAAAGATTTGAACTTCTTCTTCAGCTAGAAATGGCCACGTATAGCCTTTGTTCTTTTGTACTTCCTTCAAATTCATTTTTCCTTCTTTGATAATCTTTCCACTCGGCATACATCCCACTGATTGGTCATGTTTTCTTCATCTTCTTCAACATGATTAACCATATCTTTTAAACTCTCTTCTAGCTCCAAGGTGGTAGTCTTAAACCTTTGGACTAGTTCTGAAACAGATTGTTCATTTTCCATAATTAAAAGTTTTTTAAAACTCACGACTATTTTTGCTTCTGCAGATGATACATAAATCCTAACTTTGTTTAGATTTATATACTCGACTCTTTGTTGGATTAAGGTTTGAGTTTCTTTGATAGGATAAGTTGTTAAGAAAAGATCATTTTGTTTTGGTATAAGTCTTCTAAAATAGAATTAATATTGTTGGTATTTGACTTTGAGAGATAAATAGGGAAGGAATAACAAATATGGTAATTGTGTTTTTGAAATTTGAATTTATGAATTTGGCTTTAGCGAGAATTACAATTATTGATATTTTGGGTTGAGTTGAATCGGTGAAGATGGGATTTATCAAAGATACCCACATAAAATCAATGAAGATCTTCTAAGATACTATTGCTTCTACAAGCATTTCAACAACCTTAGCATACACCTTTACAACTTCAGATATTATGGCATACACCATTTGGAACCAAACAAGTTGTAAACGCATGGAGAGAAGAATTGTATTAGTTAGACATACTCAAGAACCACTAGTAAAATTTTGAACAACAAATGATATTTTCAATCCTTAATAATAGAAAAATGTATAATAACTCAAATCACTTGTAAAACTTCTGAAGGTTGATGCAGATAGCAGATGATCAAACAACAATATAAAGCTTTTCCGATTTTTAAGAACATGAAATCATTGCAATAAAGTATTCAAGATTAAAACCACTATCATTAAATACTTAAAATTAATTCAAAAATGTCTAAATATACATGAAAAAGCTGAAGAAATGATGACTCTGTAAAGATTAGAGGAGGATAGATTAATGGTGAAAGAAATATTTAGGAACTGAGTTGACTCATTTTTCGCCCGATTCACACTACTACTCTCCTTCATATATATACTCTAAACTGTAAATACTGAAAAACTATAAAAATTATATACTTTAAAATTGAATATTAAAAAATAATTGTGATTCAAAACTAACATCCGTATATTTATCTATATATACATATCTCGTTTTTCTTAACCATATGAAATAGTCTTTAACAACCATGTGATAACAATTCTTTTGAATAAGGAATGCTAAATAAACAACGTTTTTTAACACCACAAAAACCAATACTAACAAATCCCATAACATTGAAATAGGACCCACATCTCCAAAAAGGATTCACTATTTTTTGACAAGGATTTAGAGCATCTCCAACGGATCTTCTGGATCTTTCTTACGTGGATGTGCAATACAAACATCTTTTACTATTTGTAATCAGATTTTCCATAATTTTAGGAGTTTTCAAAAGATAATTTCTAACCGTGTGAATATTAGAGAATGTGGTAGTACAATTGGCATGCCTTATAGGAGGAATAATTTTATTTTATTTTTATATATCCAAAAATAAATAAATAAATAATTGTTTGAAGATATTATTATGTGATAAAATTTAGGTATTTGATGACATGGATTGTTTAATCCTTTAGAAGATCCTCCAAAACTAAAGCATGGCCAGAGGATGTAAATCCAAATCTAAGACACATTATCTTCACATCTTAAGTTCCGGTTGGAGATGAATCTTTAAAAAAACTAAGATAAATCCCGTGTTGCCAAAAATACAAGAAAATCACATTTTTTCAGTTGGAGATGCTCTTTATAGTGTTGCATGGCGGTCGATCGGTCCGATTTTCACCTAAAACCGTGCACCAAAATGCATTGTAATCGGTTCATTTTAAAGCCAGTCCGATTCGGTATGCTCGGTCGAGGTTTTTCTTCAGTTTAAGCCTACTGAAATGTCCATACAAGATATAACTATCTCACTTTCATCTCCTTAAAAAATCTATGCAACTCAAACAGAGATTCATCAATACAATTAGAAAATAAAGTACAACAATACGAATTGAACCTTAAAATTTTACAGTTACGAAACATTAATGGATCCCATGATGAATACAAATCGAATTTAACCACAAATCTTCTTTTCTTTTAAAACCAATTTTTTAAGAACCTTAAAATTCTAATGTAGTCTTCAAACCTAATAAAAAAATTGAGTAATCTTCAATCTTTCATTGATCGAAAGGTGGTGGTGCTGGTGTCGGCGGTGTTGCAGGTGTAGATGGTGTAGGTTGAAAATGAGGAGGAGGAAGAATAATGCAGTGATTATGGTGGTCTCGATGAAGATGATAGTTGGGATGCTAAGTGGTGGTGGTGACTGTCGCTGTAAAGAAGTGAAGAAGATGAGATTTGAGTGAGTTGTGAGTAGTTATGGTAGGGACGGACCTATGTGGGGGGCTAAAACAGGCTTTATCCCGGGTTAATCCTCAAATCTACAAGCCTATTTCATAATTTAGTCTGTATGAGTGGGCTTGATTTAGAATGTTAGCCTAGGTTAAAATAAATTTTTTAACCCTACTGGCTCCGTCCCTGAATTATAGTTAAGATTACCTAAATCATTTAAGTATATATATTTTTTAGTTAGGCTTTCAGTTCTGACCCGTTTCTTATTGGACTTTCTTTGAGTAGAACCAGAGCCCACTTTACAATTTCCCATGAAATTGATATTTCTATCATTTTTGGGATCATTCATATTTTGCATAATGTCATAGCTGTGAGCTAAGTGATCAATGTTAAAATGGGTACCTTTAATGAATAGCTTGTTCTTGAGCTCTCTAAAATAATTCTTGAGTTGTTTTTCTAAGGGTAACTCCGAATTGATCAATAAGGAGTTGGTCTTCGACATACTTACAAAAATATTCCTTGTGCTTAATAACAAAGCCCTTTTTGCAGATATGTTTGGTTGTTTTCATAGAAGAATGAGCAACTTAATATTTGTGTCTTAAGTTTTAGTATTTAGTCTTGCTGACGAGGTCACCTTCGCGACTGTCCACATAAGGATGCACTTCCAAGCCATTGGATATAACATCATAGATGTGCACATATCCCTAGATAAAAATTTAAAAATATAGATATATTTACCGTTTTTAATTATATTTTTTCTTATATATCCATATATTTTATTTTATTTACACCTTTAGTCCCACTAGCAAATCAAACAAATGGTTTGTGGCCCGTGAGAAAAAAATCATTATTTGAGTAGCCAGGGGATTTGATAATTGGATTAGAAGGAGAACAAGTAGAACAATTAGTAGTGATAATGGCAGTGACTAGATCGATGAAGAAAATGAGGTTAAACTTAACCATAGATGATGTTCAACACTGAGATGTATTGTTACAATTTAGAAGATAAAGACAATGATAGTTTTTGAAGCCAAACAAAGCTGTAATGTGCTATAAGGACGCTTTGATGGATGTAAGGTTGTCATTTCGACGAGGGAACACATGAGCGTCCATATGGTTATTGATTAGTTGCAAGGGTTAACGAGGAGGTTTCAGCTGCCTACCAACTTACATGTATGTCGTTTAATAATAAAAATAAGCAGTGCGGGTTTAACACTTTAACTTATTTTATCTGTTTAAACATTTAGTGATTCACATTTTTTATCTTCTACTGGATTGTATAATTATATCATAAAATGCTAATGTTGATCTATACGGATAAATACACTAACTTGTCATTTTATGCCTTTTGTTTTGTGTAGTATTAATTACTCCGTATGATGTATTTGTTTATCAATAAGATCAACAAAGCTTCGAAGTCCCTATCCAGGTTAATTAAGTTCATAGAAGGAAAGGGAGAGAAGATCAACAAATCCACGTTTTAGGTTTATTAGGAATTTAGAAAATATGGAAAATAAAAATTATATTTTTATGGACGTCAGATTTAGTCTTTTGGTTAATCTGAAGGATTAAGTAATAAATAAAAATTAAATATAGAAATATAATAAATAAAAAAATTAAAAATTAAATAAATATATCTTCATGTTCTAAATTTTGTCTAGGGATATATGCTTATCTATAATGCTATATCCAATGGCTTCGGAGTGCACTCTTATGAGGACTGTCACGAGGTGACCTCGTCACAACAGAACTAGTGGATCTCAAGTTTGTCCATTAATGGTTTTGGGTCGATTTGACCAATCAGGAGTTTAATATGTTGACCATTTATTTACAAGAAATCCACTTTGTCCATTAAACATAGACATCGTTTAATAATGTTCATTTCATTTACCAAAAGTTTCAATCCGTGCTTAATACTCCCACGAAGGTAGCTTGTTCAGATCGTGGTGAATTTAATTAACAGCAACTGGGTGCCTGAAGTGTTATATGAGGTGGCCATTAGTAATTCTTAAAAAGATAGAATTAAACTAGGAACCGACTGTATATATTTTTTGGTCAAATTTCAGTCTTTCCATATTCTTTCTACACCAACCACATCTCGGAAACATTGGTCAATTCGGTTCAAACATTGTTTCCTAATAGGTTTAGGTTTGGTTTGCCTATATAAGACAGATTGTTCAGTTGCTTGTACTGCATCAACACTTTTTTTCTTCCTCTTCTTGAACTAAGTAATTAAGTTCGCTCAAGCTGTTCCAGGAAAAAAAAAACAAGAAAATTTTATAGTTTGTAATAAGTTTTTGAAGTATTCGATCAATTTGGTATAAGAATGCATGCTTATAGTCCGATTGGGATATCTGGTGAAGGATCATTCGGACGTATCTGAAAAGCTATAGATAATAAAAGTGTAAAGGGTGATGATATTGTTGCTATAAAGCAGATTAAGAATTCATGTTTGTCGTTGGAAGAATGCCTTGACCTTACGGAAGTGAAGGCATTGATTGCACTCAGGGACAATACAAATATCGTGAGACTCAGAGATGTCATCAAAGAGCAGGATGAGTTATATTTGATACTACCTTCGTTTCAGGAAAAAAGTTACCGTCACTTTTTTATTTTAACCTGAAAATAGGTCAAATTTTAAAAGTTATAGTAACTCTTTTCCTGAAACGGGGGGAGTATTTGATTACGTAGATTCTATTTTGCTAGGCCTAATGAAGGATAAGATCAGAAGTTTTCGTAACGAGCCTGAGTTACGAAACAGGTTATTAAAGACCAAGATGGGTCTTTTTTCAGAGTATACGAGGCTGGTGTCATCAAATCTTTCAAGGTCTTAGCCAGATGCACGGGCCTGGTGGATATATCCATCGAGATCTAAAAATGGATAACTTCCTGGTGACAAAAGATGGAAAGACCATAAAGATTGCAGCTTTTGTGAAATTATATGAACTATGATCCTTAAAATAACTGAAGTAGTTTGTACAACATAGAATCAAGGTAGAGATAGCTAGGTGCCAAACCATGAATATGGATAGGGAGTCATCCATTCAACGAACCCTAGAATGAAAGTAGCAGTTATCAAGGAACATCAAAAACCTCAGAACGAAACTAGAGTCTAGCAAAGGATGGCAGAATTAACTTCAAAACTCTCCAGCATTACCAAGCATGATATCAGGGTCATGAAAAATATCAATATTAGCGTGTGCCAGAATGGATGGTATGTATTTAAAAAAGAACTTGTTCAGAAGATGTGCATCCAACCATGCTGGGAGATTACATGGTCTATATAACGCACTCCAAGAGAAAACCATATGAAATGCATCAGCCACCAGCTATGTCGTGTGAGGTGCGAGGCGATGCGGGCGCCTCACGAATTGTCGAATAGGCACGCCTTTGAAGAAAAATGTATAATAACTCAAATCACTTGTAAATTTTTTGAAGATTGTTGTGCATAGAAGATGATCAAACAACAATATAAAGCTTTTCCGATTTCTAAGAACATGAAATCAGTGTAAAAAAGTATTCAAGAATAAAAACACTATCATTAAATATTTGAAATTAATTCAAAAATGTCTAAATATGCATGAAAAAAACGAACAAATGATGACTCTATAAAGATTAGAGGAGGATAGATTAATGGTGAAAGAAGTTTTTAGGAACTGGGTTGACTCATTTTTCGCCCGATTTACACTACTACCCTCCTTCATATATATACTCTAAACCGTAAATATTGAAAACTATAAAAATTATATACTTTAAAATTGAATATTAAAAACTAGTTGTGAAACCAACATCCGTATATTTATCTATATATACATATCCCGTTTTCTTAATCATATGAAATAGTCTTTAACAACCATGTGACAACAATTCTTTTGAATAAAGAATACTAAATAAACCACGTTTTTTAACACCACAAAAACCAATACTCACGAAACTAATGAATCTCATAACATTGAAATAGGACCCACATCTCCAAAAAAGGATTCACAATTTTTTGACAAGGCTTTAGAGCATCTCCAACGGATCTTCTGGATCTTTCTTACGTGGATGTGCAATACAAACATCTTTTACTGATTTATAATCAGATTTTCTATAATTTTAGGAGTTTTCAAAAGATAATTTCTAACCGTTGAATATTAAAGAACGTGGTAGTACAGTTGTCATGCCTTATAGGAGGAACAATTTTATTTTATTTTTATATATCCAAAAATAAATAAATAAATAATTGTTTGAAGATATTATTATGTGATAAAAATTAGGTATTTGATGACATGGATTGTTTAATCCTCCAAGAGATCCTCTAAAACTAAAGGATGGCCAGAGGATGTAAATCCAAATCTAAGACATGTTATCTTCACATCCTAAGTTCCGGTTGAAGATGAATCTTTTTAAAAAGTAAGATAAACCCCTTGTGGCCAAAAATACAAGAAAATCACATTTTTCAGTTGGAGATGCTCTTTATAGGGCTGCACGTCGGTCGATCGGTCCGATTTTCACCCAAAACCGTGCACCGAACTGTGTTGTAATCAGTTCATTTTAAAGCCAATCCAATTTGGTATGCTCAGTCGAGGTTTTTCTTCGGTTTTAAGCGTACTTAAATTTCCATACAAGATATAACTATCTCAATTTCATCTCCTCAAAAAAGCTATGCAACTCAAACAGAGATTCATCAATACAATTAGAAAACAAAGTACAACAATACGAATTGAACCTTAAAAATTTACAATTATGTAACATTAGTGGATCCCATGATGAATACAAATTACATTTAACCACAAATTTTCTTTTCTCTTAAAACCAATTTTTTTGAAGAACTTTAAAATTCTAGTGTAGTCTTCAAACCTAATAAAAACTTGATCAATCTTCAATCTTTCATCAATCGAAAGGTGGTGGTGCTGGTATCAGCGGTGTTGCAGGTGTAGGTGGTGTAGGTTGAAAAGGAGGAGGAGGAAGAATAAGGCAGTGATTATGGTGGTCCCGGTGAAGATATGATAGTTGTGATGGTGGTGACTGTCGCTGTAAAGAAGTGAAGAAGATGAGAGTTGAGTGAGTTGTGAGTAGTTATGGCACGGACGGACCTATGTGGGGGCTAAAACAGGCTTTAGCCCGGGTTAATCCTCAAATCTACAAGCTTATTTCATAACTTAGTCTGTATGAGTGGGTTTGATTTAGAATGTTAGCCTAGATTAAAATCAAAAATTTAATCCTCCCGGGTCTGTCCCTGAGTTATGGTTAAAATTACCTAAATCATTTAAGTATATATATACGATATAGTGGATGGCTAGGATTAGGGATGTATCTATAACTCAAATAAACCGGTTTAGAACCGGTCGGTTTGGTTGGTATTCGACCTCAAATTATTGACGTAGAGCCAAGATCAACGGTTATAGATTATTCAAATTGTTGACCTAACCGAGACAACAGTTCGGTTTGAATCGAGTAGGTTTTTTCAGTCTGGTTCGGTCCCTTGCAACCCTGGCTCTTAGTTTTTCGAAATTTGCTTCTGGGAGGTTTCCTGGCGGTATGGCTAGACCCACTGGTTTTGGAATTCACTTCCAATAACAATTGATAAAAATTTATGTTGTTTTCAAGTCCTCTTATTCAGACTGGGCGGTAACAAGAGAGAGACTGTGTGGTGTGCTTCCTCGTGTTCTTTCTTCCCATTCTAAACAAACATTTTCATTTATTTATTATTTTACGGAATTCTTTAAAATTAGTTGTATAAATCTAGAAATGCCATTTGACTCAACTAAATCAGAATCTAGGGTTTTATGGAAAACACCCAATCAGAGTTACTACTACCTACGTGTACACACACTGCTCTTAAATTTATCCACAACAGCTAATCATCATCATAAATTAGTAATGGATCTTTCTTCTTCTTCTTCTCCTTCGACGAATGAAGAAGCTTCTTATGTAAATAATTTAAAAGGATTATTCTTGCTGTAATTTCTAGTGCTTTTATTGGATCAAGCTTTATTATTAAGAAGAAAGGTCTTAAAAAAGCTGGTCATTCTGGTGCTCGTGCTAGTAAGTAATTTCAATTTTTTTTATGAGAATTCTGTGTTTCTTTGAAATACCCTAGATTTGTGATTTTACTGTTTTTTTTTGTTTAATATGTTAAGGTGTTGGTAGATATGGTTACTTAATGGAGCCACTTTGGTGGATTGGGATGATTACTAGTAAGTTTCAGTTTCTGTCTTTTAAATTATACTAGTATTACAGTAGTTGTGTTTTACGTTTTGAGTCAAATATTGATAAAAAAAAAATGGAACATTATTGCAGTGATTGTTGGAGAGATTGCAAATTTTATTGCTTTGATGTTTGCCCCTGCTGTTCTTGTAATTCCACTTGGGGCATTGAGTATAATATTCAGGTACGGGAAACTGATTTTGTTACTTTTCTCGACAAAATCCACCAATTGTTTCTTTCATTAGTGCATTTCTTCAACGTTTGAACTTAAACTAACTTTGTTGGATACCTGTGCTTCGATTAATTATGGTTTCAGTTTTGGTATAGTGCTGTTCTAGCACATTTCATATTGAAGGAGAAACTGCAGAAGATGGGCTTGGTGGAGTGCATTTTGTGTATAGTGGGTTCTACTATGGTTGTTCTTCATGCCCCTGATGAACACCCTTTAACTTCAGTTTTGGAAATCTGGGATTTGGCAATACAGCCAGGTAATTTGGTTCAAACTTGCAAAACTGTGTCGATTTGCATCTTTTCCCTTCTTTTTGTGATTACTTTGGACTAGTTTAAATTATTTTTCCTTTTGGAGGTTAACTTTGTATATTTTTTCCAGCTTTTCTTTTATATACGGCTTCAGTATTGGTCACAGTGCTCGTCTAAATGTTGCATAGCGCTGCACGCTATGGGCAGACAAACATCATGATATGCATTGGAATATGTTCTTTATTTGGATCTTTGACGGTATGTCACCAGACTCACCTCGTATCTTCGACTGAAAATATACACTGCCTTACATGTGTGTTTCACGTGATTTTTGTAGACAAGTCTCACCCAGTGTTCTTATTCTTGACCTTGAGTTGAGATCCTGTACTTGAGCTAACTAACCTCACCAATCAGGTTTTGTGCTTGCAGGTTATGAGTGTAAAGGCTATAGGCATTGCCATCAAACTTACATTGGAGGGTACAAGCCAGGTTGCTTACTTCCAAACATGGATGTTTGCAATGGTTTCGGTTACTTGTATAATGACTCACTTGAATTATTTAAACAAGGTAATTATCCATTCTTGAGCAGTTTCAGTATTGTTTTTGTGGATCATACACCATCTTAGAATGTATAACTCATTAGTTTGTTCGATATACCATCACCATGTGGTGCAAGTGAATGCAATCTTCTATGACATCAGCTGCGTTCCTTTTAGATGTTGCACTTAGTATTTAGAACTGCTAGTTTGGTACATTATTTTGTATCGTTATTTTAAGTGTGTTATGTCTAGGATTACCTCTTATATTGTATACAAAAGTGGGAACTAAGAGGATAATATCATAATATGAGTCCTCATGGTAAAAAAAGGCATTTATGGAGGCACGCCTTTTTGCACGTCAAAATTTTGATGCCTCGGTACTTACACCTCTTGGCCTTCTGGGTTAAAAAATCTCTGAACTACACCCAGAGACAATTTTGAAATTTATTCCTTCTCTTCAGTTGCCTTGAAGATCAACTCATAGATATTAATGGTACTTAAATACATTTGTGGAGTGTGTAGAGAAGACTAAAACAAAATTAGAGCCTACCTAAATTAATTTTTCATGATTTCTAGCAGTGTGAGGCAACGCCTCGTGTTGCCAAAGGAAAGCGCCTCACATTGCCTTGGCGCCTTGGGCGTCGAGGTTTTTTTATTTATAAGGGACAGTTCCATGTCTCTGCTTCAGTTAGTTTGTCTCCAATGCTTGTCACTCATTTATCATTTACAACTATTTTTGAATAAGAAAAGACAAGTCACGTGGATTATGTGTTTAGTGCCTTTTTGTCCATCTTAAATTCGGGTATTCCATCCGTTTGAATAATTTCTAAAAACTAATTGCTAAAAGATTTCTTCCAGGCAATGGATACTTTCAATACAGCAGTTGTTTCTCCTATCTACTACGCCATGTTCACATCTCTCACAATTTTTGCTAGCGCCATAATGTTTAAGGTAAGTTGATCAATTGATGAGTCTAGTAAATTTATCTGCATGAACAGAACCATCTATTTGGTGTTACAGTCGATGTTCCTTTAAATTTCTTACTTTCTTGTAGTGTTCAATGTGATCCATTTATAGACCAGATTGAGCAACAGAGACGTGGATGTGTTTAATGTGCATTCTCTTGTGTATGCATATACTGTATGGTATTCATTGATTTATACCTTTTAAGTCTTACTGTTTGAAAAGTTGACATAAAGTTGATTGTGTTTATGGCACGCAAGCAAGTCTAAACCTTTTATGTGGTCAGAGATTTAAAGGGGTTAATTGTGTTTTAAGAGGTAGTTTTCACTCGTTCTCCCAAAAAGTTCAAAATCCGGCCTTCACAGAGTAACTAGCTCTACTGTTAGACAAGAAAGTATCATTACTTATTATCATCTCAGTGAATTAACTGTGTCTATTGTTATGTTTAGGATTATGCTGGTCAGAGTGCAAGCAGTATAGCGTCAGACCTTTGTGGGATTATCACTATACTTTCTGGAACTGCGGTATTGCATAGTACAAAAGACCCAGATCCACCCCAAAATACAGGTAGTTTCCTGCATTCACATAGTATGAAATAACCACTATAATAAAATTTGCATGGAATTATGCCAAGTACTTTTACATCACTAATCATTTGCATAGAATTATGCCAAGTACTTTTACATCACTAATCATGACAAAAATGCATGAGGTGTGTCTTTTACTCAGTTCAGGAAGCAAAGTGACCTTTTTCTAAGGACTCATGGGAGTCAGTAATTCTAACCATTAAAACAAGAATACATGGGTGGAATATCAGGAGCATAGAAAACTATCCTGTCTTTTGGACTCTTGATGGGTGATGGATCAGAAATCAACTCTGTTTTGCAGTATTCAAATATTTGAAGGAACCAGCAAATTGTTGGTCTCCCTTGGTGATTACCTGTTCTCTGGTGACTGATGCAATAACACTGAATGCCTGAACTCGAGATTATTGAGACAGTCTTGTAAAAATTCATCTTTTTTCTCTTTCAATTATGCAGATTTGTACTCACCGCTTTCTCCCAAACTATGGTGGCACATCCAAGAAAAGGGAGATCAGTGGAAGCAGAAGGATGAAGATGGGCAGTCTGCTGATTTTGTCGCAATCATTCGCCAAGATTATTTTGCTTAGTTGAATGCAGTCAGAATATTTTCACATTAACTACAATCCAGGAAGACTATCCGTCGCACCAGTTGCAAACTGTCTGCATTGTTGTCATGAGTACTTGTAGATGAAGTTAGAGGCAGACTTGTCGATATGATCTTTGGTTCCGTATAATATCCATGGTGTAATTTTCTATTGTTCTACTTCTTTCTCACCACCACACGTGGAAGCAGCTTCAACTGTCTTAACAGAATTTGCTTCATTGTTTGTTTGTAATATTTCTGTTTAGATTTTAGTACAGGCTTGTGTATTTTTCTGTTGTAGAAGGTTGCTATTCCAACCACTCGTCTTTTCCTCTTCTTTTTGTAAAAGAAAATTGTTTGTTTAGTTAAGGCTTTAGTTAGACCATTGTAAAAGTTCATATTGAGATTCTTTATACTGTAAAATACAAACGCAATACATAGTTCTCTTAATTCTTGATTCTGATTCCTTACTCTTTGATTATTCATGAAAAAAATCATCCAAAATCACTTGAAAAGAATTCCCATTTAGACCGAGAACGGAAAAATGATATCTGTTCTGGATGCCGAGTTTCTAAACCAGAGTTGGTGCATGGTATGGTGTTAGCTCTGTTAGAGAGCAGAGGTATGCAATTGCTAATTAGCTCTGTGAAAATAATAACCCACCAACATTAATATTGTATAAGAAAATGTGCGCATTAAAATGTGCCAAAAATTCTATTAAACCAGATTTATGAATTTTGTTAATCTTAATGAGATTTGTACTTCAAGGACACGCAGTTGAAGGACTTTATAACCTCAATTATGTAATGGAGTAGTAGAGATAGACTTTAATGTGCTAACCAACCCTCACCCACCTTCAGTAGTTTTACTTACTGCCTTGAACCTACATCCATTAAATACCCTTCTTCTTCTTCTTCTTCTTCTTCTTCTTCTTATGTTCCCAACAAATCAAACAAACCCCATCATTATACATATAATTCCAAAAAGAAGAAAAAATTATCAAATATAAACGTTTTAGCTCCCTATCAAAAACTGTTGTCTAAACTAACACTACCATCTCAAATCATATCCAAACATAAACAAATCAATGTACAAAAAAATCCCACTAAGATTTGATTAATATATATATATATATATAAAATTAAGCAAACATTCACTCATTAACAAGACCCACTCTTTGTTAAGTGAGACTTAAGAATAATAAAAACAAACAAATATTCTTTCTCTTTTTTCTTTTTGGATTTTCATTCACACTCCTTACAGAATAACAAAATTCACAATACAATCCCTTTCAAAGTAAATAAAAATTCTGGTATTGTTTTTGTTTTCAGAGATGGCAACCAAAACAATTACAAGATTTAGGAGAAAAAGAACAAAAACCAAAAGGTCTGTTTGGAATGTTGCAATTGATAGAATAACAACAAGGAGAAGGCAAACAGAGACCTTTAAGGCCACCACAGCAAGTACAGACTGCACAGATTCTAAAGCTTCTTAGTTTTCTTCGACGATATTCACTCATCTTCATCCATGAACTCATCATCATTCTTGATTGGTGATTATTAATCATCACTGGTACCATTGTACTGTTTTGCTCTAGCTCCAAACCCTTTACAAAAATGACCCAGTTAAAGAACAACACAAGAAAAAAGAAACAATTGATGCCACAGAAATCAAATCACATATATTCTAAAGAGAAAAGAGACTTACATGAGCTTGGTTGAGTGTAAAAATGGAGAGAAAGAATATTAAGAAGAGAAAGTGATGGGGATAGAGAAACCCAAAGCCTGACATTACTTTGTTGTTGAGTGAGAGAGTGTGTGTGTAAAAGAGAAGAGAGGAGGAGGAGGGTTTTGAAAGGAAGTGTGCGTCTTTTTGGGCAGTGTTTAGTTTGTTGTTTTTTTTCTTTTCTAGTTAATGTTTTTGGAGATGTGATTAAGTGCTTTCATGATAGACAGCGAGGAGAGATAGGGTTAGAATTATTGGGGATCTGATCTCATCTCATCTCATCTGGGATGAGGGAAGGTTTTTATGTCTTATGGTCCTATTTTTTTAAGGACTAGAAAGTATGTGCTTTTGGTAGGTGGTTCTTACTTCTTGTTTTTAGCCTCGAGTTGAACTCTTTACTATGAGTGTACAAGTCAGGTTGCCTACTTCCGAACATGGATGTTTGCAATGGTTACTTGTATGTATAATGACTACTTAGTTAAATCATTTGAATAAGGTAATTATTGATTCTTGATCAGTTTCAGTATTGGTTTGGGGATCATACAACATCTTAGTAAGGCATCAGCTGTGTTCCTTTTAAATGCTGCGTTTGGTATTTAAGCTGCTAGTTTGATAAGTATATTATTTATAGTATTGTTTTATAGGCTATGGGTTATAAGCCCAAAAGTGTCACTATCCAACTACATAAAACTCAACAAAACAAATTCGACACAAAAAATCCATTATAAACCAACTGTCTATATTACTTTTGCTTATTATTCAGCCCAACTTCATTAACTGCTCAAGCCCAACTTACTTACCTACGCACGCCCACTTAACCACGCACGCCCACCTTCCCTTGATTAACGCCATTATTTCCCTCTTAACTTCTATCATCTACTATTTCCAAAATCAAACCGTTCATCGTTTCAAAATCATCAGAGAAAAACACCTGAACCAACATCATCGTCATCATCAATCATATCAAAAAATCATCATATTAATCTCCCTGAAACAAAAGTCATCACTTAAATCATCATCAACAGTAGAATTTGAGTCGTAATCAACAAAAATTTCTGATTCTAAAACGATTGTTGATCATCAACAGTAGAATTGAGTCTTCTACTTTTAACTCATCATAATCTACCTGAACTTTTTATTCAATTCTGTGACAGTTTAAACCTAAGAAAAATCACTGAAGATCATTAAACATGGTGAAAAAACAAGACAAGAAGATGAAGAAAAAACTCAATACACCAGTTAAAAAACAAGAATCTAAGAAAGGTAAATCGAATTTTATGGTTTCATCATATTCTGTGATTTTTTATGGTTGAAAATCAAAATGCATTTGGTTAATAAGGTTTCAGCATATTATGCATGTTTATGATTTTTAGTTTCGCGATTTTGGTTTCATCGATGTATTTGGTTAATAAGGTTTCATCTCTTTCGAAATTACAGGTTTCATAGTTAGGTTTCAGTTACATTTTTATGAAACTAGGTTTCATTGATTTTCATCTAGGTTTCATCTGTTTGTAGCAACGTTTAGGTTTCATCTGTTTTAATCTAACTTATTGTGATGGAACCCAAATAGGTTTCATCATATTCTGTGTGTGGTTGTGACCAACAAAGTTGATGTTTTTTTTACTTAATTGGTATTTTGATGGAACCAAAAAAGGTTTCATTCTATTCTGTGTATGGCTGTGACCAACAGAGTTAGTGTTTTTTTACTTAATGTGTATTGTTATGGAACCAAAAATGGTTTCATCCTATTCTGTGTATGTTTGTGACCAACAATGTTGGTGGTTTTTTATAAATGCATGTTTTGATGGAACCAAAAAAGGTTTCATCCTATTTTGTGTATTGTTGTGGCCAACAGTGTTGGTGTTTTTTAGTAAATGCATGTTTTGATGGAACCCAAAAAGGTTTCATCTTATTCTGTGTATGCCTGTGACCAACAATGTTGGTGGTTTTCTACTTAATTGGTATTATGATGGAACCCAAAAAGGTTTCATCCTAATATGTGTATGTTTGTGACCAACAATGTTGGTATTTTTTAGAAAATGCATGTTTTGATGGAACCCAAAAAGGTTTCATCCTAATCTGTGTATGTTTGTGACCAACAATGTTGCTGTTTTTTTACTTAATGCATGTTTTGATGGAACCCAAAAAGGTTTCATCCTATTCTGTGTATGGTTGTGACTAAAAAATGTTGGTGTTTTTTTACTTAATGCATGTTTTGATGGAACCCAAAAAGGTTTCATCCTATTCTGTTCTGTTTGTGCTAATGGTTTACTTATTCTGTAACAGGAAAAAAAAATATTCCTGATCCATACAGGTGCTCATTACAACATTTGTGTACAGAGGCACCAAAAATAAAAGCATTGATACAAACTAAAGAAAAATACATGAAGGCACTTGTTGCAGGTCCATTCTGGCGTTTCTTGAAACCGTTCTTCGATGGTACCCTTCAAGCAGAAAAATTAAAGAAAACGACAAGAGCAGTTCAGATGATCTTATGGTCATTTTATAGAAGTGTCAAGGGTGATAAACCAGATTGTTTCAAATTGATGAGAGCAAGGAATATGATACTACGGACAACACCTGAACAGTTCGCTGTCATCTTTGGTCTGCAAATGATGAAGAATGTAGATATACACCAAGATGTTGAGATGAAGAAAAAGGTGAACATGTTTCAAGTTGAGTATTTTAAAGGAGCTAAGAAGATGAGGAAAACTGATATTGTCAGAGCTATGATGGAAACAACAGCAGATGAAACTAAAGCTGAAGACTTCGTCAAGCTATTCATACTCTATCTCTTGGTTTCGATATTTTTCTCAAACAAAGGTGGGCAAAATCTGACATCAAAATACTTGTACCAAGTATTTGAGAATCTGACATCAAAATACTCTTAAGTTATAAAATTTGTTATGATATTTTTCTCTTAATTAAGGATGAAAATATTTTTGCATGATTTGTTTCATCTTATTACAGTATGATTTTTGAGAAATGTTAATCAATATTTTTCTGTTTCATCTTATTACAAATGAAAAAAAACTATGAAACCAAAAATGGTTTCATCATTTGTTTTTATTTCATCTTACTACAGATGAAAAAAAAACTATGAAACCAAAAAAGGTTTCATCATTTATGTTTGTTTCATCATATTCCAGAAGAAAACAAACTATGAAACCAAAAAAGGTTCCATCGTTTGTTTTATTTCATCTTATTCCAGATGAAAAAAAATGATGAAACCAAAAAGGGTTCCATCAACTTAGAGGTGTTTCATCTTATTCCAGATGAAAAAACACGATGAAACCAAAAAAGGTTTCATCATTTTAGAGATAAAAAAAACATATGCTACAGGTCTTTCATGTGACAAAACTATGAAACCTATTTTGGTTCCAACAAATTATAAAAATCCTGTAACTCTGAAGAACTTAATCTAAACATAAAAAAACATGAAAAGACCTGGAGCAAAATGAAATTTTAACTGTAAACAACATAGAAAAAAGAATAATAAAAATATGAAGATTGAAACATATAGTAGTCTAAACAAAATCTGAAAATGAAAAAGTCAATGAATTGTTGTCAAAATAATTTCACATCTGCCGCGCAGGGCACGTCCTTCGGTTATGGGTACTCAAAACATGGCAGCTACCACAAGTTCTCATCTTCTTATTAGGAACTGAACCTATATTAGGAATTCTCTTCTTCTTCCTTGGACGACCAGGTTGTGGTAGAGCATCATGACCAAGAACAAGAGATTTTGGAGACACAACCGTAGGCTTTTCAACTGTGGGACCAATATTGACTGGTCTTGCATAGGATTCACGGTAGAACTTTACTGTAAAATAGAATTCAACATACTTATACGGGTCTTCTTCATTTATCATGATACAACGAATAGCTTGGGCACAAGGAAAACCGTTGATGCGCCAGCGGTTGCAAGAACATGTTCTTCTTTTCAAATCGACCTTTTGTGTTAATGTAGAATGAACTTCAAACACATATTGCGATGACTTGGTGACAGTGTATTCACGGCCGTGCATCTTGTTGTTGTACAACTCAGTTTCAAACTTTGGACACAGAGTTTCTTGCCACTTCAATAATGTTGCACATTTGATTCATAAGCTTCACTCTGATCTCATCAACCATAATGGCTATAGGCTTCTTTCGCTCTTCAACGATCCAACTATTGAAACTCTCAGCAATATTCGAACACAACCTACCATAACGACAACCCAGAAAATAAACACTTGACCATTTATCAATCAGAGCTCTACTCAGATAATCTTGTAACTTCTGATTTTTGACCTGCAACAAATTCTCCCAGTTCTCTGAAAATTTTATAAGTGTATTAACATACGCACATTCTTCATATGCCAATAACACCAACCATGAGCAGCATCAGGGAATACATCATGGATTTGATTCACCAAACCAGTAACTCGATCACTAACAAAAGTAAGCTTCTTGCGCATAGGAGAAAGTACTTGCTTCAAATTCTCCAAAAACCATTTCCAGTTGGCGTCATTCTCCGAAGAAATAACAGCATAAGCAAAAGGATAGATTTCTGAAAAACAGAACAGAAAAAAAAATGTCTCAGCATATAAAAAATATATTGAAACCGAAAAAGGTTTCATCTGTTTAAACTACATTTTTATGTAAAAAAATGTTTCAGCATATAAAAAACAATGAAACCGAATAAGGTTTCATACATATCAATTACATTTTTCTGTAAAAAAAAAAAAGGTTTCGTTGATTTTCAACTTGGTTTCATCGGTTTGTAGCATGATGTTAGGTTTCATTTGTATAGGATTAAATAACAAATCTGTTTATCAACTAAGAAACAAAATAGAATGTGTATGAAAATTACCGTCATTCCCGGTTAGACCTGTTGCTGCCATGATATGACCAAGGTATTTGCTCTTCAAATGGGCTGCATCAAGGAATAACAAAGGACGACAGTAATTGAATCCACGAATGCATGCTCCGAAACAGATAAACAATCTCTGAAAATTTTGAGTCCCATTTTCAACTTCCAAAACAACACGAGATCTAGGATTGTTTTCAGTCAATTTGTTGGTATACCATTTCAAGTACATAAATGATTTCTCGTTCTCTCCCCATGTAACATTCAATGCATGCATCTTTCATGCATATGCATAATAACGACTAATGTCAAAGCCGTACTCTCTTGTAAACTGATTCATAATATCCTTTGTCTTCTTCTTTGGATTCTGTTTAATCTCTTCAAAAATCAAGCTACTAATAAGTTTCTTCGACAAATGTGGTATGTTTACAACTCCACCACAACAAGTATGCTTCTTATTTAACTCCTTGATAATAAAAGGACTACCTTCAACACCATCAATACAAACAACATATTTATGACATTCACATTTATCTTCTTCCTTCTTAGAACAACATGCACCAATCCTCAACTTCTCATTCCTTGTCATCTTAAATGAATACCCAGATACTGTATGATATTTCAATAAATCATAAAGAATTTGTTGAACACCTCCATTAAACACCTGATTGACACCCTGAAAAAGGCCAAACCAATGCGCAGACTTCAACGGTTCTTTAACTTTATTACGAACATCATAATCAACTAAATTTGTAAATGTTGAATACTCAAAAGATATAATTCCTAAACTTTGTGGCTGCTCATATGGTATGATTGCTGAAATTTCTGAACTACAACTAGAGGACTCATCTATATGCCTTACATGTAACTCAAAAGATGGAAGCTTATTAAACAAAGTAAATAAAGCAACCGATTGGAGATCAAAATCAGAATTGATAACCTTTTGCTGATCACAAACTATGTGGAAAATTTCAATAGAAAGAGAAAAGAATTGGCACCAACTTGAACATATACTACCCTTCAAATCACAAACAGATGCTTGTAGACCAATACGAAAAGATAATGTATCATCTTTGTGAAATATAGCAGCGAGAACAGATTCCATAACCTACAGAAAAAAGTATGAAACCGAAATAAGTTTCACTGTATGTGAATATAAACAACAACAAACAACAAAATTTGAATATTAACATCAACAAAATAGCAAAAATATGATTCCATAACCTACAGGAAAAAGTATGAAACCAAAATAAGTTTCACTGTATGTGTATATAAACAAACAACATCAACAAAAATTGAAAATTAACATCAACAACATAACAAAAATGTGATTTCATAACCTACAGACAAAAGTATGAAACCAAAATAAGTTTCACTGTATGTGTATATAAACAAGAACACCAATAAAAATTAAAAATTAACATCAACAACATACAAAAATGTGATTCCAATAATATACAGAAAAAAAGAATGAAACCAAAAACGGTTTCACTGAATATAAACAACAACACCAACAAAAATTTAAAATTAACATAAAAAACATAAAAAAATTCTGATTCCAATTATATACAGAAAAAAGTATGAAACCAAAAACGGTTTCATTGTATGTGAATATAAACAACAACACCAACAACAACATTTGAAAGTTTCAGTTTCAGAGGAATGATTGAACTAATACAAAAGCTTGAACATAGTGAGAATATGATCAAATAACAACTGAAAAATACAGTAAGAATCATCAAAACTGAAAATACAGTAATAATCATGAAAACACACAAAAAAAAATAGTTACAGTTCCTGTTCTTCACTTGAACAGAAAGGAACACAATTTTGAGTTCGGTTAATCGAAAATTTGATAATCAAATAACAACCAAAATAAAAAAATTGAAAATTAAAACTTACCTGATGAAATACAATTGAAGTTAGAAGACGGAGAAGGGAGTGATGTTCGAGAATCACTTAAACAAATACGAACTCGGTTCTTCAAATCAACAATGGATTTGAAACTGTTTGAGATGAATCGGAGAAGATAGAATTTATGTTCGTATTTGAAGCTAGAATTTATGTTCTTCAATTAAGCAGAACCAACAACGAACTCAAATCTTCACTTACACAACAAAATTTGAAACATGATCTAAAATCTTCAATTAACCAGGAACAAAAACGAACACAAATCTTCAATTAAATTTCATGAATCAGATTTGGAGAAGAAATGTTTTGTTGAAACCCTAGCCGAATTTGGAGAAGATGTGCTTCGGTTCTTCAGAAAATCAGGTTTGGAGCAGAATTTTTCTCTCATACGAAGATTATGTTTTAAGAATCTGTTTCCATTTAAAAGTTATAGATTATATAGGAAGGGCAATTCGGGTATATAGAAAATAATTAACATCTAAATTTAATTAGTATTATGTGAAATGGGGTTTTTGTCTCATTTTTAATGAAAATGGTTTTCCTGTATAAAACATAATATGGGAGGGTTTTTTACATGGTAAATTTGTTCACCTTGATTTTTTATACCAAGTTTTGATTGTTTTAAGCATGTTATGTCTAGGATTATGGCTTATGGCTTATGTTGTATGATTGATACGAAAGTACGGAACTAAAGAGGACATTATAAGTAAAGAAAGAAAAAAAAAGGAAAAAAAGGCGTTTATATAGGCAACCCATTTTGATGCCTTGGTACTTATACCTAATGGGCTTGGTTTGAAACGCCTCGTGGGCTTAAACTTCTTTGAACTACATCCCAAGATATTTTCGGATTTTTACTTCTCTCCAAATGTAGGTTGTTTTGTAGCATACTTAAACTTTTTAACGATTACTCTAACTAATGTGGGTTAATAAAAAGTGTCCTAGGACTAATTGTATTATTTAGATACCTTTAATTTATTTTATTTATTATTAGTTTTTTTATTATATCTTTTAATTTTTTATTTTTTTTTAATTTTTTTTTATTTACACGATAAATAAATCTCTCATTTTTTTTTAATTAAGTTTTGTATAGAGATATGTTTCATTGATTTATATTTATATTAGATACATGTTACATGAGTTTACATAGATAAGGATAAACAACAAAGCAAAGGAATAGGAAGACTATAGTTATCGAGCTAAAAGGAAGGGAAACCGACTTAGTTACGACAACTTAATTTGACCGGATATACAACATCTTAATAACCATTGAGCTAGTTCTCTTAGTTCTTGATTCCCCACTCTTTCATTTTTGATAAAATCATCTAAAACCATTTAGACCAAGTTGGCAAGTTCTATAAGCGGAAAATGATTTTTGTTCTGGATACATAGTTTCTAAACCAGAGTTGAAGAGATATGGTGTTAGCTCTATAAGAGAGCAGAAGTATGCAATTGTTTGATGTTGATTACTGCCGAATTCTTTTTCAAGCGTTTCTATTCGTTATGCAAGAGTGGGTTGAAGTTAGGTAAAAGTCTTTAATCAAGCTTTACCGAATTGTTATGGAGGCAACCATCTGTCTGCTTTTCCCAAATAACTAGTGGCACTGAGTTCCACCTAGCTAGTGTCATGAAGAGTACTAGTATTGACACAATGTTGGAATTGTACACTTGTTCTCAAATATAACATCCCTCAAGTCCTGTGCAAATGAACTCGACAGGATCTGAACAAAATTACTATCAATGACCGGTGAATTATTTTAAGAGGAATTTAGTATTTGGATCGTGGATTTGGTATCTTTTTGAATTTGGATTATAAGTTTATCCGTTTTATAGTATTTGGATCGTTGATCCTTTAGTCAAAGCGGTTGAAAGGTCGAACTGTTAATGTGTCCGTTAGGCAAATTATTTACACGTTTGCCATAAAGAAATATCCTTTTATTATCAACACGTGCACATCATTGTGTACGGTTTGCTTCTTCTTCTCAACAAATTTTTCCTTCTCTAGCGTTAACAAGAAAAAGAGAGAAAAAACCAGAGAGATTGATTTGAGAAAGAATATCCAGATCTAATGAATCTATGACTTGATTATGATTATTATGATGATGATCTTGTTGTTGCAGTAAGTAATTTTGACCTTCTAGTTGTACAGATGAAGGTGATCTGTACCGGATCTTTCCGTTACCCGGTTGTGCCTTAAATGAGGATTGAGTCGTTGTTTCCTGTGAAGGCTCCAGTTCTTCCTGATCTTTATTTCCACTCTCTCAAAAACTTCGTCTCTCTCACTCTAGTTCTTTGCATGTAATTGAGAGCGAAAAATGGGGGATAATCTCAATTTGATGAAAACAGTGAGTGGGAGATGGAATTGGTGTTTGTGGGGGCTCTGGATTTTTGAATCGTTTTAGAGAGAGAGTTTCCACTTGAAGAAGATGAACCTTTTGGTTGCACCTAGGGCTGCACATCGGGTGGGTCGGGTCACCCGACCCGCCAGTTGGCTGGTGATTTGATTTTCTACCCGCATCCAACTCGTCGTAGAACGGGTCAGGTCTAACCTAATTTTTCGGCGGGTTGGGTGCGGGTGACCGCGGATCACCTGCCGCTCCTTCTGTTTATGTCCCTATTAATGTTAATGTTAACACTTTCCAACAACAATACAGCCATTCAATCAATCTTCTTTGCATCTTATTGAGCTTATTGAGCTTCAATCAATCTCACAACAACAATACAACCTATTCAAAATTGTCTACAGTTGAACACTTGAACCCATTCAAAAGTTCTGTAACTTAGGATTACTTAAAAGAAAACAGTTCAATAACCTGTTTAGTGTTTACATAATTACAGTTGTCTATAGTAATTAGGGAACTCATTCAAAAGTTTTGTTAATTGTCTACAATTGAAGCCATTGTTGAAAACCAAATACAGAACAATAATTAGGATTACTTAAAAGAAAACAGGTTTAAAGGTGAAAAATTAACATGAATTAACTCCGAACTATCTATAAAAAGAAAAGCAAGAGTTTCAAGTTTGAAAAAGAAGTTAGGAACTAAACTTATATTTGGCAATTGATGCAGAAGACGGAAATTAGATTAACATTCCAGCAAGTGATACAAATCCTAGCAATGATAAAGTGCAGAGAACAATAGCTGGTTTTTGCACTGCAAAAGGAATGGTCAGGGAAACAACTCTATCCCAGCCTAAGAACATATATGGTTTTTGAACAATAGCTTCAGATTCTGAACATCACTTGTTATCAGGTTATGAACATCAAATGTTTTCAACCTACACTTGTTATCAGGTGATAAACACTTAATTGATATATTTTTACCGCTTTATCTATATTTTTTTATTATCGTTTTGTACTAATTTTAGTGTTTTCATGTTATTTTAGGTTATATACGTAAAACTCATGGTTACAAATAAAATAGGATAAATTGCTTAAATTATGAACTTGGATGATAGTTTGCTTGGGACGTGGCTGGAATAAAAAGTTAACGCAGACTGATAAATCTGTTGGTGACTGAACAGTGTTCGTCTGGGATGAGTGCTTTGGTGATAGGAAGTAGACAGTGTTGGCTTGTTCTCGTTCCAAATAGAGATACTTTAATGAGCACAGACACTGTACCGTGAGACAAAGTCTGGAGGTTGTCAGACTTCATTTTAGTTTGTAAGAAAGAATGTTGGAAAGTGCTGCTTTGGAGATGTTGAGTAGGTGTTGTTGAAGTTGGGTGTAGGCTGCTGACCGAGTGAAGCATGTGAATGAGGTAGGAAGATTAGGCAACCTAGAGCAAAAGTGTGCAGAGTAGGATGGACACGGCATAATAGGCAGACAAAGAGGACAGTTGGTGGAGCCCATTGGATGTGAGGCGTGAAAGTGACCAGAGAGAAAGAAGAGTTGGCTAAGAGTAGGTGAAGTTGGTTAGTAGAGTTGGCGTAGGTGTTGGGTGACATCTGGTTGACGAGATGGCTAGGTGATTAAGTACAAGGAAACAATAGCTAGAGCTAACGTTGGGTTTGCTAGCTAAAAGTCTAAACAGAAGTACAACACGTAGGGGACGGAGAGGGCTGCAGGCGCTGTACATGACAGGAGTAGTGAGAAGGCGGAAACAATAATCTGACAGGCTAGTGCGGCTGTTGAAGAAAGTTAGAGAAGTATTCAAGAGCAGAAACTAAAAAGGGTTTAATCCTTTCTTCCTCTACTTTTCTTAATTATTTTATGGGTTTTAAGAAACCTATCTCCATGTTCCAATTAATTTGTAACTAGGGTTTAATGTTGAAACCACTTACAGTTTTAGATCAATTTAATCGTTTTATTTGATACAGACCATTATGATTTGAATAGATTAATTTCATGATTTTGATTTATTAAATTTCGTTAAACAATTGTGATGTCGTTTGATGGTACATGCTTGACCTAGGTTTTTGATGTTCCATGCTTCTAGTATACAGTTGTTATTTTGAAAATATACTTGTTGCAAATATATTTGTCTACTTATTTGATATTTCATGCTTGGGTAATCCTTTGATGGGGTATGCTTAGAATAGCCAGGTATTATTTGTGGACCTATAATTAGTTTCATACAATTTTCTCGCTAACGCAATTTTATGATGTATGCTTGAGACTAGGGCTTTTTGATGCACCATGTTTAGGGAGTCCCATTGATATTTGCGACTCTAAATATTCACGAGTTCACTTCAGTAATTAAATATAAATAGTGGTGGATACTGAAAATCCTAGTTACGACTCTCGCTGCTTAATTATTTTATTAGTTTAGTTTGTTTTATTATTTTATTCATAATTCTAAAAATCCCAAAAATATCATTCTTGATTAGTTGATTATAGATATTGATTGCAGTATTTTCCCGCTCCCTGTGGGTTCGACCCGTACTTACCGTTGTCTACTAGTTAGACGTCGTGCGATTGCGGTTTATTTAAATAGGGTAATCTAAAATCCTATCATCATGCACCAATCTTTTCAACCTACACTTGTTATCAGGTTCTGAACATCAAATGTTGAGCTACAGAAACTCTATGCAAACAGGGGATTCATATAATGAAGATTAGCTGCTTCTTCAAGTGCTTAAGGAGTACATTCTCAGCTTTCTGATGCATATTACAAACTAATAGAAAAAAAAATCTATGAGATATTTACTAGAAGACAATACATTCATCAGCAAAAGATAATAGCCTATGTAATTAGAGGAGATATCATACCAAGAGATAAGTAAACCTAAATTACAGAAAAAGAAAAAAAAACCCAAATTATATGAAACCCTAACCCCTGATCAAGAGTGTTATTCCTTATACGTACTAGCTGATCGAAGAAAGAGCGGGAGTTCAGATGAAGAATGAGTGTTACCTGATCCAAGAACAATTCCTCTCGCCTATCGCGGTCTCGCCTATGTAAGTGTAACAGATGAAGAACAATTTTGTTCTTCTCTCGAAGAACAAACAGATGAAGTAAGAATCCCTCAGTCACGCGTGCCAAACTCACGTGTAATTCTGGCGGGTTGGGCGGGTGGATCGGGTGAGAGGAGGTATCACCCGCATCCAACCCGCCAAAAGACGGGTAATGATGGTTATCACCCGCATCCGACCCGTTCATCAGTAGGTCGGATACGGATTGGGTAAAAATGAGCGGGTACGGGTTAGGTTGACGGATTGGGTCGAGTTGTGCAGCCCCCTAGTTACACCAGTCAGTCTATACACGACTCCTAACGGACCCTAAAAGTAGTTTTGATTAACAGGTCAATGACTCAGACACTAAAACAAACAATAAATTTATGACCTAAACTCAAAAAAATATTAAAATATACGATCCAAACACTAATTTACTTTCATTTTAATTACTAGCAAATCCGTAGATCTATCGGGCTCTTTACAGTACACATGATCAGTAATTGATGAATTTGAGGTTGATAGCTAGGCTCTGTGATTTATTATCTCATTCCTCCGGAAACACCTCATGATTTTGACACACCACCATACAAATGTGCTTGATTATAGTTGGTATCCTAGAATCCCTACCCAACACTATAATGATAACACCAATGAGGTATTCCACCAAGATGATGAGACCCCATCCAATAGTGTTTACTCTTTGTGGGGCTTCCTTGTTCGCATTTTGTTGACCAGATTCCCTATATATATACTGATTTCTCCTGTCACTGCATTTTGTCTGGTAAGCAGCGAGCGTCCATAGTGGAATATGCACCGTCCATTTGTCCAAAGAGATGCTTTGTCCTCGAAAACTCTAGAAGTGTCTTCAACTCTACTGGCTTCAGGTTGAGCTCAACATGAATGTATTCTGTAACAAAAGTTAAAAGTCTGATTTTATTCTTTAGTTTCTCCATCTAGAATGTCTTTGTCGATACCGCTGATAATTGATTTTTTTTTAATTTTTTTTTATAACAACGACTTGAATCGTGTAATATTATCAGCCTTTGAATGTTTCTGTTGGGTCAATATAAAGAATCAGGGGTTTGGTAATGACAGCGACTAAATTCACTCCAGTAATATTTGTCTTTCTTATAGCAACATGGTATGTAATAAAATTTCTTTTAAAAAAATAGAGTGAGTCATGTGTTAAACGATGTCTTTAAGACATTAGTATCCAGCTACATTCAAGAGTGATGTTATAATAATCACAGGACGAATATCTTCAGGATAAAACACTCTACTACACCTACTACTAGTATATGTAGTAGATGCTCAACTTGAGCTTGATAACTCCGAAAAAACCCTTAAAGAAAATCTCGAAAACTTGAGAAAGATAATAAAAAATTATTATTCATGTGGTCTCTTCAAAAAGAAACTTTTTTTTTTTTATTATATCAATATAGGTTGAGAAAAACTTGTTTATATAATAAACTAATATAATTTAAGAAGAGGGATTTTTTAGATATGGGACTAATAAGTTTATATAGACTCTTAAAACAACTTAAGATTGAAAACTCCCCGATGTGGGACTAATAAATTTTTAATTCACAAAAATAATAATAATTTATTTGTTTTCTTAAGATCTTAAAATTTATATTTTATATATTATTTTCCAATAAATATAATAATAAATAATGATAAATAAAAGTTACTGAAAAAATAAATTTGATTTGGTTAGAAGGACAAAATCACTTGATCACAAAATTATCCTTATACACGGGTACAGTGGACCAGTGGTACACTTTAAAAATGAACGAACCTTACTAATGCACCACAGTGCACTTGCACTCAGAAAACCGAAATTGATGGCTTGGTCAAGGCGATTTGAATTTCCTTAACGTTCTGTTTGGTTTAAAAACAGAAACTGAAATTCAAAAAATTAGGAGCAACTAACTGACCGACTAGAGTGGTCAATAGTTCAATTAGAAGAGTTCCTGAATGCAGGCAGGGGGTTGACTGTTGAGAAGCTGTCCACCAGTCTTGGACATAGTTTGTTTAGGTGCTACGAGCTTATTTTTCTTGCCACTCCTCACTTTTGCTTTTTGTTACGTGATCCTGCAGTACATGCACAACGTACCAGTTGTTCAACATACTTAATCTTACTTTTCTTTTTGATCTTACTTTTGTTCCTATCCTGATGATATTTAAATTTATTTTAGCTGTAGTTTGAGTAAGATGTGATGATTAAATCAAAGAAGCAAAACTCACCATGAACAAGTTACGTAGGTATTGAAAGTCACAATTCAATAATTTATGGACCGGTAAAAGCTAATAAAACTAAAACCGACTCACACGATAAAGTGGCCTCCTACTGGCCTTGGGAACCGGGGTAAACCTACCAATCAAATATATAAGTGTCGGTTTTTATAATATCATCGAATGAGTACGACTCCTAAATGAAGAAGTGTTCGTTATCCTCCCTATGACCAAAGTCAAGAATGAGATTTGAGCTAATTGTTTCGAAGAGAAGAAAATTCCAATAGTTGCTAAACAAGAAACCTTGGGGTAATTATGATAGGGTAAAATAAAGCATGAGAGTCAGAAAAGCATCTCAGTTGAAACAACATGCTTAGTAGACTTCTACACTTCTAAGCAGGAAAATATGAGAAAGAGTAATAAAAATTGATTTAAGTTATGTATTTTTCTTTTGCACATATCTAAATTGTGAAATTCTGTCACGTTCCAATCCTGAGAAAGTCATTTTGTCTTGTGTCGTTATCGACCAATGAAAAGGGAAGAAAGATGCCTTAGGCAACTAGGCCAAGGAAAATGGTTTTTCCATTTGAATGTAGACAGCCTCAGTTTCCATCTTAGAATTCTGCTATCGAAAAAATGATAAATATCACGGACCTAAGACCGAACTTTAAATAGTTAGTCATCCCAGCCCTCGTGTACCCCCTTATTTATCTTCTTCATCGTTGAATTTAGCTACACCCCGTTCTAGAGCCTAAAGGGATGCCATTGACCATTGATGATTGACAAAGCAGATTGTCGACAGGAAAGAGTACTGGCAAAGGAAATAACAAGGTAGTGTTATAGCAGAGGTGTAGAGAAGGAAGTCTTGGTAAAGCAAAGGTATGAGAAAGGAGTGACGTTTAGAGCAAACCGCTCCTCTTGCTCATCTCTTCTAATCCACCCTCCGCCCTCTTTCTCTATCGCTCCACTCGGGCCCTTCATCTTTCGTTTTCGTTTGTAGATGGTTCTTAACGATGTTGACTATTGATTTAGATAGATGTGCTATTTGTTTATATAGTGACTCTAACTAATTAAAAATAGCCGGATGATCCAAAGATCTACCTCCAGTCATTTCTCCCAATGCTTGTTCCCATCGTTTTATGATCCCGAAAGCTCTGGAACAACTAGTCACTTGTTGGAAAGCCATCTAAGTTAGTGGGCAAACAATTATTCATCTTATAATCTCATGTTTATTCCCCACGTCATCTGCTGATTAGATTGAGAAGATTCGCATCTCTTTGGAGCCTTTTGAAGACAAATTTCCCTGGATCCACACAAACACAGATGACTTCACTTCTCAGTCTTATCAGAATTTTTTCTAAAATGAGAATGGGGCAGGGGAACCATCTTAACTATAGCTCTTAAAGTCCATACAGAGTGGTGCATGAGGGTCTAGCCAGACTCAAAAAAATTGGTGCTAATATATTGAAGGGATAAATGCTGAGTCCACTTTCGGTCATGAGCGGCTAGGGGACTCTAACTACCTATTCCTATTCTAGGCTTACCCAGGCAATGTTAGTTGCTTCTCCTTTGACCCGGAGAAAAACTCCTCTAATACCACAGCAAACCTAATCGGTACTAAAAGACAGGGATTACACATTCTCCCTTGTAAGTGATTTGCTATGGGCCCTCGGGAAGGCAATGAACATGCTTCTCTTTGGGACTAAAGGCAGAAAGTGATCTGCTATGGCCCCTTTGGAAGGCAGTGAACATGCTTCTCTTTGAGACTAAAGACATTCTGCCTTGGAAGTAATTTGCATATACCAGTTGTTCAACATATACTTTATATTACTTGGTTCCTATCCTTAATATTTTAATTTATATATAATTGTAGTTTTGATTAAGATGTGAGGATTAAAACAAAGGAGCGAACCTCACCAAGTTATGCAGCCACCACGTAAGTATTAGAAAGTTCAATAAATGTCATGATATGTACTATTTTATTTCCATACCGGATGACCTGACTCTCGAACAGGGACGGACCTAGAACAGATTTAACCTGGGGTTTAGTCCGGATCATCCCGGAAATCCCCAAGCCTAAAAATATCTTTCTTGTTAAATGACGTATCCCATGTAAACAGAAAGTGTAGATGACTCGCCTTTTTACCACTACGTTGCTTAGAGCAACTGCAGTGGACGATCAGACCAAAGAATAAACACCAGAAATAGTCTTTGGTCCGATTTTGTGAGCCGCAACGGACGAGTAAATGTAGTATTTGGTCCAAAAAGTGAACAATATTCGATCATGTTTAGTCAAGAAAATGGTCCAAAACAGATATAGTCTGACGCCAATGTAAAACAACGTTTTGAGAAAACGTCATTGTAGGAGGACGTTTAAAAAAACAAACGTCATTACTGAAAAACGTCTACCAAAACGTTTATTAAGAACAGCGTTTTTGAAACGTTGTAATAAAAGAGCGTTTTTGAACCGTTCTTTTTAAAACGTCGTATTGAAACAGCGTTTCTGAAGTGGTTGTTCTTGAAACGTTGTACTAAAACAGCGTTTTTGAAACGTCGTATTAAACGTTTATTAAGAACAGCGTTTTTGAAACGTCGTATTAAAACAGCGTTTTCAAAAGTAACGGTCCTCTGCACCAACGTTTAGTCTATCAAACGTTGCTATATGTGGGCGTTTTTTTTTGAAATGCTATTTTAGAAGAGCGTTTGAGTTTTGACGCTACTTTACTAGGACGTTTTTCTATGTTTTATATCAAAACGCTTCAGTATGGTAACGTTTAGGTAACGCTTTAGTAAAGTGACGTTTTGAATATATAACGCTTCACTACATCAACGTATATTATAAACGCTAACCTAAATGAACGTCAAAAACATAACGCTTGTACAGTTAAACGTCTGTGTAATATACGTTACTTTAGTACAGCGTTTGATAATTAACGCTTATTTACAACAGCGTAATATCATATTTACTCATGTTCTCGTTGCGTTTTTTTTTTAAACGACCAAACAGATTTGGTATTTGGTCGATGGTCTGGTCCAACCGCTGCAGTTGCTCTTACCTCTAGTTAGACATGTATTAGACTAACGTACTAACACTAAAAGTCTTTATACCATACGGAGAAGTCTATAAATAGACTTTCAGTTGTCTACTCATTTTGTACAAACAAGAAAGAAAAGATAAGAAATGATAAAATATATAGTTTATTACACTTCAAAGTCCTGTATACTCAGCTTCTTTAATTCAGTGTATATATATATATTAGAATATGAATATAGTCAATAAACATTGTGAGATAGTAATCTAACTGTACAAAGGAAAGTTATATAATTAATAAAATATAAAACGTTATCGTCACGAAACGGTTTGACGTGGTGTTGAAGATTTAATCAACCTAAAGAAAGAGGTTGTCTGTTTCGATTGTTTCAAGTTCTGTTGTAACATTTAAGGAATAGGGTATGGATTTCGAAAGCAATCCCGATGGTGAATTTTGTCTTGTTGATAGTGGAACGACAAATTCAATATTTCGAAGTACTAAGTACTTTGTCGCCTTGAAAAGGTTCAAGGATAACATTACCACCATCAGGGGTTCAGCTAACCTTGTAGAAGGTGCTGGTAAAGCTTGTGTCTTATTACCAAGTGGTACCATATTCACTATCAACGATGCGCTATATTCCTCTGGATCCCATAGAATCTGTTGAGCTTTAAAGATATACACCGTAATGGGTACCACATTAAAACGGTTGATGAGAACAGTAACGAGTACTTGTATATTACATCATCTGACGAAAGGAATATTGCTGAGAGTCTTGAAGCTCTCGCATCTGGGTTGTACCGTACAAATATTGGAAGATTTGAATCTTATTCAGTCATAGTACGAAAGTTTTATGACCCAAATACGTTTGTGTTGTGGCACAATCGACTTGGACACTCAGGTTCTACTATGATGGGTAGAATTGTTCAGAACTGTCAGGGACACCCTTTACAGAAACTTCTGTTTAACAAAGAACTTGGTTGTACTGCTTGTTCTTTGGGGAAATTGATTACGAAGCCGTCCTTGACTAAAGTAGTTATGAATTCACCTGTTTTCTTTTCATACAAAGAATACAAGGTGATATATGTGGTCCTATACACCCCTATAGTGGACCCTTTCAGTACTTTATGGTTCTAATCGATACTTCTGCTAGATGCTCACATGTTTGTTTACTTTCGACACGTAATTTAGCATTTGCTCGTCTGCTTGCCCAAATTATTAGATTACGTGCTCATTTTCCTGATTATTCTATCAAGTCTATTCGGCTTGATGCTGCAGCGGGTTTTCTTCAAAGGCATTTGACGCATATCGTATGTCGATAGGCATTGATGTTGAGGATCATGTTGCTCATGTGCATACACAAAATGGTTTAGCAGAATCATTCATTAAGCACCTGCAGCTCATTGCCCGACCTATGCTTATGAAAACTCAGCTCCCTGTAACTACTTGGGGACATGCTACTTTGCACGCTGCTGCACTGGTACGTTACCGAATTTGTGAAATAATCAGTATTCACCTTTACAACATGTGTTAGGTCATCCATCAGACATATTTCATTTACGTGTCTTTGGTTGTGTTGTTTATGTTCCTATTACACCATTACAACGCACCAAGTTTGGCCCACAACGTCAACTTGGGGGTATATGTTGGTTTTGACTCACCATCTATAATTCGATACCTTGAACCATTAACAGAGAACATTTTTACGGCAAGATTTGCAGATTGCCATTTTGATGAGATAGTCTTCCCAACGTTAGGAGGAGGAAAGTCACCGCCTGAACTACGGTGTGAGTTATCCCGGTATACGCCAGAGCTATCTCATCTTGATGTGCGTACTAGTCAGTGTGAGGCTGAAGTGCAGAAGATTTTACATCTTTAAAATATTGCAAATCAAATGCCAGATGCATTTGCAGATACAAAAAAAATAATGAAAGTAGATGTGCCAGGTAAAAATGCTCTGTGATGTATTGATGTTCCTATGGAACAAACCGTGGATGTGGTAGAAAATGAGTCGTCTAAGGCACGGCGTAAGCGTGGATGACCAGTCGGTTCAAAGGATTCTCTTTCTCGAAAGAGGAAAAAAAAATCTCAATCATTGTCTAATGGTGCTCTTGGGGAGACCATTAAAGAAGGATCCAAACTCTCGGAAAATAGATCTCCTGACGAGGAGAATGTCTCGATGGAGACAATGAAACCTCAAAATGAGGAAGCCTCTATTAATTATGCATGCAATAGATAAGTTTGGGATCGAAACACAATGATTGTTGATGACATATTTTCATTTACAGTAGCTACTGACATTGCCTTGGATAATGATAGTATTGAACCACACCCTATAGAGGAATGTCGTCAAAGGGATGATTGGCCGGAATGGAAAAAGGCAATCAACAAATAAACCATGTCATATGAATTCACTAAAACTAAATCGGGACTTATATGGTTTGAAACAATCTGGACGAATATGGTGCAATCGTCTAAGTGAATATTTATTAAGTCAGGGGTATGTGAACAATCATTTATGCCCATGTATTTTCATTAAAAAGGCAAACACTAAATTTGTTATAATTGTTGTATATGTAGATGATATCAATCTTATTGGAACTCTTGAAGAGCTCTCCAAAGGATAAAAATGCTTAAAACAGGAGTTCGAGATGAAAGATCTCGGTAAAACAAAGTTTTGTCAAGAGTTCTTCTGGAAGCTGTTTTATGGAATCAGAATGCGCCACATATACAAGCAGAAAAATTGACAGAGATTTTGTTCAGGGGGAGTTTTGGACTATAACGCGTTGTACTTTTTTTTCCTTCGTCAAGGTTTTGTCTCATTGAGTTTTCCTTGTCAAGGTTTTAACGAGGCAGCATATGCGTGTTCAACACTGTTCTAAGATATTTATTTTTTTGTACTCTTTTTCCTTCGTTCGAGTTTTGTCCCATTACATTTTACCGACAGAGTTTTAATGAGGCAACAAACTTAGAACTGTGATCTTCTAAGGAAGAGTGTTAAATGACATGTTCTATATAAACAGGAAATGTAGATGACTCACCTTTTTACCACCGCGTGCTTACCCCTAGTTAGACATGTATTAGACTAACGTGTTAAGACTAAAAGTCTTTACACCTTGCGGAGAAGTCTATAAATAGACTTTCAGCTATCTACCTATTTTATACGAATAAAAAGGAAAAAAATAAAAAATAAAATATATAGCTTATTACACTTTAAAGTCATGTATATTTAGTTTCTTTAATTCAGTGTATGTACTTAATATATATATATATATATATATATATATATATATATATATATATATATATATTCTAGAATCTAAGTATAGTCAATAAACATTAAGGAGATAGTAATCTAGCTATACAAGGGGAAGCTATATAATTAATAAAATATAGATATTTTTCTTTTTTAATTATTGAGCTTTACCAAAACTTCTGGTTCAGATCCATATCTTTTTTCAAGACTTTTAGAATGTCCCTACTTTCAAGTAATTTTTAGTCTTGGGAAAGCATATATCATGTATTTTACAAGATAAGTATTAAATTGATCAAATAAATACAAGAGGTACTAAGAGCCATCTAAATAGAAAAACTTAACATGTGAGAGCTTATTAAGTATAAATTTAGGATTCATACCCAATGAGAAGGTGGAAAATGTGTATCCAGTTTAAACTAAGGAGTCTTTATTTTATGGAACTTAAGTTTTCTCTTTTGATGTTCAATGTTGGTTTTAAGAATAAGTGATTTCCCTTTTCCGAGCCTTATTGCGCAATCTGAGAGCGGGCAACTAAGGTTTTCCACTTATTGAACAAGGTTCTATGGTCGATCTGTGAACCCTGAATGCCGATAGCGTCTTAGAAAGAAAAAAATATAAAATTTCTCTTTAATCTTTTAAATAATTACGTATAAATCATGCAGTTATCTTTTTACAACAACAAATGAAGTATTAAACCTGGCCACCCCATAATAATTTGGGCCTATATAATAAAACAAGATAGAGTGAAGTAATATCCAAAACTCTTTGTTCACCTTGTTTTTATAATGATCAAGATACATTTGATTAATTAGTGTTTATTAATTGTATTAGTTTTAATCTTATAGATTATATAGTTAATGTGTTAGAAAATTAGAGTTAGAGTTTTTAGAAAGAGGGAATGTGGTAGATAAGAAGACGAAGTTGGGGAAACTAAGAAACAAAACTAGGTCATGGTGATCTTTGTAAGCATGATTGATAAATACGAAAGAATAGGTGGTTCTTCATCTCACGAAGAAGCTTTTGTTACCCTTCCGAAGATTAGAGGTGACGATTTGGGGTATATGCTGGATGATCCAAATTTTCTTGCTCAAACCCTAGATGATGATTTTTTCGGAAGCAGATGAAGAATCGCACAACCAAAATGAAGATAATAATGCATAAAATAAACATGTATTGTGTTAAGGAAACTCAAATATGAAATTTGTATCTAGTAGTTGGCAAAAAAAAACTCCATTTTTACATGGATTTAATACCATTGCAGAACCAGAATCAGCAGGTAATGGAGTTTATAGCCTGCCGATTATATACTTCTATTAATTCTAAGATCTCTATATATATAATCGGTAGGTTCGTCAAGTTTGAAACCTGCCGATTGTATAAGTAGCTCTAAATTGAATCTTTTTTCCCCAATTTCAAAATTTTAAATTTCTATAATTACCAAGGTAAAAAATAAAATGCTTGTCGGTTATAAAAGTAGTCCCAAACTTATAAATTTTCTCAAATTCAAAAATTTTAAGTTCTACAATAGGCGGCAAGGAACTAAAACTAACCTGCCAATTATTTTAATATTCGTGTCTAGAAAACGTGACTAGTGTTTTAGATTTTAGTCGGCAGAATTATTTGGAACAATTTGTGTTTGAAAAAGAATACAGACGGGTCCGAGGGTTGACTAGCCATGACTCTAGCCACTGAAACAAAGGTTCCCCTTATATAGAGAAATAATCAACGACTAGTTTTTTCTTGAAAAACTAGCCATTCTGAACTTAATCGGTAGGTCGAGACTAATATATCCTTCTAAATATACTTTACTAGTGTATATACTCAGTAATATAAAATTTAACATAATTGTTGATAATGTATTTTCCTCTACAGAAAAAATGGAAAAGTGATCAGGTAAAATCGAAGATACAAATTAAACATAGTTGCCGATTGCATTAATTTTTCAGTACACAAATCATTTATCCATAAAATAAAGATAAGCATCTATAAACACAAACCTATTTTTATAGCAATATTAATAACGCCTACATTGAATGACATAATGTCCTGATTGAGGATTAACACATGGTGGAAAAACTATTAACATAAACGAGTTAAATCTGTCCATCCTTTTAAGGATGTTGGAATGTATTTAGTTCCTTTCGGTGTACCTTTTCTACCACTTCTCGTTAACTTCACCCTAATTCAAGGTTGCGGATATAGTCATATATCCATATTTATATGAATATCAGATAAAACATTCAAAAAATAATTTTGAACAGAAAACATTTAAAATATAATTAAAGCATCGATAGAGTTAACAAATTACCTGGAGTAGGCTCACACTCCTGGAAATTTAGCTAGTTGATTCCCTAGAGGAATTTCTCAACTCTTCTGTCAAGTACGCAAGGCATGCAGTTCACCATGAGTAATCATGGACTTCTCTAGAGGATGCAATAGCTGTAGGAGGTTGTTGTCCACCTTATTGCCAGTACTGTTTGAGAAAATAACACATCCCAACAGATAAAGCAGATAGACCGTGGCTATGGCATTCACTTTGGTCTCACTCAATGGTCCTTTATTTTCTTCTTTTGCATTGGTTCCATTAAACATCTCCCCAGAGCGACCAGGTTCAACTGTCGAGTCCTATAAGAAAAGTGCCATTTAAACTCATTCTTCGATGTCGCTTGAACCCAACCGAAGCACTTATTAGCATAATCATAAAGTTGATCCCAATTTAACTGCTTGGTGTATCCTTCCTTCACACATTTACCTTCATTTGAGAGCTTTAAAATCTGCACAACATCATGAGGGGTAATCGCCATCTCACCGAATGAAAGATGAAATGTATCAGTTTCCCATACATTCTCTTAATGAAGGATGATATAGCCACCATGTTATGCCCAAATATTAAATTTTCAACCACAAAATATAACCCTGAGTAGTTTATAGTTTCATTTACCCTATCACATCTTTATCTATTGACCATTCTGATATTTTATTTGTCGAAGATACAAGTCTCAGTAGACAAACCGTATTAAAATAATTATAATATTAAAATTTCAACGGATAAAAATAGAATAGCTTAAGCACAAGGTTCTAATTATTACCTCGTTTGAATGGATGATTTTGGCCCACTAATCTTTATAACCAAATAACAGATCTCCTCCATCTCTTGGCAACCCATGAACTTTTCCATCATCTCGATCCTCAATCATCAAAGAGCTATGAGGAATATGTGATGCTTTCTTCTTCATTTCTATCTTAACCTTCTATTTCCCTTGTTGTGGTACAATCTTAGCTTGTTCTCTAACATCTTTGGCACTTGGTTGTCTTTCTTCAATACTCGGGTGTTAAGGTTGATCATTTGATAGAGATTCCAAAGTCCTTATTTTTATGGAGGGCACTAGCTGTTAATTTTTGATCCCCAGTACGACGAGGTTGTAAGCTTTCGTGAGAAGTTATATCGTGGACATTCTTAGTTCTCCTTTATATAGTAAACACAATAAAGATCAATCTAGCTACAATTATAAAACAATTTGTTTTTGTTACAAAATAATCAGTAACCAAGCTATCAAAACATCTATTGATTATGCACTCTAGTTACAATTATAAAACTTTTTTTTTAATTACAAATCAGTAACCAAGCTATCAAAACATCTATTGATTATGCACAATCGGTAGGTTGGGTTCGACAATATTTACGATTGTACATAATTTTGCTACAGAATAATTGAAGTTGTTGAAGCAAATATAATCGGCAGACAATGGAAGTACACACCTTCTGATTAAATGTAGCTCCTCCAAATTTCATTTTCAAATAGTCTTAAGGTTAAACTATAATCAGTAGGTGTTTACAATATTATCTACCGATTAAATCAATTTTTTCATTTTCACATAGTCCTAATATTAAATTATAATCTGTAAAAATTATATAATACCTACCGTATGTCAAAATTTTACAAAAAAAAAAAATAAAATTACAGAAAATAATCGGTAGATAACAAACAACTATACCTACCTATTATGTCAAAATTTTAGAACAAAAATTTAGTTATAAGACATAATCGGTAGGTAATATTCACATCGACCTGAAGATTATGTTTGATGTTCTTCAAAAATGATAAACACCATGCACAATCGGTAGATAAAATTAAAGTTTTACCTACCGATTATGTCCTATACACAATCGGTAGATAAAATTAAAGTTTTACCTACCGATTATATTCTACAACTGTAAACCCTAGAATTTTTTTGATTTCAAGAGATAAAACCGAAGCTTATCTTATTAGGACCATTTGAGATTAGGGGAGAGTCTAATTGTCAGAATCACTAGACAAATCTACTTTAGGAACATCAATATCGTCGTGTTCTTCAACTTCATCTTTCTAATCGTCTCGATTCACAATTAGTTCATTATAATTGTCTTGCCGCAATGTATGTTTAACTCGAGGCGCAATCATCGTTATATATAAGAATCGACGATGGTTTGGTTTTAGTATCTGCGTTCAACGACGATTAAAATTTTCAAAAAGAAAAATAAAAAAAACAAAATTTTGTTTATCCCAATCGACAGAAAATAAAAAAAGAAAAAAGAAAAGTAGAAAATATAATGAAACTAATTTGATATAAATTTAATATTAATATAAGGGTGGTATAGATATTTTCTTATTCTAACTCACCTTATAACCATTTCTATTGGATAAGACTAAATCAGGAAATGACGAAGGTATTTCACTACTAAAAATGTGTCTCAAAATACTTTATGCTCCCCAATACCATCAAAGTTTTCCCCAAGTATGTGTGGCTCATCCATTGATTACCTATAGGTCTTGTACGTGGATTTACCGTCTCCAAAAGAATTCACCGTACCTGATTCCGGGGTTTAGGTTGATGACGCCCAATAGGAAAAACATGGGTATCATTTTTTTCAAATAAATCCCCTTATCCAAAATAAGATAGTAGATATCGTCAGCAGAAATTAAGTGGGCCATGTGTCTCCAAGTGTGTTTCACGCCTCTGTTATTTTTCCCACTTCCCTGTCCAAGTCCAAACCAACCAATCCGATACTCAACTCTGCTTATAAAAAGATAACTCAACCAATACATTTGATAACCAGTGAGTAAACAGAAAACTCGAGAGAGAGAGAGAGATGGGAAGACCATCAGATGATATGATTATAGATGAAGAAGAAGCAGAGAGGATGATGAATTTGATGATGATGAGTTCTTCAACACCAGCCAACATGCCTCTCTTGTCATTAAACCATGTTTCATATCTGTGTAAATCAGTTAGTATATCTGTGAGATTCTATGAGCAAGTCTTGGGGTTTGTACTTATCAAACGTCCTTCTTCCTTCAAATTCCAAGGAGCTTGGTAATTTTCTCTGCTCAAACTCAAACTAATTAACTCGTTATCATTTTGTTTGTTTAGATTCAAGCTTATAATCTTATGTATCTTTGTTAGAGCAGTCTTGTGGCTTCCGTACAGAAGGTTTTTCAAGAAATCTTTTGACTTATGGTTCCGGTGGGAGCCCTAGAAGTCGTTTCCGAGGCATATATGTTCTGTCTTGGGAATAGCAGACTTTTTAATCTAAACAATTTAACGTTGAGATCTTGTTTGGAAAAACCGTGCAAGTAACCAGGAGTTGAAATCAAGTGTGCAAACTAACTATTCCCAATTTTAGAAGAAAAAGGGTAGAATTTAGAGCAAATCCTGGGGAGAGCAGTGTCCCTACTCCTAAGTGATTCAGTTAATTCTAAAATAACACGGACGGCATTCATTCTGCCGTTTGAAAAAATTCATAGTGCGGTAAATATACTACTTCACCCAGTGACCGCTCCATTTTGAAGCCGTAAGGCTTGTGGTATTATCAATAAAATCAGATTTTATCTGATGTCCCCGAAGAATTCGAGACACTAAATTTTTTTTTCCGAAAGAAGCTCATTTGATGTTGATTCTAATGCCTTAGGGCATCTCCAATGGTGCGATTATACTAAACGATCAAAGATCAAATTTTTTGATCTTTGATCCGTCCTAAAAACAACGGGGTATGATCAAGCGAGGGCCTAGGACATCGCTTGAACATAAGCGAAGTAGCATGATATCGCCTGGTACAAGCGAGATTCTGCTCTAACGCCTACAAAAAAAAACATACAGGCGACATCCCAACATTTCGCCCACTAACTAAGCGAAACATTAGTATTTCGTCTGTGTATTGTGCGGAAAACTCGTGTGAAAATTGAAGCCGGGCGAGATGCAGAGGTATCGCCCAACGCCAAGCGTAAGCACAAGATCTCGCTAGGAAATGGACTGAGCGAAATCTTAGCAGCTCGCCCAACTCAAGCCAACTCAAGCGTGGCCTTAGCATCTCGCCTTACTCCAAGCGGGGCCTTAGTATCTCACCAAGTTTTGAGCGAAATGTCAACTCTTCGCCCGTGTTTTTAAGCGAGATGCTGGTCCGTCGTCTCTTCACAGGCGAGACCTTAAGATTGCGCGCGACTATAAGCTTTAGTCGTCGATCAGCGATCAGATTTAATCTGGAACAGTAATTTTCATCGATCAAATACTAAATATGATCGACGACTGTGGCTCACTTTCGTCGACTATCGATTATTTTTAATCTTTGATTGCGATTTAGTCGACGATTGTGGACGCTCTTAGCCACGTTCCCGTCGATCATACAAAAACAATGTCCAAGGTAGTAACTAGTATACCCCACTCATTAAAATAAAATAAAATAAAATATTATACACCAGAGATAAATCTACAACCACATCATCTCGACACCTGTGTGATTTAAATTGTTGATGATGATTCCCCTCCATAAAAGAGTACTGTAGTTGATTATGACGGCATTACTGTAGTGGTGCATACTGTAGAACCCCTTATCAAACTGACTACACAAGAAATGAAATGTTAGGATGTATGCTGGTGAAACTGTTGTCCTTTAAGACAGTCATGTCATGTGAGCTTAAAAGTTTGATAATTAAGTGCTTTTATTTGTGTCCACAACCAAAAAAGTGATCAGAAATCATCAGTTAACTGAAACAACATTGTGTCCCCCTTAATAATGTTTTCCATACCAATAATTAGGCATTCCACCGACATTTTTAATGTACTCCCTATACAAAGGAGTCCTACAATGGGGTACTCTATCCTTTATGGTCTAGTCCAACTTCATTACTGTTTAGCAATCTCTGGTACACATCAGTTGAAATATATTAGCTCAATCTTTTTTTTCTTTTTTTAAGGTTGTTCAACTATGGCATTGGGATCCATTTGTTGGAGTGCAATTCACCAAATGACATTCGACAGAAGAAAGGCGCAATAAATCCTAAAGACAATCACATATCATTTCAATGTTCAGACATGAAGTTAGTGATGAGGAAACTGGAAGCAATGAACATCGAATATGTGACCGCGACTGTGGAAGAAGGTGGGGTGAAGGTGGATCAGCTCTTTTTCCATGACCCAGATGGATACATGATTGAATTTTGCAATTGTGACAATCTTCCTGTTCTTCCCCTTTCTTCTTCCTGCCCTATTAAGAAGAAGCTTCCTAATCAAACTCCAAGCATGCGCCACATTGCATCTTTATCTGGTGACCTCTCATCTCTGCGCGTTCGTTATATGCAATATGTGAAGTGAAGATCGTGATCTGATATAAATTACTTAAAAACGGCAAACATTTATGGCTATATATGACATTCCATAAAAATAACCATAGGTGGCCTTGTTGGTTTACTCTTACTACTTTGAGTGTCCGAGTGTTGCTAGCGAATTTGCGTTCGTAAACACACTTTTGTTTGCCTTTTAAAACCTTCTTTATATGTGTTATAGGCAATGGAAGGAGTTGCGCTGGAGAAGTCGAGGATAAAATGTTGGAGAATTTGTTCCAAGACTTGATGGACCTTTCCTTTTGACGACAAATATGAATGGATTGCATAGTATTACAATATGAGAGGAGAGGAATATTTCAAGTATTTGCGTATAATGTAAAATTGGAGAGGTAGTAGAAATCGACATTTTGTTTTAGCTCCCGTATCAAGAAACTAGGCTAAGCGAGATTTTCCTAGTTGATTGTTTTGTGATTTTGTTCTTCATTGTATCGCAAGACATCCGTAATAACAATCCATAGGCTCAGTAACAAGCATGTGAGATCATACAAGTTCTTCAGAGTTACTGGGCAACTTTTGTATTTGGTAGATGTTGTAATCGGTGTAGGTTGAAACTTTCAATCATGTAATATTTGTTGGGTGCTTCGAAATCTCAGTGGGAGAAAAATATTTGATGCGAACAACTGGATTTGTACTCGATTATCGAATTCTGTACTGCAAATTTGAAACATCTACAGATGTATAAGAAAAAATGATGGACATTCCAGGACCCAAACTGTTTTCACCTTTATCCAAGATGTCTCAAGAAGTAATGATCTGCGCATACCCTAGTTGATGCACAGATCATTTGTTTAATGTCAGAATCGCTTTCTCTCCCACATTCTTATTTTGTTTTCACTTCCACCAGAAGATTTGCAAATTTTCTGAAATGTTAGTGTTGCGTGTTACAGATGATGCAGAAACTAGAAGAAAACTTGCCTGTTTGCAGCATTTGTAAAATGTTATATGCCTACAGGCCTTCACAGATAATGCACATCATAAGAAGTTGCCTTTCTTGAGCAACTATTACTCCAAACACTCGCATGAGTTAAGATTAAATTTTTGTGGTTTAGACACTGACAAGGTGTTATGAATAAACGAGATGGGCAATACCATGTCCGTTACATGTCTCCGTAGATATTTTCAGAGTTGATTACAGGAAAGGCCACCAACAATTTAGTTCTTTCTGACATCAATTTCTAGTGTCAGAAAAAAGACTTCTTGTGCGTCTGGCAGAGCATACAGCAAGGATCCAAAAACTATATGTTGCCCGGTTATGCCTCAAATTTGAACTTCGAGGGCATTTAAATAGCAAAGCAGTTCGTCAAATCAGGTGCTAAATGACAATGTAACAGATAGTACTAACAGCTACACACCCATTTAAAAATTGCTTGTAATACAAATGTGAAATCATACAGACATGGCTTTTTCTATATCTATTACTATTACAAACGATGATAAAGATGGGAATAACCTTCTATTCCTCATCTGACATGGTAAAGGTATGAGTATATACAATAGAATTTTCTTTGATGATTGCATAGAACATTTATACTCTACAAATCAACAAGTATAGTTACTGGGTACCTGGTTCTTTATTCTTCCGCAAATCAGCAATTCTATTGAAAGTTGCTAAATTAGATAGATGTCAGATCCCTCGAGAATCTAAGAGACGATGATGTGGAGGAGGGAGCACGAGCTGAAGTAGCGATGGTTGGGGAAGCAATTATGCTGTTGCTAATATTCATGGTCATTCCACCAACAGACCCTTCTGCCGTGGCCTTTGGAATTGGTGGCCTCTCAATTTCTATAATTCCTTCAAGCATCTGCACTACTTTTCCCATTTTTGGTCTTTGAGATGGCTGCTCCTGAATACACCAAAAGCTTACCTGAACTGCTCGTAGCACTTGGTCCATGTCTAACTCATTTTCTGAGAGTCTTTTGTCAACGATGCTGAAAATATTACCTTTCTTAAACTCTTCGTAAGCCCACATGGAAAATTTCTTCCAACCTGTTTCCTCAGAGACATCGAAGTTCCTTCGACCACTAACGATCTCTAACAGGACCATTCCGTAACTGTAGACATCGGACTTTGATGTGATGGGTAGGTTAGCCACCCACTCTGGAGCCAAGTATCCTCTTGTTCCTCTGACGCTAGTCAAAGTTCGTCGATGATCTTTTGGATTGATTAGCTTTGAAAGGCCAAAATCAGAGACTTTCGCATTGTAATTATCATCCAAAAGAATGTTTTCTGGTTTTATGTCACAGTGTACAATGCAGTCTCGACACTCCTCGTGCAGATAGGTTAACCCCTTTGCAGTCCCCAGTGCAATGTTGAATCTACTTTCCCAGTTCAGTAATTTCCCTGAATTCCCGTCCACCGCGAAAAGAAAACTATCCAAGGACCCTTTTTTCATGAACTCGTAAACCAGAAGCCTGTGGCGACCTTCGGAGCAAAACCCGACCAACCTCACCAAGTTCAAATGGTGGGTACTACTTATAGTTGCAACTTCCATTCTAAACTGTTTCTCCCCTTGCTCAATTCCTTCTAGTTGTTTGACTGCAACTATTGATCTATTGGCAAGAATCCCTTTATAAACAGTCCCGAAACCTCCAGACCCAAGTTTCTCCTTAAATCCCTTGGTTGAACTATGTAGGTCAGTGAATGAGAACTGGACGGGAGCGCCAGAAGCATATTCCAGTAATGCATATTGCGCCGATAATGAATTGAATTTTGGGCTGTTCCTACAACACCAGATCCATAGACCACCCTCCAGCAAAACCACAGCTACTAGAGTAACTAAAACCACAGCTGCAACTACCCAACCACGTACTTTAAACGACTTACTACTCAGCGCCACAGTAAGAGAAGATGGAGGTGGATTGAGATCCGCGAATCCACATATCTTAACATATGAAATACTAGGAACAGTGGGCGAATGATACCCACTAACAAAAGTTGTTGTTTTATAGTAACATATGCCTGTTCCATCAGCAAGAGCTGTTGATGCAATACATGTGATATCTTTCAGGCAATTCGACTTACATCCAGCTGTCCCGGCGTAAAAGGACTGAGAAGAGAGTTCAGGTTGGTAAGTGAGAAACATAGAATTATCTAATTCCATCATGGTTAAAGAACTAGTACAGTTTGTTATATCCGACTTCCTCTTACACCCTTTTCTACTATCATTTGGATCTACCAACTCGAAATTTTGAGATGCACAACCACAAATAGGACTTGTATCATTGTAACTACAAACACCCATGTTTCCACACCAACCATAGACTAAACACTGATCAATAACAGCTGCCCATCTCTCAGTTGAATTCCCACTACCCCCAACAGAAGAATACATTCTCAAATTACCATCGGAATCAAGTCTTAAGAATCTAAAAAGATTAGTAGTTTCACCAAAATCACTACTATAAGCTAGTGTGACAGAACCCTGAAGAGTAATATCAGTAAGCTGTAATATTCCAGTTTCAGAAAGACTTAAACTTGGGGATGTTAAGTTTGAATTTACTGATGAATTAAGACCTTGGGTCCAGTAAAGAGTTTCTGTTCTCCATCTGAGTGTAAGATTACCAGACTTGGTAAGATTGAAAGAATAAGGCCCAGATTTTAGAGTTTTAGCAGTAGTAAAACTCTGTCCTGGTAAGATTGTATCAGTTGGATGATTAAAACTAGACCAAACAACAGCTGAACCATTACTCAAAGCTAAATTACCTGAGTTATCAAGTGTTGCTATTCTAACTCCAAGATTAGCTGTATTTGATTCCCAGAGAACTGTGCTTGAACTATTGATTAACCGAAGATTCCCATTTTGAAGAAATTCAAAACGTGAATTTGAATCAACCACACCAGAATCACTACCAGCTTTCCATACGGGTATGCCAGAAAAAGTGATGGCAACAGAGTAAAGAGGAGGAGATGAAGAGACAGAAATGAAACCCAGAGAGAAAGTGTTGTTTGGTGAATTCCATTGGCTGGTTTGACTGTTGTTGGGTAGAAGAGTTGATCCTAATTCTATGTCTGCAAATGAAATTGTTGATAGAAATGATAATAAAATGAAGATTGAGAGTGAAATAAAAAAAGGATTCTTCACCATATCTCTTTCTAATTCTGGGTGCAACTTCTCTAATGAAAATCCTCTGTTTTAAACATAAGGATAGTCTCTGGTCTTGTTTCTGAAAATCGTGTGTTTTACTCTTTCCAAGGGAGAGAAGGAGGTCAATAAAGAACCAAATAATACTTTGACGAACGGAAGAGGATTTCATTTCATGGCAGTGACACTGCACCTAAATAGCTCAACGGTAATTTAATTCCATGGCCTGTCTGGAATATTATTACTCATAATAATAATTCAACCAAGTGGGTTGACTTGACAACTATTTATATGTACTATGTGGTGTGGCCCGTGTGGGTAGCATTTATCATCTGTTAATGGTAGATCTATGTGATGACCGCATAGTTGATCATCATAATTTGGTGAGAACGTCAGAATGAACATTTTTGGGTGCACCGATTCCAATGCCGATAATTCTGAGCCTAACAAGTTAAAGACAAAATATGACCTTATAATAAAATCAAAAATTTCATATCCAACTTTTTTATTGATATTTAATTTGTCACAGATTATTTATATCATTAATTTAGTTATTAACTATTTAATCGTATTATTTGTTAAATTAGTTAGTACTAATTAATAGTCAAACATGATTTTTTTTTTTGATTTTTTCTAGGATATTAACTGGAATTGGCTCGTACGATGACTCACGTATGCCGATTTTGATTTGATATTCTTCACTCACGAAAAATACGAGGAATCGATAGATATTGACTAATTTATATGTCGATTGTAACCTAAAAATCATCCAGAAATTTTTTGTTAACGAATCGGCCGATAAATCGACAAACTAAATTCGCATTTCCTTAACCAGGAACCGATCGATATAAATGTCCACATCTACTAACTGTATCCTAAAAAAAAAATCAAGAATATTTTATGTTTCTTTTGACCAAAATCTGTCGATATGGTTGTCATCGACCAATTCTCTTTTGTTGTTCTTCAACCACAAAGTACATCAAATCAGAATTGGCCTATGTGTATATGCATATCAGCCAAATGTTCGATTAATTCATATCGACCAATTCTGGTTAAACCCAAAAAACCAAAAAAATTGAAAAGTTTCGATTCCGAATGTATGAATGAATCAATAATCTAATTAAGATGATTTCTGTTAATAGAAAAGTACATAAGAGAATGAAATTGAGATATATTTGGTTTTAGTTATTAAGGTTTAGTAGTAAGAATAATTTAGTACTTTTACCAATTTTAGACACTCCAAATCTCCTTCTTTTAAGTGAGAACAATTGGTACGCCTTAAATTAGCCAGGAAATTTTTTAGCCTAATTATCCACTCCATTGCATTTGCATTGAAGATAAAGCTACTTCTCTGAAAAATTCTGGATTTTTCTTTGGTTTAACACTATTTTTCTAAATGACATCAAGGGTTGAGTAGTGGATGAAATCTGATAGATTTGGTGTCATCCACGTCTTGTTTGTTTTAAATAATAAATTTTAGATATTTGCTCGCGTCCAATTTGTCACCCGATGTATTCACGACCTATGGATGAGTTGATTGGTAAATTGAATACGAGTGAAACGGCGGATTTTAATAAAAAAAAAAAGATGAGTCATGTAAATTTTCAGAAACATCATCAACATATGTCCAAATGAAAACTTTATGCTTATACCTACTTCGACTTATATATCCCATAAGAACTTTAAATTTACTGACGCGATCTGAGTGTTTTCTAATGAAAATAAATAGGAAAGGAAAATATAAATTTAAAAGACTCGTTCCCAAGACCTATCATATTATATGGGATAGCCGATAATATTAAATATATTTTTTAATTTTACTTATTAATTCGTTAAAGATCAAAATTTAAAAAATTGATAAGACTTTTATTGAATATTTTATGTAATTCAATGTTATTGGTTGATTTAAGTGAATCCTTTTATATACTGACATGGGAGGTAAAAATGCAATTTTTTTACTATGACTATTTCAATCTCGTGTTTTTTTTTTAATATCTCCAAATTTAAATCATATTTTTTTAAATTGGATTAAAAATAATGTAATTAAATTCTTAACTTTTTAACTCCAAACTTGATGTAGCTTAAAAGATATTAGGAAAAAGAAGAGTTTGGAATAATCATAGAAAGTCCTGAAAGTGTCGCAAGATTATTACAACTATTTCTATTTCTAGATTTTCAAATTCCTTCAAATTTAACTCAAATTCCTTCTGAGCCAAAATATTTCAATTGCAGTATAAACTAAATGTAATTTACTAAAAATTAAATACAATAGCTTTATAAGACCAATGAATTTGAAGAAATTGACAAATAATTGCAAAAGGTTCAATGTTTGATCGTCTCTCGCTGCGTGCAGGTTAAACTAAAAAGCTTAAAACTTGATAATGAAACTCCGATTCACGATTCACCATACAATTCGATAAGTAAAAAATGAAAAAGGAGTCACTTCACAATTCGTGATTTCAATACCTTGATTATGACATTTTTATACAATTACATAAATTATTAAAAAAAAATTAATGAATTATATAAAATATTTACATACCAATGTGATAATCTAACTTAATAAACAACTCCTCAACATGTGGTTGAATTAATGGTCGAAGGAGTCTGAGTCTCTCATTCTCTTTTTTACCGATTTTGATATATACTACCCAATTCACTTAAGGCCATTCAAAATAGAAGCCAAATTTACTATATATGCATAAAATATGAACCACAACGGGCCTTTGTAAAAATCGGTAAAATCTAAAAAGACCAAATAGTTATGTCAAATTTTGGTCAGGCACATAAACTCTGTTTAGCTAAATCTTGTCCTACCGTGTTATTTCATGAAAATTTAAATTTGAAAATGAAAGGATACCTTGTACATCACCAATTTTTCATTCGTAAACCTGTATGGATAATTCTTGTATAATCAATACGTTTATATCTTAACAAGATCTTTTTCTTGATTGTAAAACAAAGGTAACCTTGCCTGTCTCGAAACTTCAAGAATTGAATTCAGCAAGACAAAGTCATGTATGATCTATGTTACAAGATCAAATTCAACAAGAACATGTCTTGTAGGATCTTACTCACTAGTTAATCTATCTAGGTTGTTTAATATACTAATTGTGATATTTCAATTATAAATATAAAAATATAATGTTGAAAGAAAATAACAAAAGACAGTATAAATTTTGTTAACGAGGAAAACTGCAATGTAGCATAAAAAACCTTGGATCTCGTCAAGTTTGAACACACTATACTAAGCCGCTACATACATTAGTCTACTATTAAACTTCGGAATGGAATGTATTTGACCCGAATATACCCTCCAAGCTATTCAGTTGTAGTTGTGTTGTTACATCTCTTGGATCAATTCCCCTAGATGACGTCATTTACAGGCCTATGCGTTGTTCCATAGTCCTCGTGAAGACTAGTGCTACCCTGCCTCCAAAAAGACACATATTTGATTTCTTTCATATATTTTCCAAACAAGTATCTCTTCAAAACTTATAGAGATGCTAAATGGCCGTATAACATAAGCGACAAACCTTTAGAATATACAAGAACTACGATGTTCAAGATAAGATTTCGGATAACAAAGATCCACCAGGTAAAAGATAATCTGACCGAGCTTCACGAATCCCAAGTGAAGACTTAAAAAATTCATAACCTAATATAGTTCTGGAGAGCCGATTTTTATGGATGACGACTCTTGCAGTAAAAATGCACATCATGCAAGGATTAAGATTCTTAGATGCAAAGAATCCTATATTTATAATGATAAATAGGGCTAGGTTGATTGAACTTCAAGCAACGATTAATTTCATCCAAAGTAAGTTCGTGAACTAGTTTCCATGCTTACGAATTACTTTGATCCCAATTATTCTTTATACTTCTTGATAGCATTACTATGGCACCCAAATAAACTTGTTTCCTTAGTTCGAACATTCTAGCAATAAAGTTTCTTTCCTTTGATAGAGGCCATAAGAGTGACACACCAAATCTCTTCTTCTCTGCTAAGAGCTTTATATATTGCTTTCTCCTATACTAATTATGTAAAATCATTTATTCCTTTATGAGGATTAACCCTCGTTAAATACTTATTCTTCTAGTTTGTATGTGTGTGTTTTTGTGTGTTGGAAATATTGGAATACCATTGTAGTTGTGCAATAAACATTTTTACAAGTTTTAACGCTATCGGTTTACTAATGCAAATCATTGGTGACCAGCCACCAAAATTAGTTGATAGTAATGATGGTCATATGACTGATGGTCTAGTTAATGTCAAGTCACGTTATGGAGCCATTAAAAAGGTGATTGATGATGCAGACTTCCCCTTTTCTATTATGTGGATTCTATAAAAAATTTTATAATCCCTCCGGAGTTAATCCACTTTTTTTTTTCACCTATACTCTTTTGAGCTAGGTCCCTATGCTCTACTTCTTGTAGAGGTGGAATTTTTTTTCTTCTAAATATAATCATTAATTTTCTCATAATACTTTTTTTCCAAATATGTTTTGGTAATATTTTTAGGATGGCTAGCTTAGAATATTTGGCACTATAGTGCCTCTTCCATTTTGTTTACAAAATACACGATTGATAAAAGGGAATATTAATTACTAGCAGAGTATACCAATCCAAAAATCTAATTGTTAAAATTGTTTTGTCTTATATGGATTGGTATCCCCTTTTACCATTAGTATCCCCTTTATCAATTATCATAAAATGATTCAAACAAAGAGACGGAAAGGGCAGCAAGAATTTTGCACGAGTAAATTGGTGAACGAAAAACTGAATTTTTATAAACAAAAATTAATATAACACAAACATAAATTATTTATTTATTTCTTTATTTATTTATTTATTAACTTAGAACTCCACGCTTCAAGAAAAAAGAAAAAAGAAAAAAGAAACGGAAAACAAAACAATACTAAAAGTTCCCGAAAGAAACAACGGAAAAATAAACCACAAGACACAATACAAGTGCAAGAGGGAACAACAAACCCCCATAATCTCATCAGTAACACAAAGAAAAAAAAGCAATGAATACAAATCAAGGTGGGTCTTAAATCACAAATACAATGATATTTATTAATTGTCAACAAAACCATATTCCAACCGAATTGATTGAGACAATCCTCTTACAGATTCATACTGTCTTTTTTGTATTTATTTGATACTGAATCGTCATACTTCTTACCGTCACCCCATAAGGCGTATGCTTCTTCACCATGTACTGCATCATCCCCACCCAGCAGTTGTTCCTCGGACATTCGAAGTGGAATAACAACCCTTATTGCTAAACATATGATCGTAGTGACAACAACATTCAAACCAATGATGAAGGCAGCAGCAACAATTTGTTTCAATAGTTGCATTCCACCTGGTCCACCATAAGTTAAACCTCTTGAGCCGGGTAGAGGCAAAAACAGTTTGGCAAGTTTCGGTTCCGCAAAGATGCCCGTGCTGATATCTCCGAGGAGGCCCGTGACTGCATGAGTATAAAACATACCCAGCGTGTCATCAACTTTTTGAAGTAGTTTAAATCTTTTATGGAGAATCATCATTGTGAACCATGGAATAGTGCCTGACAAAATCCCCATTATAAGAGCTGCCCATCCCTGAACAAGACCTGTTATGCACAAATAATATAGGTTCAGTCATTAGTCGTATATTTAGAAAACTTTTTGAATTATCTTCGTAATAAGTATAAATAAAAATATTAAATTTTCATTTTTAAACAAAAGATTTCATTGTTTTCAATTTTGTATTGTTAAAGGAGCCCAATATAAACATGTGCATCACATATGTGTTTTCACTAGTTTGGATAAAGACTTATACTAGATCCGACTAAGATCCCACTGAATGGAAAAGAGGACAATGTCAAAGACTTATGCAATATTGGTTGGCCAGTCATGTCTATAAAGTGTTCGACCCTATCCAAAACATGTTTTAGACCATATTCAAACGAGGGAAATGATCAATCGTTCTCTTACAATTCTACTAGTGGCATCACAGGTGCGATGCATATGTTTGTATTGGGCTCCTTTAATAACACAAAATTTAAAATGATGAAATTGTTTTTTTAAAAATAAAAATTTAATATTCTTAATTGTACTCATTGCGTTGATAATCAAAACGCTTTCTTAATATATAAATTTCATAAAAATCCAGTTTTCATTTTTAAAGGTATTAAGGTTTGAAGTGTTTTAATTTATTTTTAAAATATTGACAATTTTATAATTATGTAATGATGTGCTCAATATACATTTTTACCCTCGAATACATATATAGTGGTATTAATAATGTTAGAGGTTATTTTTATAATATCAGGGTTACACCAACCAAAAATACGTATTTCCTTAATTTATATTAGTAAGAAAGATAAGAAGATGAGTAAAATACATAACCAAACAACCAAAACGAAGCCTTTAATCTCAAACTAGTTGGGTCGGCTAGAAATGGACCGAAGATATAATCCAAAACGAAGCCTTTAATTCAAACAAGTCGGGGTAAAATATATAACCATACATGTAAAATAAATTGTGAATGCCAAGTCCAGTGGTAAAGAAAGACAACCAATATCCATTGGATACACAAATTATTTTTACAAAAACTAGATGAATTACCGATAGAGAATCCAATTGGGTATTGGAATGGGGATGCATTTTTCTTCGTTCTTTTTCGTTTTTTAAGGCTTAAAATGTTTTACAAATAGAAAAATCTAATAGGAAAAAACAAATCTCCATATTGAAAAACCATATCTTTATCGGAATTTGTTTTCCTATCTTTCTCTATTTGAATCTCTGTTTTCGAATAGGAAATAGGGACTTAAAAGCAACCACAGTTATGAAGTGAAAAGCGTTACATAGTCGGGGTTTGTAAAAGTTCTAAAAACTATAAAACCATATTAGATAGCCAGATTTGGCTACCCAATTTAGCATCCGTCAAATATAGCGAAACGCAATTAATAACTGCATCTTTGATTGAGCGGACATATTACATGGGTTTGAAAACTGGATGCTATCATTTGTTACGTCTCAATTTCAGAAGCACTTAATAAGTGCGTTTGGAATGGGCGCACTCAGTTTCAGAAGCATTTAATAAATGTGTTTGGAATATTGGGTGGACTTAATAAATGTGTTTAGGTTTGAATTTTGATTTCAACACTGTGCAACAACTATAGTTAAAAGCCAAATATGGTTTAGCTTTTATAACTTTTTTCACTTGATGGTTGTGGATGCTCTAAGGGTATCATACCTAGAAAGTCTAAAAGATAAACGATTCAAAAATTATCCTTTCACAAAACTCGGCAGGGGCAGAAATATAGCCTAACTTTTCTTAGTTGAAGCCACCTGATCATAAACCCATTTCTTTATTTTTTTTTATAATTTTGATGTATATTTTAAGTTTGGTTAGTTTTTTAGAGCGTTAAGTTTAGTTGATAAAACATGTCTAAAACTAGGTTTAATAGTTTAAGATCGGTGTAACTCTTTTTTTTTTCAAGTCCATCTAGATTTTCATGCCCCTTCCACATTTAGTTTCTAGTTCATCCATTTGGGGGCGCATTTGTGTAAAACATATGTTCACCCCAGAAGGTCCCACATTCCTGTTTTTATTTCAGGATAGATGATTTTAGAGTTGTTTTGTGGACGGTCTAATAGAATCACTCAGATGCAAGTCGTAGATTTTTAAGGGCTAGTTTTTGTTTTCCACTTGACAAATTAAGTTGTTTACTATCTTAGGTATTGCCTTTTACATCATTTTTATTTAAGATCTGTTTTCTAAGATAAAAATGACATAGTGATCTCCATATTCTTCGCACAAAACTCTAAATTGAGGAAACATGCAATAAAAAGTCTGGTTAATTTGAAGCCTACTATTAAAAGTTAAAAAATAAATCCTTATCCAACTATTTTTGTTAATTTTTAATATACCTATTATTAATTAGTACTAATTAATTGTGTTAGTTACGAATTAATTGTTTTATTTTGAAATTCATTGTTGTTTATGAAAAGTCAAAATATTAATTATTTTTTTAAAACATCAAACTAGAATCGGTGGATACAATGATATATATATGCCGATTCTGATTTGATATTCTTCATTTACGAAGAACATGAGGAATCGACGAATACAGATGCTCATATCCACCGATTTTAAAAAATCACACTCTAGAATCGATCAATATTAACATTCATGTTGACCTAAAAAACCAACAAAAAAAAATCAATTTGGTCTTACCCAGAATCGGTTGATATGAATCTTCAACTTGACCGATTATGTGTTGATGTCGAAAAACATGAAGTACAATTGGCCATCGTGTATGTCCATATTGGTTGATTCTCAGTTTAGTCACGAAGAACTTAAAGAATAATCGGGTTGATATGGGGGCTCTAATCCACCGATTATGAACATATTTTTATGCAAAAAACTATCCTTTTTTTTTTAGTTTTTTTTATCTATCGACACATACGAAGGATTGTATCCATCGATTATGATCAATCGGCCATAAAAATGAAACACATATGCCGATTCCGGATTGATGTTCTTCATGGATCAAGAATATCAAGAACAATTGGTCATAAAAATGAAAAACATATGCAGATTCTTGGTTGATGTTCTTCACGGATCAAGAACAATCGGCCATCGTGTAAGTGCCTTATTGGTCAATTGTTGTTCTTGAACCCAAAACTTTACCAAATTTTGAAAAAATTTCAAAAAAAAATGATTAAAAAAAAGATTCTAATTTTTGATTGGATTTAAAAGAAACAGATTGCAAGTATTAGGAATAAGGATAAAAATATAATTTCAACTAATGAAAATAATTTAGTAGTTTTACCTTTTTAAACATCCCTTATCCTCTTATCTAGATGGTAATAAAATTAGATAGCCTCGAATCAAATGAATTGGCCTCAAATTAGCCAGGATAAAAAGCAAACAAATGCATGGTCTTGAGATGATATTCAATATATTTTTGAAGTGACGGTATAATAGTTGCAAATAATTACGCATGTTCACGGAGTTAGTGTTAGTTTTTGACAGCGGTGGATGCTAATATGGAAGTCACGGGAGGGGCTGGCTCGTATTCAAACATCTGTAAGCTGGTTTGGCTTAACCTTTTTTTTTTCTGCAACGGGCTTAAGCGCCTACGTAAGCCAGGCGCCGGTTCCGCCTGTAAATATAGACGACTAGAACACTTTTAAAAGTTTAAAAATAACATGACATAGTTGCGTTCCGGGATTTTTGAAGAAGAAAAAAGACATGGAAAATCCACTTGTTATAGTATGGGTGGGATGTTTGAAGAAGTCTTCCATTGTGCAATCTACAGGGATTCGTGTATGCATTTCAATTGTGCAGTGTATAAGCTGAACTACCTGGGTGAAGAGTAGTCCTAGAACCACATTGTCCCGTAAGCTGAGCCCTTAAAGAAATTTGTGAAAATTACCTGCACCAGGAGTTATGCAAACAAGTCCTGTGATCATTCCTTGAATAGCTCCAATTACAGAAGGTTTTTTGAAGTATATGACATCCATACATGTCCATACGACAAGACTTGTTGCAGCACAAATATGGGTGTTTAATACTGCCATGGATGCCACTATATTAACAGCATATGGTGCACCACCATTAAAACCAGACCACCCCATCCACAATAGTCCTGCACCCATTAATGTCAACAAAATATTGTTTGGTGTAGATTCCTCTCTGTCAGACTGTGTCCGCGGTCCGACCTATAAAAACACCACATAGAAAGTCACATTTTGGTCCTTTTTCAATGAAAAAACGATCATAATCAAAAGCTCCCTCAAAATTTGAAGTATTACAAGAAATGAAATCTCTTCTCCTTTAAGCAACACACAAGCTAAAAGTAGCCTTAAAGAGAGAAGCAATACCCAGTAAGCAGCAGTGAGGCCTGCAATACCAGAGGAGAGATGGATGACATAGCCACCAGCATAATCCATAACACCCCAGTGAAACAAGAACCCTCCACCCCACATACTATATGCACCAATCGTGTAAGAAAAAGTTAACCAAAGAGGAACAAAAACCACCCATGCTTTGAAGCTCATTCTGCCCAACAGTGATCCAGCAAGTAAAATCAAAGTTATTGCTGCGAAAACAAACTGAAAAATAAACAAGAGACGCCATTGGGTAGAAAGGCTGAACCATGGCGGTTGCAACTATTATGATTGATTGATTATCATCCTCACAGTTCATCGATTACAATTCATTGATATAAATAAACATTGAAAGTAAAACAAGTCAAATGGAGATCATATGCATCTGGGTTGTTGCAAGCAGTTGGAGGAGTGTGCGGAATGTTGTTGCTGACATTGACTGGCAAGCCGAGTCTTGTGCAGCTGCCGTTGACACGCCCCCTCAAGCTGGACGCCGGGTGAGAAGTCCAAGCTTGGGCTTTACTTGAATGAACCTTGCGCGGGAGAGAGGTTTAGTGAGTGCATCAGCAAGTTGATCAACTGAGGATACATGCGCCACTCGCAAGGCACCATTTTAAACTTGATCACGGATGAAGTGAAAATCGATCACGATATGCTTCATGCGTGAATGAAACACAGGATTCGAGCACAATTGTGTAGCGCCCACATTGTCACAGTAAATAACTGGACAGGAATGCAACCTGACATGAAGGTCGGATAGTAGATAGGTTAGCCAATTGAGTTCAAAAGCAGTATTCGCAACAGCTCGATATTCAGCCTCTGTTGATGATCGTGCAATCGATATTTGCTTCTTGGAGCTCCAGGAAATTGGGTTGCGACCAAGAAATATTAGGTAAGCACTTGTTGAAGAGAAGTCATCCTTGTTGCCACCCCAATCGGCATCAGAGAACGCTCGAAGATGAGGGGATTTAAGAGTGTGCAGATGATCGGAAAAGGCATGTAGATTCAACGGAGAATCTCGATATATCTGTAAGACATCATTGAGTGTTCCACACAAATAACGCAAGAGACGCTTCACAATTTGCCAGTGAATTGTGGTAGGTCGATGCATGAACTGTGACAGTTTGTTGACGGCAAAACTCAAGTCATGCCTAGTAAGAAGAAGATACTAAAGGCTACCAAGGACCATGCGATACTGAGTAGGATCTGACAATGGCGTGCCGGAATGAAGACTTAGTGGAGGCTTATTCGGTAGCGGCGTGAGAACTGGTTTGGCTTCAGCCATCTTCGTCTTCTGTAGGAGATCAATAATGTACCTTCGTTGGGAGAGGAGAATACCATGTTTGTTGGGGACGACCTCAATGCCCAGAAAAAACGAAAGAAAACCAAGATCCTTGATTGAGAAACATTTTGCCAAAGAAGCAATAAAATCATTGACTTGATTTGTGTCATTGCCTGTTATAATTAGATCATCAACATATACCAATATATAGATGAGAGTGGTACCTTGATGGAAGACGAATAGGGAAGTATCCGCATGAGAATTTTTGAAGCCACACTCAAGTAGAAACACACGCAATTCATGATACCAAGCACGTGATGCTTGTTTTAATCCATAAATTGCTTTTTGCAACTTGCAAACGTGATGCGGATAATCCTTGTCCACAAATCCAGGTGGTTGCTTCATGTACACAACCTCAGATAGATGGCCTTGAAGAAAGGCATTATTAACATCAAGCTGACGCACACGCCAGTTTCGTGAAATTGCCAAGCTTAGCACCACGCGAATAGTTGTTTGTTTAACAACAGGACTGAATGTGTCTAAGTAATCTACTCCAGGTATTTGATGAAAACCCTTGGCTACCAATCTGGCCTTTTGCCTGTCAACAGAACCATCAGAGTTGCGCTTGGTTCGAAAGACCCATTTACAGCCAACTACGTTTTGAGCTGACGTTGAAGGAACTAGAACCCATGTCCCATTGCGAACCAATGCATCAAATTCATCAGACATTGGTTGACGCCAATGAGGAATGGATAAAGCCTGTGATGCTGTAGTTGGTTCACATTCAGCTGAGTGAACTAGCTGAGTCACTAGATTCAATTTCTGAATGAGCTTGCGTATGTTGTTTCTTGCTCTCGTAGTCATGGTGTGCACAGGTTGCACAGCTGGAGGCTCTAAAGGAGCTGAAGATGAGACCACAATAGAGGACTCAGGTTGCATACTTGATGTAGCTGGATCTGCCATAGGAGTGTCTTGAGCATGCACAGCAGGAGATGGTGGTACAAGTGGCTGTGGAGGGGTTGGCTGTAATATAGGAATAAGATGAGGAATCCAAGTGTCAATGATGGCATTAGCCGAAAGCTGGCTTGGCATAGAGAGTTTGGCATAGGGAAATTGTGATTCAACAAATTTTACATGTCTGGAGACATGTATCGTTGAGGTTGATGGATCAAGGCACAAATAGGCACTTTGGGTGAGAGAGTAGCCTATGAAAACACAAGGAGTGGATTTCGGCTCAAGCTTATGGGAATTATATGGCCTGAGACAAGGATGACAGAGGCAACCAAATATTCTGAGTTTGGAAAAATTTGGTGAAGCTTGGAATATGAGCTGGTAAGGAGATTGAAGATTGAGTGTGGTGGTTGGCATGCGATTGATTAGATAGACTGCAGTGGCTAAAGCATATGGCCACAAGGTAAGAGGAAGGGAAGCATTTGAGAGGAGGGCAAGACATGTTTCAACTATATGGAGATGTCTTCTCTCTGAGAAGCCATTATGTTCTGGAGTATGAGGAGGTGTGGTAAGGTGAGTGATGCCAGAGGTGGCAAGAAAATTGCGCATGCCAATGTATTCACCACCATTATCAGAATACAAGGTTTTGATTTTGAAATTGAAGTAGTTTTCTACCAGTGCTTTAAACTTGATGAAGGTGTGTTGAACATCAGATTTTTTTGCAAAGGATAAAACCAAATGTATTTGGTATAGTGATCCATAAATATCACATAGTACTTAAGTTTGTTTGTAGAGTAGACAGGAGATGTCCACACATCTGAAAAGATAGTTTCAAGAGGCTGTGTAGAAACAAGAGAAGAGTTTGAAAAAGGGAGCTTATGACTTTTATTACAATTGCAGGAGTTACAAGAAAGTGGAGAGCTTAGTTTGGGTAGCTTGCCCAGATTATTTTGAGAAACTATGAGCTTCAGAATGGGATAGGCTGGATGTCCTAGCCTTTGATGCCATTGAAAGGTGTCTGACTTGAGAGATGAAAAGGCAGATTTTGGTGAAGAATATGGCCACTCATAAACACCATTTCTAGTTGTTCCTTGCATCAAAATCCTTCCTGTGCGCAGTGCCTTTACAAGAAAAGAGTTTGGTAAGAATTCTATAGTAACATCATTGGTTTTGCAAAACTGTGATATAGAGATTAAGTTCTTTCTCATAGAAGGAACACATAAAACATCATGTAATTTAAAGGATGCAGTTGAGGAAGGTATAGTGGTGGAACCAGAATGTGTGATTGGCAGAGCTGTGCCATCACCAATCATTATATCATCATTGCCCTCATATGGTGCGTGAAGAGAGAGTGTTGCAAGATCTGATGTAACATGATGTGAAGCTCCACTATCCAGGAGCCATGGTTCATGAGCAGGACGGTGAGATGCTGCATTTGCTTGAGGTTGCCATGGAGTAGATGGTGCTGTAGATTTTGGAGGAGCTGGACTAATGCAAAAGGATGGGCATTGTGTTGCAGAGTGGCCTTGTACGCGACAGATTTGGCATGAGCCTAGGTAAGGGCCTTGGCTTGTATGAGCCGTTGCTGGAGGAGGTTGCCCTGAATGATGGCGGCCTTGGGTGCCGAAAGGAATACTGCAAGGAGAGGGGGCTGTTATAAGAGTTGCGCCAATTTGGTGCCGAACCTGAAGGAGCGCGCCATGGCCTGACAGACCGTGTAGTCACATGTGCAGTAGCTGGGAATTGAGCGTCATCAGAAGCTTCATGGTGAAGTGTAGCTTCAAAATTCAATAATTTTTCATGGAGCTCTTCAAAGGAGATAGAGGCGTCCCTGGCTTGGACTACGCGTACAAGCTCTCTATAGTCTTGATTGAGTCCATCAAGGATTTTCTCCGTGATGTCTTCAGCGTCCATGGGAGATCCTAGAAGGGCAAGTTCATCTGCCTTGGCTTTGACAGAGTGCATGAAATCCGTATTGGAGAGGGAACCCTTGACCAGGGTTTTCAGGGATTGCTTGATTTGCTTAATTCTTCCTCTTGAGGGTTTAGCATATGTATTGGCAAGGATTGTCCAAGCCTCTCGAGAGGTCTTGACTTGCGCAATGAAGGGAATAATGGGTTGAGAGAGAGATCCTACTAGTGCATTCAGGATGAGTTTATCTTGGCGATTCCAGGTCGTACAGGCTGGATTGGGAAGAGTAGTATCAGCTTGTCTGATTTCTTTTGGTGGACACTGGGTTGATCCATCTACAAACTTGATAAGATCTTATCCAATAAAAAGGGATTCAAACTGAAGCTTCCATGAAAGGTAATTGGTTGCAGTCAGCTTGAGTGGTGCCTGAGCTGCAACATTGATACTCACAAGAGAGGAGGTTGCGCTTGCGTTGTTAATGACGTCTGCCATGGAAATTTGATGGGATTTTTTTTTTTTTTTTTTTTTGAGATATACGGATCAGGGCTCTAATACCATATTATGATTGATTGATTATCATCCTCACAGTTCATCGATTACAATTCATTGATATAAATAAACATTGAAAGTAAAACAAGTCAAATGGAGATCCTATGTATCTGGGTTGTTGCAAGCAGTTGGAGGAGTGTGCGGAATGTTGTTGCTGACATTGACTGGCAAGCCGAGTCTTGTGCAGCTGCCTTTGACAGCAACTTCGTGAGCGCTGTCATATTGATTTGATTCAGGTAATTCAGCTTGTTCTAAAAGATAATTTTGGCCTAATGAAAAACTTGGTTTACCCCAGAAAGGAAGAAGTTCATCTCCAAAAGACATTTTATATGCCCAACAAACCCAACAAATTAATACGGAAGCAAAAGCGTAAAGAGCCATGAAAGCCGAATTTACTGCCCATTTTTTCTTAACGATACCTCCTGTTAGGAAATAAAATAGGAACGACACATGTAAGATGATTAAGAAAGAAGCAGTGAAATTAAAGAAGGATGAGAAGCATGCAATCAAAACCATAATAAAATAATAGGACGGGACGTAAGTGACAGACTGAGTGAATTTCTGCACAGCTGACACGTAAGATCGGGAAAGTAACAGCATTAAATGCATATTGTACGGGAAAGTAAGGTAATAATTACTTTACTGACACATAAGCTCGGGACAACATCGGTATTCAAGGAGGAAAGAGCACGTGTAAACCATGCAAGGAACGTACCATGGATTTCAAGGAATGAAGAACACGTGTAAATCATGCAACGAGCGCACCAAAGAGAAAACATGATCTGTCAATCTTACAAACATCCCGATCATAATATAATAAGAAGAACGACAATGGATCGGGACAAGTAAGGCTCGTGACTATGACTATAAATAGAAGAGAACATTCACTGGAGAAGGGGTTGGAAAATTGGAGGAGAGAGGGAAGAGAGGAAAAGATAAAAGAGATTAGAAGAAGAAGGTTTATTAGGTATGATAAAGGATTCATTGAAGAGAAACGATGAATCTATGTAAATTCCTTAGGAAATGTATTTGGAATTGTATCTTGGATCATATTTCTGATCTGTCCTCCATTAAATCATAAAAACGTTTATTAAATTGATATGTCTTTAAATGATTCTATGTATCAGTTTATTATGCAATTTTTAAATTATTGGTTGTTAATGTCAACGTGAAAATTGACATAAACAATTTGGCGCTAGAAGGAGGGGCTGGGTTAAAGGATTTATCCTACATGTTCTTTAAAAGGTGAATTTGATGCTGCATTAAAAATGAAAATGGTATTCTAAAAAAAAAAAAAAACCCAGAGATTTATACAGTTTGTCTCGAGTATGTTTAAATATTTGGTCATAAAAAACATATTTTAGAAGATGATAAAATTAGCTTCTGTCACTTTATTTTCCTTTAAGTAATTTATTGTAAGATTAGTTGGCTAACTTTTCAAAATTTATTAGAAATCAAGAGGAGAAAGTTAGCTACCAGCAAATCCAGAAACAAAATGTCACAAGCAGACTCTGCAAATCAAGGCAGTAATGATGAACAAACTTTAAGACAAAGGGAAGTTGAGAGTGATTCAGACCAACAACAGAGTAATGTGGGAAATCATTCACCAATCCAAGATCTAACACCAAATGCTTTATCGCAAAATCAGTTCTCGCATCACGAGAACTCAGGAAATAATGTTAATTACCTTCAAAATCTGATACGGGAAATGGATTAAATAAGGAGAGAACAGAGGATCAACCAAGGTAGAATTGAATTATTAACCAGAGAAAATCAAGCTTTAAAAGGTGCAATTCGACGTGAACAGAGGCAGGCTGCAACAAGATCACCAAGTCCAGAAGTAATTTTAGAAAGACGAGTACCAAGAAACGAAGGAGAAAATCATGATCAAAGGATGGTGTTAGCTGGATCGTCATCGCGAGCTAGAAGACATAGAGAAAACCAGGAAATCCAACGTACACAATGGCAGAAATGTATTGAAGCCATGGAACAAATGAAAGAGGAAATAAAAGGACTGAAAAATAAAGAAGGAGGAAGAATAGAAGAAGTGCTAAAAGAGGCTAGGCGTACACCATTATCTCAACGTTTAACAAGTGTTCCATTACCCAGAGAGTACAATATCCCTGTATTTGAATGTTACGATGGAACAAAGGATCCAACCTCACATTTGAAATATTATAATCGAGTAATGTCACGATGGGATGGCGATGAAGCAATTATGTGCCGTTGCTTTCCTTCAAGTTTAACAGGTTCAGCATTATTATGGTACGATAGGTTGCCTGAGAGCTCCATTGAGTGCTATTCACAATTAGTGAGGAAATTTCTGGAAGCATACATGTACAATAAACCAGTTGATTCAGGAATAGATAGATTATATTCTCTTACATCATGGCCAGAAGAGACCATAAGATCTTATACTGCTCGATGGCATACAGTGTGTCAAGCAATTGGAGATGTTGATTCAAGCACTGCAATAAATCATTACAAATGGGGAATCGCTGATCGGAGATGTCATCTTTTTATTGAAATCCATCGCAACAATCCCAAGACTGAGGGGCAACTCAGAGAAATAATAAAAACATGTGCAAGGTTGCAAGATGTCCAGGAACAAGATCCAAGAAGCATTTCACGAAATCAGGAAAGCATGAAAAGGACAAACTCAATTGATGTGTCAATAGAACAGAAAAAAGAATTTCCTCATAAACCAGAATCTAAAGAATCAAAGCGCCCACGGCAAGGGGATAATAAGGCATTTGTGCAACGATTTCAAGAAAGAGTGTTCACAAAGCTTAATACCTCATATACCGAACTTTTGGATATCATAAAAGTTAAACCAGATTTTCAATGGCCATCTTCAAAAGGCAATCAACCTGAGTTTACTCAGCGATCAAAAAATTATTGTGGTTACCATTGTTATAAAGGACATGCAACAGAAAATTGTAGGAATTTTATTATCTTGGTACAAAAAATGATAGATGCAGGAGAGTTAAAAGAATATGTTCAGAGGACCGAACCAGTGGCGAGACCTGATAAAGGCAAAGCAGTACATATCCCGTACAATGAACGTACCATTGATGTAATATCGTACTCAGAAAAGAGAGATACTGACGTAAATATTGCGATCAATAAAAAATTATGTCGAAGGGTTCAAAACCATGAAATTTTCAGAGTATCGGGAAGAATAGCAGAAGCTTGGGAAGACTGGATGGCATCCCCTCTAACTTTCTCAGCACGAGAAGTAAATCAGGAGATCGAGATGCACAACGATCCATTAGTCCTTACATTACCCATGGCAGGGTGGAATGTTAGAAAAATCCTTATGGACGGGGGCAGTTCGTTGAATGTTTTATTTTATAGTTCATTTTGCAAGATGGCACTAACAAAAGACCAATTAATTCCATCCCGGTATACAATTTATGGATTCAATGGAATGGCCTCAAGACCGGAAGGAGATATAGACTTGCAAGTATCAGTCGGACCAATCAACATCCTAACAAAATTCAGTGTAGTAGATGCTCCGTCACTATATAATGCAATCATTGGCAGACGATGGGTACACCAGTTGAAAGGTGTAATTTCCACTTATCACCAATATCTGCGATTTCCAACACCGCAAGGAGAGATGGAGATCAAAGGGGATCAAGATGATGCAAAGTTCTGTATAATGGCGGAGGTAAGAATGCACGAAGAACAGGAACAACAACAACAACAAAGAAAGAAAAACCGAAGGACCGAAGAGAAAGAAAATGAAATTAATCAATACTTGAGAAGAAACCTTGAACAAAAGTCAGCAAACGAGTTAGGAGAAAGCAGTAACGGTCAAGGAAACTCCATAAATCAACAACATGAAGGACTCCCATAGCAATTAAAGGGAATTCCAACTCCAATTGGGAATCCAAAACCAATTTTCACTTCCATAGAAGAAACTAAAATTGTAAATATTGGAACTGCGGAATGGCCCAAGCAAGTGCAGATTGGAATCATGATGAAAGAAGATATGGAGCAAAGTTTAATCAAATTACTCTCTGATTTTGTAGATATATTTGCATGGAAAATGGAGGATATGCCCGGGATAGATCCAAATATTGTACAACATGAATTGCGAATACGGCCTGATGCTACACCATTTCGTCAACGGATACGCAAGGTTGCATCGGAATATCACGATCCTGTTGAAAAGGAATTAACAAAGCTTCTAAATGCAGGGTTCATTCGAGAAGTGCGATATCCAACATGGATTTCTAACATGGTGATCGTACCAAAAAATAACGGTGGAGTCAGGATCTGTATAGACTTTACCAATCTAAACAAAGCTTGTCCAAAAGATAGCTACCCACTTCCTAATATTGATCAATTAGTAGATGCAGTAGAAGGTCATGAAGCATTATCTTTCATGGACGGTCAATCGGGATATAATCAAATCGCACTTGCTGAAGCAGATCAGGAACACACAGCATTCTTTACTCCACGGGGGCTTTATTGCTATACACGGATGCCGTTTGGATTAAAGAATGCAGGAGCAACATATCAGCGTTTAGTTGATGCAATTTTCAAACCATGGATCGGACAGATGTTAGAGGTTTATGTCGATGATATGTTGGTAAAAAGCAAACTATCAATTAACCATTTAAAAGACCTTGCTGAAATCTTTGGTGCGTTACGGAAGTACAAAATGAAGATTAACCCAGAGAAATGCATTTTTGGTGTTTCATCGGGACGTTTTTTGGGCTATTTGGTTACAAAGAATGGAATAGAAGTTGATCCAGCTAAGATCCAAGCAGTAACAGATATGCCATCACCCAACAGTATTAAAAGTGTACAGAAGTTGAACGGATGTCTAGCTGCTTTGAACAGATTTATTGCCAGATCATCAGAACGATGCAAACCATTCTTTGAAATACTCAAGAAGAAAAATAAATTTGAATGGAACGATCAGTGTGAACAAGCATTTCAAAGCATAAAAAAGCATTTAGCCACTTTGCCAGCATTACAGAAGCCAGAACCTGAAGAAATACTAACATTGTATATATCGGCAACAAAAGATGCAATCAGTGCAGTAATGGTGCGGACCAATGAAAAGATAGAAAAACCAATATATTATATCAGCAAAACCCTTAATTCGGCAGAAAGAAATTATACAAGAATCGAACAACTCATCTTATCATTAGTCTTTGCCACACAAAAGTTACGTATTTATTTTCTCACTCATTATATTCGGGTCCCGAGCAAGGCACCGTTACAATCGGTATTGAAGAATACAGGAAAAGTGGGAAGAATCGCTAAATGGAATGCCCAGCTAGAACAATTCAATATAATTTATGAGTCACAAACCGCTCAAAAATCTCAAGTTTTAGCTGATTTCCTTGCAGACTTCCCAATTGAAGAAGAATATGAAATCCAAGGACTACCTGGATGCGAGGAAGAAGACCCACAAGATATTCTGGACTCGACAAGCTCTCAAAGATGGGAAGTCTTTGTTGATGGATCCCGAAATAAAGAAAGAGCAGGAATTGGCATTGTACTTACTACACCAATGGGAGATCGAATGATTCATTCTTTCCGTCTTGAATTTGAAGAACATACAAACAACATAGTAGAATATGAAGCTCTGGTCCATGCTTTGAAACTTATCATTGAATTGGGAATTAGCAATGTTCGACTTACGAGTGATTCGCAGTTGGTAATTCGGCAGCTTGAACTAAGATATCAAACACTTGATGTAGATCTAGTGCAATATAAAAATCTTGTTCAAAATCTGGCAAGCCAAATCCCAAATCTTACTTTCCGGCATTTATCTCGAGACAAAAATCGACATGCTGATGCTTTAGCATTCGTTTCTTCCATGTTAACTGACTCAAGTATGACAGCACTAAAGGTTGGGAGAATCTATGAACCTTCAATTCAGATAAGAATGCTTCATAACATGGAAGAAAACATAACAGAGACAGTTCATGATCCTACACTACAAAATATTCCATTTTTACCTCAACAAATAGGTGAGCAAACAAGTTAACCAGATTGGAGAATTCCGATTCATCAATATTTACAAGATAATATATTACCTACCAATTCTCAAGAAGCAAGAAAAATTCAACTCAAATCAGACAATTACCAACTTCGAAATGGAATTTTGTATCGAAAATCATTTCTCGGACCGTTAGCTCGATGTTTATCCCAACAGGAGGGAATTGGGATACTTAAAGAGATACATTACGGAGATGCAGGAAATCACAGTGGAAGACGATCACTTGCATTAAAAGCCAAAACTCAAGGTTATTATTGGATATCCATGCAAAAGGACTCAGACAACATAGTACGAAAATGTGAGGAGTGTCAAAGATTTGCAAAAAAGATTAAAGCACCAGCTACCGAACTCAATTCTATACTCAGCCCATGGCCATTTGTAAAATGGGGAGTAGATATTGTTGGTCCGTTAGTTGAAGGAACTAAAAAGAGACGATATCTAATAGTGGCTACTGATTATTTCACCAAGTGGGTAGAAGCGAAAGCATTGGCTCGAATCCGAGATTCTGATGTATTTACATTTTTATTTGAAAATATTATATGTAGATTTGGAATACCAGCAGCCATAGTTTCTGATAATGGGCAACAATTTCAAGGAAAAAACATTGATATGTTGTTTGAGACGTATAATATTCAACAATACAGATCCACACCATTTTATCCCTAAAGTAATGGCCAAGCTGAATCCACGAATAAAACAATAGCAATGAATTTGAAGAAAACACTTGATGGGTATCACAAACGTTGGTGTGAACAATTGCATAACACTTTATGGGCTTATCGCACCACGAGAAAAGAATCCACCGGAGAATCTCCTTTCCTTCTTGCGTACGGTACAGAAGCTGTCATACCAACTGAAATCATTCTACCTACCACAAGAACAGAAGCATGGGAGAAAAATTTGAATACAGATTTAATGTTAGAGAAATTGGATAATTTAGAAGAAAAGCGCGAAGTGGCACTCCAGAAGATGGAGAACTATCAAAGAAGGATAGCACGGGATTACCACAAAAAAGTCAAGTCTCGAAACTTCGTTCAAGGACAATATGTATTACGACAAATCCCTGAATACCATCGGGACAAAGATGCTGGGAAGTTCGCACCAACTTGGGACAGACCATATATAATACATAATTCAGCTGGGCAAGGATCGTATTATCTCCAAAATATGCAAGGACAAATCTTACAATATCCTTGGAATGCACGATACCTAAAGCTTTATTATCCATGAAACTAACACAATTATGGAAGCCCGCATAGGTATTTATATCTTTATTATAAACAGTTATTTTACGATACATTTCTTTTGAGTTCGTACTTACAATAAAATACAAATCCAGGAACATCACCTTCTGGAAGAACGTTTCAATTGACGACATAATCTAAATTAAGTTCCCGGAACATTGTACTCTAGAAAACGCTCCGATTGGCGGCAAAATTCAATCTCCATACCCACAGAGGTACATGTTTTATTAGAATTTGAATAGATTCTAATCTTTTCACAAAGAAGGAATATCTAACTTATGGTTATCATTTTCAGAATACGATCGGGACCAACCTTGTATCTTACCCCTGGCCCGGGTTTGTTTCGTATGTGTGGGATCTCGGATTATATGTTTTGAGGTATATACACTTCAATCCATTGTATTTCTGAAATAATATGATTAACCTAAAAACTTTATAAATATTATATTTTGTGCAGGAATAATATTCAAGGCACAAACCAGTTAGAAACAAGAAATTACAAAATAATGTTTTCACCAAAATTCAAGCCTCGGAACAAGACGATATCGGGACACAAAGCAACAATATCTAGAAATGAAGCTACAAATACTAAAAGCCAACAACAAGTATAACTATGCTTTGCGGTTGGATGGATGAATTGGTTGAGAAGAAACTTCCGGAACAAGAGCACGACCAGTTACCACAGAAGGATCGGCCTGAGCCCGCTCCAAAGCAGAATTAAAAGACATTGCAATTTTAGCTTTAGCATCTTGTCTTACCCAGACAACATAATCATGACAATAGTCTACTTCTGATTGAAGATCCTTAATTTTCTCTTGATCTTTATCTACCTTTTCCTTTTCAGCATTCAATTCCTTTAATAGTTCTTCAGCTCTTGATTGTACTCTAGTTATTTCATCACCTTGAATGTTGAGTTGAGATTGTAAGTCCCGAAGCTTAATCGTATTTAAAGCTACAGTTTTCTCTGATGTCTTCAGCTCTTCAGTCAGGTTCGCTATTGTATTATTGGCAATGTTAAGTTCAGCTCCCGCTATTGTGGCTCGCCCATTAGCTTCATTCATTTTCTTTTCTAGCGCTAAAATTCAGAGTAAATGTTAGTTAAACCATATAAAATTATCAATAAAATCATCATATAACTCAACATATACCTCTAATCACAGATTTAAAGTCTGTCTCTTTAAGAGTTAAAGTTTTCAGAACTTCTTGTACTTGGATTTCGCTCTATTACGTCTCCAGGTATTCAAATCCATACTATCGGACAACTGTGTTAATTTCTTCTTAACCAGTTCCATATCCTTATTCACTTCCCTTGCATGATTGTTCAACTGAATCATCCTACGCTGGAATCTAAACAGAGGTTCCAGGTCTCCCTCTGATCCCATCAATGAAGGGTAGATTTAAAAAAAAAAAAAAAAAAAAAAAAAAAAAAAAAGCACCAAGTACTGGTACGCACCAAGTAATGGACGTACCAAGCACTGGAACGCCCAAGTACGGACGAACCATTAGATCGCACCTAACAAAGATAGATCCTGGAACGATACAGTACGACTCTAAAATAAAATATGAATTGGGGAGTAGGGACGAACCTTGATTCTGATCTTGAAGTTTTTGATTCTGATCCTCAAAATTTCCAGCTGCCGAAGCTGCTGCTGCTGTTGTTCTTGCTGTTGTTGAAGGTGTTGTTGAAGATTACTGTTTTGTTGTCTCAGATTCTCAATTTCCTGTTGCAAACTCTCATTCCCAGACTTTGCTTTCGATTTCTCGTTCTTGAGCATCTGTTCCATCATTATGGCTCTAGCCTTATAGAATTTATACGCTGCGAACGTACAATCGTTACCAGTTTTGAGCTGAGTAATAACTTGTTGAGGAAACGAGTATGTAGAGCCTTCAGCCATGGTTAGAATTTCATTCAAGGAAGAAGGAAGACTGAGCGGGTGTGGTTGATCGAAAAAATTACCTTCAAACCAAGCATCTCGGGTACTATCTATTGAAGCCGCACCAACTGAAGCCCGAAGCCTAGCCATAGAAGCATTATCGGCCTTTGATAAGTTGAAGAGAATAGAAGTATTTAAAAACCCTTTTGAGACAAACCACTCGAAGGCTTCATCTTCTTTACCCGCAAGGATAGTTCCTTCATCTTCCTCGTTAAAAGGCCATTGCGCGGAAGGATCGGTCATACAATCGTCACTGTCATGAGAAGGAGTGGCAGGATGAGGTGATGTCCCGATGGGGGCACTTATTACTTGGTTGACCTCAGAAGCAGATACATTCTCAGTTTGGTGCGCAGTATCAGGAACGATTGAAGAGGGAACATTAGGGTTCGCACCTTCAGTATTACCTCCTTCAGAGATTTCATTTCCTTGTCCTTCTATAACAATATTTTCATTTTCAACATTCTCTTCAACAGCAATAGTAGATTCGACCAATTGTACTATATTATCTTCTTCAATGGCAACATCATCTCCTTCCTCTTGAGGTAATCCGGAGAAAACCGTTAATGAAACATCGCAATGAGCAACGTGCATTATGTCAAAGCTACTAGGAAGAGGAGAAAAAGTGGCGAAGATATTGGAGGGGGCAATGATATCTGAAATAGCTTCAGAAGTAGATGAAGGAACGGTGGGTAAATCAGAAGGAAGAATGGGTAATTCCATACTTATGGGAACATCATTGATAATTACGTGTTGTCCCGATACATCGGTTTGGACCGAACCTTCAGCAGCAATTATAGGAGCAGAATTACTGCATCCCACAGCTATATTATCTCTAATCTCCCCCTCTTCCGTTTCAGAAGGGTATGCTGGTCTTCTCATTTTTTTCTTTTTCTTTATTTCTTCAGGAAAAACTAGCTTGCATTTTGCTTTACCTTCTACAATTTCTTCTTCTTCCACTCTCTGTCTTCCTTCAACAATTTGAATACCAAGGTTTCGGCGAGGAGGAGGAGGAGGAGGGACATCACTGACAAGATCAGAATCAGGTTCAATCTGAAACATAGACATTTGTTTCATGAGAGATAATTTAACAACAATTCATAATGAGTGTTGAAATAAAGAGTAACACAAACCTTATAGTCGAACTTGTAGTCCATAAAATTTAACCGCCAAGGACAGTAATTTGGGTATCGGTTCCGAAGCGCTTGAATTTCATTGGCAGGAATGTTACCATAAACCCAAGGACCTTCAATTATAATTGGAGTGCGATACCACTTGTAGTCATGATCCTGACGAATTCTTTCCTTTGAGGGAAAGTCAAGCTTGGTTTTAGGAATATGTTTGATTTTGGGATCATCAATTTCATGCAATAAGGAAAATCCCGGATGACTTTTGCGAGCGGGACTGACACTCCACTTCACATAATTTTTCTTTGAGATGCAATCTCCATATGTGGCATGAAAATTCTCTACAGTATAACCCTGACGTTCTGAAGAATCTGGTACGTAGCATGTAAGATTAGTCCGCCCTTCACTTCGAAGATAACACTCATCGAGAATTCGCCACCAATTGCCATTATATTGAGCAATGGATCGGGGCAGCCCATGGGAAGAATTATTTCGAGTCGCAAGGACCTCAAACTGAAAGGGATTCTCCTCTTCATATAAAGGAATACGAAGTCCGGCCTCTAAAGCACCAGCAGCAATTAGCAAACGATTATGTGAATAATTGAACTTCTGCATTGCACTTAAAGTTAGAACATCGGAACTAGGATCAAAGAATGAGACTTTAAAGTCTTGAATATCATGTCTTATTTTAAAATCTTCAATATCCATTGTTCGATAGCTATAAGATGCTTGAGAACGTTTATTTCTAGAAGAAGGATTAACATTCGCAGTAGTTTCAGGAGCTGGATCACGAGCAGGCCGAGCCACAGCGTATCGAGAGGAAGAAATTCTAGCAGGTCTTCCAGATTCCTGATGGTGATTATTAGTCTGAGGATTTCTACACGCCATGATATTTTATCTGGAAAGAAAAGTTTTAAGGATCAGCTCAATCATATCTGAGAAGAATCAAATCAATTATATTTGTGAAAAGTTAATCATGATTAGATTTTAAAGTAATATACCCAAAAGAAAATTTTTAACATACCTGAAGAAAGGAGATAAAAAATTATTTGATCTAATGTTAAAAGCCTATAGAGATGATTGGGATGCAAAAGTACTTGAAAAAACTTAAGGAAAACAGAGAACAACAACTTCAAGAGGTAAAAAACATAAGTGAAAAAGACTGCTTCATATTTAAAGCAAAGAATAGAAACCGTCACAATTTGGAAAGGCGGAGATTTGATTCCCTCGAAAAACGGAGTAACTGACACAAACGTGATGATAAGAATTACTGCTTCCGAAAAGTTCGCGTAACGTGTGAAAAGGAGTAATGGAAAAGTGGGGAGTAATAATTGTTCTTTTACTTTTTCGAAGACCTCGAATCGACCGTTAAGATTTTTGGAAAAAGAAAAAGAAGGGGGCAGATGTTAGGAAATAAAATAGAAACGACACATGTAAGATGATTAAGAAAGAAGCAGTGAAATTAAAGAAGGATGAGAAGCATGCAACCAAAACCATAATAAAATTCAAGAGGATTGACATGCCGGAGACCGGTAGACCTAGGTTTATTACTTGAATTAAGTGACAGACTGAGTGAATTTCTGCACAGCTGACACGTAAGATCGGGAAAGTAACAGCATTAAATGCATATTGTACGGGAAAGTAAGGTAATAATTACTTTACTGACACATAAGCTCGGGACAACATCGGTATTCAAGGAGGAAAGAGCACGTGTAAACCATGCAAGGAACGTACCACGGATTTCAAGGAATGAAGAACACGTGTAAATCATGCAACGAGCGCACCAAAGAGAAAACATGATCTGTCAATCTTACAAACATCCCGATCGTAATATAATAAGAAGAACGACAATGGATCGGGACAAGTAAGGCTCGTTACTATGACTATAAATAGAAGAGAACATTCACTGGAGAAGGGGTTGGAAAATTGGAGGAGAGAGGGAAGAGAGAAAATGATAAAAGAGATTAGAAGAAGAAGATTTATTAGGTATGATAAAGGATTCATTGAAGAGAAACGATAAATCTATGTAAATTCCTTAGGAAATGTATTTGGAATTGTATCTTGGATCATATTTCTGATCTGTCCTCCATTAAATCATAAAAACGTTTATTAAATTGATATGTCTTTAAATGATTCTTTGTATCAGTTTATTATGCAATTTTCAAATTATTGGTTGTTAATGTCAACGTGAAAATTGACATAAACACATCCGTAGAGGATTACTAAGCCTGGAACACTTTGTATTCCAACTAAAGTTGCTGATATGATCTGCCATGCATTGTCTCCTTTGTTTAACCAATCTGGTGCTGCTTCGGATATGTTGAACGCCATGACCAAAACCTATAGCTTACTGGAGAATTATTTCCCACATATACATAAATGAAAGGCGAAAAAGAGCATCTTATATGAAGATTTGGCTTTGGGTGTACGATGTTTACAAGATCGTTGATTCCAAGCTTTGAATTGTTAATGAATTAATCGATGTTAACATTGTGTATTTGCATCATATATCACTACAAAAAAAAGGATAAATGGGTTACAGATATTTTATTATTTGAATGTTCCATAAACATGACTTCATTTGTTCTCACAACTTATTCTGTACTACTGTCTGGCTGGGGTTATCTAGCTTTAGCACTCCACCTTATTCGACTCAATGCCTTACATGAAGCGGTGAAGCCAGACAAAGTGAAGATGATGCAAGGTTGAATGTCAAAGGATCTACTGTACAGACAGAAGCCGACAAGCAGACAATTGGCAACAGGAGGTTTTGTTGTTGTTTTTCTCTCTTGAGGAGAAAGTTAAAATTCATTCCAAGTTGCCAGGAGGCACCAGACAGATATCGAACAAGCAAACAAGAAAAACAAAAACAAAACGAAACGGACAAATAAAACAAAATAAGAACAAAATAAGAACAAACATAAAAAGCTAACAGGTGACATGTTGTTGATTCTGTATCGAAAATATTTTTAATATCAATAACTTAGAAGTATCAAACTCTTCAAATTAGCTACCTGTTTTTGCCAGTATAAATACATAGCATCTTCTGATCTTCCTGATTCTGTCACTCTGAACTGAAATTACATGACAAAGTACTCAATAGTGTTTGATTTATCATTTTGGTTGGACTAATGAGCTGCGTCACCCACAGCAATCTAATTCCAACTTGTAATTGTAACATGTAAATCTATAATGCTAATAGCAAAAAAAAAAAACACTCAGCAACTGCATGATGTATATATTGTAAGTAAGAACAACAATCTGTCTTACAGAAAGGTTACTCAATTTTTTTGCATTGATTCAGCCGATTATAAAAGAGGAACTATGCACTTCCTTACATATCTGGGAACCACCGCGGCGGCAAGTCTATAAGAAAAACAATGAAGCATATAAACACTAACTAATATTAGCAAATTCTAATCTAAATGCTGACTCAAAAACCAATGATGATATAGAAATTGACTGGTTTCAGTGTGCTTACACAAGGAATTATTACCTTATCATTTATACAAATAACCACTTCACTGTGTCTGAACAGAAAATGATGATGCAGGGGGAGCAGGGGCTGAACTCCCAATAGTACTGGCATGTGAAGTTAAACTAGGCCCAATTATAGAAACTTCTGTTGCAGCCTTTGGGGATGGCGCCATTTCAATCGAAGCAATCCCTTCTAACATCTGGACTACTTTTCCCATTTTTGGCCTCTGGGATGGGTGCTCTTGGATGCACCAGAAGCTTACCTGAATTGCTCTTATAGCTTGTTCCATGTCCACCTCTTGCTCCACAAGCCTTTTATCAACAATTTTAAAGATATTTCCCCTCTCAAACTCTCTGTATGCCCAAACAGAAAATCTTAGTCCATCTGTCTCCTCTGAAACGTTGAAGTTTCGTCTCCCACCTACTATCTCCAGCAAGACCATTCCATAACTATAAACATCGGATTTTGATGTTATTGGAAGGTTAGCCACCCATTCTGGAGCCAAGTATCCCCTGGTTCCCCTGATACTTGTCAATGTTTCAAATAAATCATCTCTTGGATTAATGAGCTTGGCGAGACCAAAATCCGAGACCTTGGCATTGGAGTTTTCATCCAAAAGTATGTTCTCTGGTTTTATATCACAATGCAAAATGCAGTCTCGACACTCCTCATGCAGGTAGGTTATCCCTTTTGCAGTCCCTAGTGCTATGTTGAACCGAGTTTCCCAGTTCAGCACCTTCATAGAAGTATCTACCACATTGAAAAGGGCATTCTCCAGGGATCCATTTTTCATGAACTCATAAACCAGTAATCTGTGACGACTTTCGGTGCAAAACCCGATAAGCCTCACCAAATTTAAATGGTGTGTGCTACTTATAATTGCAACCTCCATTCTAAACTGTCTCTCCCCCTGTTCAATCCCTTCAAGTCTTTTCACTGCAATTACTGTTCTGTTGGTAAGTACCCCTTTATAGACAGACCCAAAACCTCCAGATCCAAGCTTGTCCTTGAATCTCTTAGTTGCACGATGCAATTCTGCGTATGAGAATTGAATTGGAGCACCAGAAGTGTAATCTAGCAAGGAGTAGTGTCCACCATACTTTGGACTATTGTTACAGCGCCAAAACCAGAAACAAACCCCAATAATACACACACAACCAAGAGAAACTAAAACAACAACGGCTACAACCCCACTGCGTATACTAAACATTTTACCGCTCCCGGCACACTGAGGTGGTGGATTAGGGATCACTGGTCCACAAATCTTAACAAAAGAAGTACTAGTAAGAGTAGGAGAATGATACCCACTAATAAACTTGGATCTTTTCATGTAACAAAGTCCTGAACCGTCAGCCAGGGACGTGGATGCATCACACGCTGAATCGACAAGGCAATTTGATTTACACGCCACTATCCCATTAGTAAAGGCCTGAGAAGGAAGCTCAGGTGGGTAAGTAAGGAACCTAGTATTCTCTAACTCCATCATGATTGGATTACTAGGACAGTTTTCAATCTCCACCTTCCTTTTACACCCTTTTCTACTGTCATTTGGATCTAAAAACTCGAAATTCCTCGATGGACAACCGCATACAGCTTCTGATTCAGTATAACTACAGATACCCATGTCACCACACCACCCATAAACTAAACACTGATCTTGAACAGCTGCCCATGTCTGAGTAAATATTCCACTACCCTTAACAGAAGTATAAATTCTCAAATTTCCATCAGAATCAAGCCTTACAAATCTAAAAGTATCAGTACTACCCTCTTCATAGTCACCAGTAGATGCTATAGAAACTGGGGACGAAAGTGTTCGATCAAAAAGCCTGAAAACACCAGTCTGCAGAAGACCTAAGTATGGTGCAGTTAAGTTGGTATTATCATTTGAAGGATTAAGTCCTTTATTCCAGTAGATTGTGTCAGTATTCCAACTAAGAGTAAGATTACCAGACTTAAGTAGATTAAAAGAATATGCCCCAGACTTTAGAATCTTATCAGTAGTGAAATCCTGGCTTGGTAAAATTGTATTAGTAGGATTATCAAAAGTAGACCAAACAGGGATATTTGAAGCATTTTTAAGAGACAAATTACCTGACTCATCCAGCGTTGCAACTGTTATGCCTTTATCCGCAGTATTCGATTCCCAAAGAAGTCTGTTTGAAACATAATTTATTAAGCGGAGATTACCATTACGAAGAAACTCGAAACGCGATTCGGAGTCGAGAATGGTACGATCAGCACCATCACCACCTGCTTTCCAAGTGAGAACGTTTGAAAATGAGATTCCAAAAGCAAAGAACGATGAAGAATCATCGATGGGTATGAAACCAAGTGAGAAAGTGTCTTTGGATGAATTCCATTTGTGTTGGTTGTTGCTGTTTGGTTCAAGAGTTGAACCCAATTTAATGTCTGTTGAAGAAACTGTGTATATAAGAAGAAGAAGAAAGTATAGAATTAAGAAGATTATAAATGAAACATTATCAATTACCATCTCCCTCTCTCTCTCTCTGTAACCAAATTTTAATGTTCTTCTTCTTCTTACCTATCTGTGAACAAATGAGAGAAATAGAGACTCACGGATGAAGGCATTGAGTTGAAAGGGTCTTGAAAGAATAAACTTAAACCTTTAATGAAGAGAAATGAAATGGGGCTGCCATCTGAGCTTTTGAGAGGGACGGGTTTTGTTTTTGTTTTTGAACGAGCAGCTGACTTTAGTAGACGCACTCAACTTGACTTAGACCGAGTCGTGGCTCGGTCTAACACTGACATAAACTGCCATTTACTAGTCACACTACTGTTCTCTCATTTTAGAAGCACTTTGATTTTTGGATCTTCGTTTTGGATCCAATAGTTGTTTGTCCGGCGTAAAAAGAGGCCATCTGGCTCAACAATATTTAACGCTATAATAAAACCGGTCGTCATAAGTGTTCAAACAACAACTCCATAATAATGATGAAATAATCTGATATAGAATAATATCTGACCTGAATAGCTTATCAGATGTATAAGTCAAATTAGACTTTAAAATTCAACATTAAAAAATAAAAAATAAATGATCTGAATTAGATATTTAACCAGATTCAGATCACGAATTAAATCCAACCATGATATAGTAATAAGACCTCAAAAAAAATGCAAGATATTATCCTATTTTCTAGATGTAAAGAAAAGTCGGTAACAGAAGAAAACTTCAAATTGAAAACTTTTGACCATCAAAAAAATTTTATGAATTGAAAATATTATAAATGTATGTGATTAGGTACAAGTCGGGTAAAGAAACATGGCTGAATTTTCTTTATCAAAAAGAAAAAGAAACATGGCTGAATTTTCTCACTTGACGACGGAGAAAATCACCAAAGTTATTAGTAAAGAGACAAAGCAAGATTTATACTACTATTCAATTATTATAGTAATGATGATTTTAAAGCGTCCTTCACATATGATGATAGTGCATATCCAAGTCTTAAAAAGCTGCTTTACTTTATATTTTTTCATGTACAATTTTTTCTCTGATTAGGTAGTAATATGTCGCACATTCTCAAAAGTATCACTGACATGTTCAATGGAAATGAAAAAAGAAAATAACTGTCACTTTTTTTGCTTGTGTAGATCATGGATTAACATTCATTGCAACGGTTAGGTTACAAAAACGGGTACAGTACACCAAGGCGGACTGTCCAGTACTATTGTACAGGCTTCACATGAATAGACAAACTAATGATGCCAAAAGTTAACGTACATGTCATATGATGACATGAAAGAGATGAGTGCTTACCAAGAACTACAACTGTAACAAAAATTATCTATCTGTAAGACGACGGTAAAAACCTAGCTGCCAACAGAACCACTCACTGTCCTGCATCCTGGATATAGCTTGCATAAATCATGATTGTTACAATACAAAATCATGCCTACTTGACTCTATTGTTCTTAAGAAATGTATTGACGACTGATGACAAACTTTAGTGTTGTTTCCTATTCAAATTTCCATTTCTAAAAATATGAAACTGATTGTACCTTAACACAACATGCAGAGGTTTAAATTTGGATCGCTAAATTACCTATCAATTATGCTAAGAAGTAAGAACAACATAGACTCCTTCATACTGATAGTAAAGCTTTTCCTTTTCACGATCTTGCTTCCATATACTTATTAGATCAAATGTATAAGAATGAAACATAAACTAAAGCATGCATCACATTCTCCAATTGCAATTAGATCAAGTGTGCAACAAATTGAACATTAACAAAGCAAAATAGCAACCAGAAAATATAAATAACTGCCATAAAGTTGAGATTGGTGACATAAAAACATACTCACGGTAACCTTTACATATACTCATTAAGATATCGTGCAAAGGTTTACGCAATCTCAAGTCCCCCCCGTATAGACGTATGTAATGACATGAATATTACCTCAAAAGCGAGGATTACCAGTTAATTAGTGTATCCAGGGCTTTCTTGCTAGCTGCTTTGTCATCGAATCACAACTTTCTGCCAAATCAACATCAACTGTTTGCATTACTTTTATATCTTCTTCTCTTAATTCTTTCAATGAAATTACGGTGTTCATGTGAGGGAATATTTGACTAAATCCACTAAAATCCACAAGCTTTTTCGAGGTTGAATCTATTGGGTCAAAAATACCGAGAGAGCTACAATTGAAATACAAAACACAACCCCTCTTGGTAAAGGCTAATGGTTCTCTTTCAGGAAGACTGAACTCTTTGCTCCAACCCAATGGATCGTGTTCCACCTGCTGTTTCGTGTCAGGACTATCATTCTTCATATTTAGTAGCCATATGTCAAAACATTCAGCAGCTTGACCGTAACATCTGATAGCATAATATAAAACCCCGCCCAGTTCCCCTACAGTATATTGATACCACATACCGCCTGGTGGCAAAGGAGGTGGTGAAAGACGTCCAAACTTCTCCTCTGTCAAATCAAATGCCAAAAGTCTTCCTCTTTTTTTTATCCATCCAATACAGCACTCCATTCACAAAGACACCTTTTTTGTGATAAACTTTGGCAAAGTTATTTCCAACTTCCCAACATTTCTCCATCCATTGCCACTCCCAAGAGTATACACCGTGACCTTGACAGTATACATTTCAGCAACTTTATACTCATTAGTTGAAGGAACGTAACCAAATCCGCACGACCAATGAATATACTGATTGGAGTCCAAATCTCTGCTAAATTTTGGAAGCATAACATATTCTCTGGTCACGGGGTTACAAATACAAACAGTATAATCTTTGTATCCATAAAGACAGACTAAGCAATTAAAAGAACCAATAACCATATAACCAGATGTAAATGGAGGGATTAAATTTATCCTTCTAATACTATCAATAGGTGTCTCATCATTATTTTCATTATAATCAAAGTAGTACAGTTGTTGATTCTGAGCTAAGACAAGAAAACACAACTTACCTGCAGAACCAGGGGAGTGATTAAGAAGCCGAGTTAAATGTATATGGGAGAACGATGGATGATGAGAAACAACATTTCTTCGTGTTTTACAAACTAATTTGCAGTCTAGGATTGATTCAGTTGGTAGCTGAGTTATAATCTAGTAAAATCTCTGTTGGGAGATTGTTAAAAATCCCCATTAAGGGATTTACAGAGAGAAGAAGTATGCTGAATTTTGTCAGGAACAGCAGCAGCAGCGAAAGACTCGTGTAAGCTTCTATATTTGTCATCTGGTTTTGTTTTTAAGTTGAGGTTGTGAAAAATTAATTTCAACTGGTTTTGTATTTTGGTTCCTGCTTATACTTTTTGAAACCATCTTGGCAGAAACGTGGACATATCTGATGGATACAACGAGTAAAGATCAGTGCCAAACCCATCCCGTAAGCTCCTGTTATATCGTTCTCTTTTTGGTTTTAAGTTGATGGTGAGTAATTGTCACATTCTATTTCTGATTTTGATTCTTATACATTGCAACAAATTTGCAGGAACAACAAGTGTCCACCACAGTAACTGATCCATTGCAACCCTGAATATCTTTTTTCTTTTCTTTTTTAAACAGGGGGGCTCTTCAAAATTGCATAAAAGTTCCCAAATTGAGGTATTGTCTGCAAATATGTTATGAACCTTTCTCAAACTATATTGAAATTTTTTCTTGCTTGTAGTGGTATATGAAGTATCTCTTAATAATTTTAGGAAAAATATGCTTTAATCTTTTAACAGTGCGGATGGCATTGTAAAGTACCATCTTATTCCAACAAGATCTTATTGGTTGAAGATGGTTCTTGACGATTGGGGATCCAATGATGACGAAACTATAGCTTGCATTAAAGCCGCCAGTCAGCCGCAGTTTTTTAGAATTGAAGTTTGTGGGTGGCATCTGGGATATGGGGTTATTCTACGTGACTGTATGAGAAGCCCTATTCTTGTTTTATCTAGGATTTGTGAAACTTATGTTTCCCCGTTCTATCACGAGTTGGGAGGAGTGTCTTTAGTTTTGAAGCTCGCAATAAAATATAAACTTTCTTATTTCGATTTTAATTGCGTTTCTTAAGATGTTGCTGAGTACGTTACGCACAGTTGGGGATGGAAGTACAGATGTGGTTGTCCACCAAGAGATAATCCCAAGAATCCCAGAGAGGAAAAATATTATTGTGTTGAATGTTCAAAGAGTTTATTAGATGAAGTTGGTGAAATGAAGAACGCAGACAAAATTTTACCACTTATTGATGAAATCTTTTATGATGCTTTGGAGTTCGCACGTGAAGGTTATCCAGATTTACTTTTGTCTCCTATTAAACTGTCAAGTGCTAAAGCTGTTTGGTACCTAGCGAACTCAAGAATAGACCAAGAAGTGAGAATACATGAAATTGAGGAAGACAAAGTATTAGCTGAGATTCTCTATAAAGAAGTTTATGGTCACGGATCTGAGGAGGAGGTGATGTTGCAGCGACGGCAGCTGATGCAGCTGAAACGACAACGGAAGATGCAGAAACAACTGAATCTGACTGGAGAGGGTGTTAAGAATGTGCTTGTTGGAGACGGTAATACCTAATTGACTGGTCAGTTGCAGTCATGGAAGATGTCAATTCATTTTGTACCCGTGTTAGATGCAACTACATCAAATAGAAATGATAACTGTCTAACTGATAAGCTTGTTTGTTATGAATATTTGGGGTGCTCGGGAACTTGAATCCGATAGTCGTGGCAGTTACGCAGTGCTGCAAGCTAAACATCCGCGCTACATCTGAAATACTAGCTAATTGAAATTCCAAAGTAACACTAGGTTATAAATTCAGTGCATCTTTTGACTTGGTTTACTTTGATGTGCCGGGGTAGTTACCTTAATGTTGTGCGCTATTTTGGGGCTATTGTGGGCAAATGTTAAAGCTGCATTTTTATTGTCGCTGCATATGACTTATTAATTTTCCAGGAGAGACGATTTAAGGTTTTAACCTTGTGCTAGTCTTTTTCCGTCTAGCTCTTCACTAGTTACTTCGTTCATTAAGATGATGCTAATTTTAAGCTTCAGCCTGACTAACAGTACAGTAGAATCGTCCAGGAGAGACTCTCGCTTGGCCAAAGCTCATAAGTCTAACTGGCCAGCTTTTGTAAAATCAAAGGCCCACCTATAAATGTGTACACATTTCTGTTGGAGAAAAATACGGAAATGCTAGTTTTGAGTTGATTATACCCCCAGAATAAAAACACTGTTACAAGCACTGAATGTCGACTATTCGCACAGCTACTAAATCAGCGCACCATTGAAGAAAAGTTCACGCTAAAGCACGGTCAATTGAATGGCATAGCTCATACTATCATCCAAAGTTCAATTGGTTTGCTTTGGTTTCGAATCTTTTGATTATTGAACGAGTTGGAAAATGTAGAAGAAATAAAAAGAAATCACATATCTTCGTACTTTTAACAATCATACTAACCATAAATATTTCTTCACTCATAATACTACTAATTTATGTACATAGAAGCCAATAACTATGACCAGGAATGGGCCATCACCAAACCCTTCTTAATATTAACACTTGCATGCATGATCATCAAACTCTATTATGTAGCCTATCTAGACATTAAGCTGGCCAATGACACCAGTATTGGCACCCTTCCTATGATGAGTAGTATCATCAGAATACCATCCATGTTTAGATTCATCATATGTTTCGCCATCACCCCACAGTGCATAAGCTTCTTCACCATGTGCAGCATCGTCTCCAACCACCAATTGTTCCTCTGGCATTCGGAGTGGGATAACTAACCTAATTAATAAGCATATAATTGTCGTAACAACAACGTTCAAAACAACGATAAAACCAGCCCCAGCAAGCTGTTTAACGAGTTGCCTTCCGCCTGATCCTCCGTAAATTGCACCCCTAGAGTTTGTGACGGGTAAGAAAAGAGCAGATAATTCTGGCTCTGCAAACAAGCCGGTCATAACACCTCCAAGAATACCAGCTACAGCGTGAGTATGGAAGACACCAAGGGTGTCGTCGATTGTTTGAAGTAAAGTACATCTTTTGTGAACAATCATCATGGTGAACCATGGAATACTGCCCGAGAGAACCCCCATTACAATAGCTGCCCATCCTTGAACTAGACCTGAAATAAATTGCACCAAACAAAGAATTCATTTTAATCAGCACTGAGCAAATTTCAAAAGTAGCTACTTAGAAATGAAATCGATGAGTTTGTAATGTAGTTACGCCAATAGTTTACAAAGAGTTTTAAAATTCAATACGAAAATTGCCATGTCATTAACTCATCGCTGTCTCATATATGGACCACCAAATTGTAAATGTGGAATCCCATATGAAACAAAATTCTTAAATCATTTCCAACATATGAGTGATAAAACAAACCATAACAATAGTTATAAGATTGGAAATGAGATGCATGGGACGGAGTTAGAGTCAGCGCTAATTTTTACCTGCACCAGGAGTAATGCACACAAGACCAGTGATCATTCCCTGAACAGCACCAATAACTGAAGGTTTCTTAAAAAAGATGACATCCAAACATGTCCATATAAGAATACTTGTTGTTGCACAAATGTTTGTGTTCAATATAGCCATGGATGCCAGTACATTAGCAGCATATGGTGCACCACCATTGAAACCTGCCCATCCCATCCAAAGTAATCCTGCTCCAGTCAATGTCATCAACACATTGTTTGGTGGAAAACTCTCTCTGTCTTTCTTCAATCTCGGACCCACCTACAAAATTAACACAAAAAATAAGTAAATTTTGTGATACCAAAAACCAACCGTGGTAATATGTCACAGCAGTGTGCAAGTGACTTGTTTTTCTATCATTCTAAGGTTTCTATATAACAAAAAACAATGAGAGGGAGAGAAAGTAATTACCCAATAAGCAGCAGTTAAACCAGCAATACCAGAAGAGAGATGGATAACATAACCACCAGCGTAATCCATAACACCCCAATGAAACAAAAAACCACCACCCCAAATACTAAAAGCACCAATAGTATATGAAAAGGTTAACCAAAGGGGAACAAAAACCATCCAAGCCTTAAAATTCATTCTACCCAACAAGGAACCAGCCAATAAAACCAATGTTATAGCTGCAAAAACAAACTGATAAATCACAAGCGATCCCATTGGATAGTTTGGTGCAATACCGGCTGTTTCAACAGTACCATTATGATAATACTGAGTTGTTGCTGCTAATGTTGCTTGATTGATCAAAAACTTTTGATCTAATGATGGACCAGGTTTACCTAAAAATGGTAAAAGCTCTTCACCAAATGACATCTTATATGCCCATGTAACCCAACATATTAAAACAGCAGAAAAGGCATAAAAGGCCATGAAAGCTGAATTTACTGCCCATTTTTTCTTAACAATACTTCCATAAAGAATCACTAAACCTGGTACACTTTGTAAACCAACAAGGGTTGCTGATGTTAACTGCCATGCATTGTCTCCTTTGTTTAACCAATCCGGCGATGCCATTCCTGAACAAAACTAGGGGTTTTCTGTTTGTTTCTCAGCAAATATCAAAGAAGAAGAAATTTGTGTTTTCTTCTCTTTGATTTTGATGAGAAACTATGGTTTCACAGGTTTTCTGCCTTCTTCTTTCTTTATATATAAGAGTAAATGATTCTCGTAGGATTCGGGAATTCTGTATGGTAATAGCTGTAGAATATTTCAACGGTCTATATTCTTTCCGTAATTCTTTACAAAAATTATGTTCACCTCCTTTTTATAACGTGGGGGATAAAAAATTAAAGACCGCAGTGTATATACGAAGGTGTTAAAAGGTAGACGACCGTCTATCGTACTATCAAACAGAAATAAATAAACCCTTCCAAAATATTACTGTTCGGATCTCTAAAAAAGTAATACTTTGATATATTTAGATAAAAAATAAAAGTATTACCTTTTTTTGAAACGAAGATAATAAACTTTAGTTAATTTTTTTTTTTTTAAAAACAGAAATAATAAATTCTATAGTGGAAAATATAGTGGGGTGTGCCTTTCAATTGTAATTAAGGTCTTAATGTTTGGGTACCTACACGAACCCACTGTAGTGATGTAGTGATTCACATTTCTCCCTTTCCTTGCGAATGAGAGGACTAGAATCCGAAAATGTTGGTAGAACTTCCATAAATTCCTCTGGGTATACTCACCGAAGTACATTAATGTAATATGAATTTACAATTTGAGACAATCCCTGCATATAGGGGAGCATAGTAGTTCTGTTCAAGGGACTAAAAATGCCCGGGGACCTAGTTATTATGTTAACGTTTTGATTACTCACTATAGGTGGGTGAGTAAAAAAGGTTCTGGTGAAGGTAAATTTATTTTTAGAGTTTACACCTGGAATTAGGCCTGAAATAACGCGGTTGAAAAGGAAAGAATCTAGTTACAATTCGCTCACGTAGAATCTACAACTGTATAAATGGAATGGAAAAGTAGGATTCTTTGGTGGGACAGCTGGTTTTGAGAACAGAATCACAGATTACTTCTGATTCTTATAATGATCTTTTTACCCTTATATAACATTCATTCGTAAATGTCGGCTGCATTTAGGAAAATTAAAAATACATGTGGTGATTTCATAGGTTAACATGTTCTGTGTCGTGTGTGCCCCGGGTAGCGTTACAGTGAAAATATATACAGACCGTGGGTTCTAACCCCACTGGTCTATACCTCTTACCACTAAAAATTGACTAAAAACAAAATGAAACAAAAACCTTATTTAAATAAATTTCTCTAAACTACTATTTACATTAATTTAACAGCCCACGAGTTAGACCCCAAGGGTGTCACTATCCAAGTGGATTAAGCCCAACAAAACAAAATTCACACAAAAAACCCATTTTACAAAATCTGTCCAAGTTACCCTTCTTTAAATCAACCCAAAAACAAACCACACACAACCACCCGCCCATTAACTCACGAAACCAATTTTACAAAATCTGTTCTCACGAACCCACGAACTCACGATTGAAACCCATCTTCTTCTTCACCATTTCTCCACTGTCTCCACCATTAAATCTGTTGTAGTTAATGAAGTTGCAATTATTACCTCATTAAATCTCTCTTTAATCAAAATCAGACCGTTTAGCTAAAGAAAACGGTAAGAAAGAAGGCTGAAAAGTTCATAAAAACTCCATCATCCCTTCATAAAATCATCATCAACATTCTGTGAAGTGGCAACTGATTCTAATACGATTGTTCATAATCAACATTCTGTGAATTAGCATTCGAGTGTGAAGTAGCAATTTATTCTGTAAGAGTTTAAAAACAAAAACAAAACAGAGAAAACTCGTTAAAAATGGTGAAGAAACAGGAGAAGCAGATGAAGAAAACAAACAATATACTAGTTAAAAACAAGAAACAAAGAAAGGTAAATTGAAATTTTCATCATGTTCTGTGATTATATCATATTCTACTGTTTTATTGAGAAAACTTGTTTAATCATAAGGTTTCATGGATTTTCATCTAGGTTTCGTAGGTTTCAGCCAATTCTGCGTAGATCTGTTTCAAACATGTTTGTGCAAACATGTTTAGAAAATGTTTATTTAGATGAATTGTTCACTGTGTATTTCGATGGAACACCAACATGTTTCATACTATTCTTTACAGATTTACAGCAAACAATATTTGTGTTTTTAGAACATGAATTTGGGGCTGAAACCCCAATAGGTTTCAGCTTATTCTGTGCATGTTTTTTGTCACGATTTGTATTTTCATAGGTTTCAGCATGTTCTATGTATGAGTTGTAAACAACAAATGATGATGATTTTTAGAAACTGAATGTGTTGATGGAACCCTATGAGGTTTCATCCTAATTACTTCTATTTGTGCTAACTGTTTACATATTCGGTAACAGGAAAAAACAATTATTTGTGCTAACTGTTACTTATTCTGTAATAGATACATATAGGTGCTCTCTACAACATTTATATACAGAGGCACCAAAGATCAAAACACTGATACAAAATAAAGAACAACACATGAAAGAAATTCTAGCATGTCCATTCTGGCGCTTCTTCGAACCATTCTTCGATGGATACCTTGAAGCATCTAAAATAAAGAAATCAACAATGGCTGTTCAAAAGATATTAGGGAAATTTTTTAAAAATGAGAACCATGTGAAACCAGATTGCTTCAATCTAATGAGATCAAAGAAATTGATATTGAAGACAACGCCTGAGCATTTTGCTGTCATCTTTGGTCTACAAATGATAAAGAATATGGATATAGACGAAGAAGATGTTGAGCTGAAGAAAAGGGTGAAAATGTTTCAAGTTGAAAACTTTAATGGAGCAAAAAAGATGAAAAAAACAGATATTGTAAGAGGTATGATGAAGGCAGCAGCGGATGAAACAAAAGCTGAAGACTTCGTTAAACTTTTTATATTGTATCTGTTGGTTTATGAAAATGTAAAATGGTAGTTAGAAGAAAAACATCTTATTAAGTTTTAATCAGTATTTTTATCAATCAATACTTTCATTTGATCTTATTACAGTATTATTTATGAGAAATGTTGAACAATATTTTTTCTGTTTCATTTATGAGAGGTTTCAGCCAATGAAGGTGTACAGGAACATAATGATGCACTAAAACCGATAGAGGTTTCAGCCAATGAAGGTGTACAAAGAATAAAAAATGCACTGAAACCTAAAGAGGTTTCAGCCCATGAGAATGAAAATTAACATCAAATGAGAATGGGTGGAACCTACATATGGAAAACCATATAAACCAATAGAGGTTTCAGCCAATAAAGGTGTACAGGAACATAATGATGCACTGAAACCGATAGAGGTTTCAGCCAATGAAGGTGTACAAGAACAAAAAATGCACTGAAACCTAAAGAGGTTTCAGTCAATGAGAATGAAAATTAACATCAAATAAGAATGGGTGGAACCTATATATGGAAAAACATATGAAAAAGATAGAGGTTTAATCCAATAAAGGTGTACAGGAACATAATGATGCACTGAAACCTGATGAGGTTTCATCCCATGAAAGTGTACAGGAAACATAATGCTGCACTGAAACCTGGAGAGGTTTCAGCCCATAAAGGTGTACGAGAACAAAAAATGCAACTCTTAAAACAACCTGTAACTCTGAAAAATAAAATTTTTACTGTAAATAATATGAATAGTGAAACATAGAGTAGTCTAACAAAAAACAAATGAATGAAAAAATAAATGAATTGTTAAACTAAAATCATATTTGCCGCGCAGGGCATGTTCTACGATTATGGGTACTCAAAACATGGCAACTACTACAAATTCTCATCTTCTTGTTAGGAACTAAACCAGTATTTGTAAACTGATCTATAATATCCTTTGTCTTCTTCTTTGGATTCTGTTTAATTTCTTCAACAATCAAACTACTAATAAGTTTCTTCGATAAGTGTGGTCTGTTAACAACACCACCACAACATGTGTGCTTCTTATTTAACTCCTTGATAATAAAAGGACTACCTTCAACACCATCAATGGAAATAGCATATAAAAACCATTTACATTTTTCTTCTTCTTTCTTAGAACAACAGGCACCAATCCTCAACTTCTCATTCCTTGTAATCTTAAAAGAAAACCCAGATACAACATGATATTTCAATAAATCAAGACGAATTTGTTGAACACCTCCATTAAAAATCTGATTGACACCATGAAAAAGACCAAACCAATGCGCAGACTTCAACGGTTCTTTGGCTTTAGTAGAGACATCATAGTCAACTAATTTTGAAAGTGTTGAATGCTCAAAAGATACATTTCCTAAACTTCGTTGCTGCTCATATGGTATGACTGATGAAAATTCTGAACTAGATGATTCATCTGTATACTTCACATGTAAATCAATAGATGGAAGCTTGTTAAACACAGTAAATAAAGCAACCGATTGAGATCCAAATCAGTATTGATAACCTTTTGTTGATCACTAACTATGTGAAAAATTTCAATAGAAAGAGAAGATAATTCACTCCATCTTGAACATATAGTAGACTTCAAATCACAAACACTTGATTGAAGACCAACACGAAAAGAAAACATATCATCTTTGTGAAATACAACAACAAGAACAGATTCCATGACCTACAGGAAAGCATGAAAAAGGAATAGGTTTCAGTGTATGTGAATACAAAAAAAAAACAAAAAAAACTGAAAAATGAATATTGACATCAACAAAAATAGCAAAAATGTGATTCGAACACAAACATGAAACACATGTATGAAACCGAAATAGGTTTCAGTGTATGTGAATATAAACAACAACAAAAAAAATGAATATTGAAATAAAAACATAAAAAAAAAAGAGGACTGAAACCGATAGAGGTTTCAGTGTATGTGAATACAAAAAACAACAACAAAACAACACAAATTTGATTAACTAACGTATAAAGCAAAAATGTATGAAACCGAAATAGGTTTCAATGTATGTGAATACAAACAATAACAAAAAAATGAATATTGACATCAAAACATAACAAACAAAGGACTGAAACCGATAGAGGTTTCAATGTATGTGAATACGAAAAACAACAACAAAAACTGAAAAATGAATATTGACATCAACAAAAATAGCAAATGTGAAGATAGAATCAAGAATTATAATTTACTGAGTATATAGAGCTGAAAAGATTGAAAGAAAAAGAAACAAATGTTCGCAAAATAATTCACTGTTTCTGTTCTTCAGTTCATCACGAAAAAAATGAACAGGAACAAAAAATAATTTGATTTAGAATGAACAACCAAAATCAAAACGTGGATTATCAAAAAACAACCAAAAACAAAAAATCATGAATTAGAATTACCTGAGTATATAGAGCTGAACAGAGTGAACGAAGAAGAAACTGATGTTCGAACAAGAATACCTGTACAGAGTGAAGTTCCTGTAGAGAGTGTTGCTTGAGATGATTCGAAGATGTATACAGTAATGATTCCAAAAAATGTTGTTGAATGAATGTATGTTCTTCAATTATACAACAGCAACAACGAATTCAAAATACAGGAACTGATTTTGATTTGAAGAAGATTTCAAAAATCTTTCAAAAATCAGATTTGAAAGAAGAACAAATTGAAAGAAGATAGATTTTTTGTTTAAACCCTAGACGAATTTGGAGGAGAAGATATTAAGTTGTTGACAAAATCAGATTTGAAACTTTTTGAAGAAGATTTGATTTTGTTAGATTTTACTTCCATTTTAAAAAAGGTATAACTTATATAGAAATGGCAATTATGGTATATTGAAAGTAGTTAAAATCAAAATATAAATAGAATTAAATTTAAATGGGGTTTTTGTCACATTTTTTATGAAAATTGTTTTTTCATATAACAAATAATAGTGATGGGTTTTGTGTGAGAGTTATTTGGTCACCTAGTTCTTTTATGCCATGTTTTGTTAATTTAATCCAACAAAAATAAAAATTAAAAATTAACCCACTCTTAAACTACCCTTTATATTAATTCAACATAATAATAAAAAATTAATTCCACTTTTAAACTTTATTCACTCTCACCACCAACACTAACAATACCAACTCACCACCACCAACCAAAAACAACCACCATCATCCAGCAACACCACCACTACCAGTCACCAACTAAAAGCAACACCAACCACCACCACCAACGAGCAACACCAATCAGCACCGCCATCACCCAGCACCACCATCAACGAGCACCACTAACAACCAGCAGGTACACTACTAAAGAGCACCACCACCAACCAACACCACTTTCACCACCAACATCAACGAGCACCACTAACAACCACTAGGTCCACCACCAACGAGCACCACCACCAGCAACAACGAAAACCCGAACCAACACCAACCACCACCACCACCACAACGAAAATTGACATTTCACCAACACAACTTATTACAGATGAAAAAAAATGATGAAACCAAAAAAAGTTTCATGATCTATTTGGTTCCACCTTATTCCAGATGGAAAAAAAAATGATGAAACCAAAAAAAATTTCATCATTTATTTGGTTCCACCTTATTCCAGTTGAAAAAAAAAATGATGAAACCAAAAAAAGTTTCATCATTGTTTTGGTTCTGACGTTTCACCAAATTTGGTTTCATCATTTTTTTGACGTTTCACCAATAAAAAACCCTAATTTCGACAATGATGATGTATCATTATAGTTTGATGATGATTTTCGACGATGATGATCTGGAGGTGTTGGTGATGTTTGTAGAGGATAGAAGGAGGAAGAACAGGTGTTGTTGGTGGTGGATCTGGACATGTAGTGGTGGAGGAGAAAAAATAACGAGGATGAAGCGATATGGAAGGAGGAGGTGTTGTTAGTGGTGGATCTGGACACAGAAAGAGAAGGAGGTACTGGTGGTGTTGGTGGAGGAGACGGAGGTGCTGTTAGTGGTAGATATGGGTGATAAAATTTATTATTGGTAAACATAAAAGCAAAATAAAAAGAGATAGAGGTGTTGATGAAGGAGACGAAGGTGTTGTTGTGGCGGAGGAGCTACTGTTGCTGCTGGTGATGGTGGTGGGGGAGGTACTGTTGCTGCTGGTGATGGTGGTGGGAGGATAAGAAGAAGAAAAAAAAGAAATGAGAAAGAAGAGAAAAAAAATGGTAAGGATGACATTTAAAAAAATGGTAAAAACTAAATTTGATCAATATTAAAAAAAATGGGGTTTTTATTTCATTTTTAATTCAAATGGTTTTTGTTTATAAAAGATAATATGGGAGGAGTTTTTGTATGGGAATTTTGGTCACCTAGGTTTTTTATACCAAGTTATGAAATATATATGCAAGATTATCTGTTGTATGGTGAAAAGAAAGTATTTAGTCCTATGCTCCCCAGTATATTCAAAAATAGAAATTTTGGATACCGATCAAAAAAAGTTTTGAAAAAATTACATCACTTTAGCTTATATGTACGATGGTTAACATTTGGGTATGCGGGTTCCCTAGGTCCGAGCAAGATTGAAGATAAAATGAGGATAAACTAGGGAAACTAGGGTTTTCGAGATTGCTTATCAATTTTAGAAGTTGGTAACAAATTTACAACATATAATTTACATGATTAGGAGTTGACTTTAAAGTAAAATTATCTTGAACACATGACTAATGATAGGCAGAAAACCTATGGTTATAATTGCACGACGTCTATAAAGAAGAAACGTTAAGTGTGGTTGGTTCCCACAAGGATTGACATTTAATAGATAATTTATGTGCTACAAATAAAGGAAATGTATTAAAACTTATAAAATAAATATTCAAAAACTAAAGGAAACTTTGGATTCCACCAAATTAATTACGTAAACTACTTATGTAATTTCTAAAAATTATTCATATTCTAACTCAAGATTATCAAACCCAATCAATATATCTCGAAAAATATTATAAATCCAAAACAACATAATTTCCTTGCTTACAAAGAATCAATAGTCGAAGACTATCCAAAACGATTAAAGCACAAAGTTGTAATTGAAGAAAATTAATAAAATAATTAAATTTCAAATTAATATTTTTTTAAAGAGTACTAGAAATTTTCACAGAATAGATTTGGTTTCATCTTCGATCCCAGTACGGAGGGCCTAGACTTCCATTACAACCAACAAAAAGAATTATTAGAAGAAAATAGAAAATGATAAATGATAAACCTAAACTAATCTACCAGCTCCGGCACCCGACTTCCCCCGTATTGTCTCTTTGATATCTTATTTGTAGACTCATAGAAATTGTTGGGGACAAAATGATGATCCCCCGAAGTGATGTCATCATGTCCCGATCCCGAAGTGATGTCATCACGTCCCGATCCCGAAGCGACGTCTTCATCACGTCACGATTCCGAAGCGACGTCATCATCACGTCCCGATCCCGAAGTGACGTCATCACGTCTCGATCCCGAAGTGACGTCATCATTTTTCCGAAGTGACGTCATCAAGTCTGATGCCCAACTTGGACCAAACCCCAATTTGGACCGAAGCGACGTCATCATTTTCCTGTGATAACGTCATCAATCCCGATGCATCAAGTCAAGAACACGTGGCGGATCCCGTTGACACATGGCGAAACATGGTGAATCCTCTATGACACATGGCGAGCTTAGAAGAATCTCCATCGACACGTGGTGAACCTTGATGACATGTGGCGAAGGGCTTTTTAATAATTATTATCTATTTTATCCCTATAAATACAATTTTAGAGAGAAGAAGAAGGGGACTTTTGGCCCGATGGAGGCTTCCTCTGCTTCATTCTCAACTGTAACCTAGATATGAATAAAAACTCCAACTTCATTACCCGTGGATGTAGGCTAATCATGGCCGAACCACGTTAAATCTCTTGTGTTATCTTCATTTTCGTTTATCTTTTATTATAATTTTTGGTTGTTTTTTGCCCATGAGAAATTCGACAGAAACAATTTGGCGCTAGAAACAGGGACTGGTAATGGATTTATCCAACCTGTCACACCGGAAATATTAACAATGGAGAAAAGGGTATCATAACCAAGCCTGATGATCTTCAGAGAAGAGATGGAATTGCTTACCATCAAATTCAATTTCAACAAAAATCGACAGCAATAATAGATTTCAACTGCAACAACAGATTACAGCTTAACCAAAAACGATGATTTCATCCGGATTTCATGATCTAATAATTTCTTCCATACCTTTGATTCAAACAATTTTTTTGAGAATTTTTCTATTTTGAAGATTTCAAACTGAAATTTTGTTTAAAAATTCCGCTGTCAAATTTTGAAGATTTTGAACTAAAATTTTGAGGGTTCCTCACAGATTTGCTTATTGAGGGTTCCTCACAGATTTGAGATAAAATTTGGTCAATAAGTAGATTGATTTTCGAAACAAGAAAAAATGACTTTTTGATGAAATACTTTTTGTTCTTCACAAGCATTCAGATTGTCTTTTGAAACCTTGTCTCAAAATGAGTTTTTCTTACAGATTGATACCATCACCAAATTATGATTACAAACCCATTCATTCAATTTTGAAAATATTAGGCATCAGAATTTCAATCTGATTTGAGAATTTTTGTCACTAATTTAATTCAGATTTTCTCTATGAATTGATTGCTGCAATTTCTATGATTATAGGGGTGATTGGGATGGTTGAGTTTATCTTGAATGTGAATATGATTGCAGAGAAGGAATTTTAGCTTGAGTGAAATCATAGCCGATTTTATGCATGAATCATTCACTGAATTGTACGAAAGATGCTTGAAGAAATGCGTGAGCGAGAAATTCAACATTCCAAGGTGTAGAAGTGATGATCAAGTGACTAATAATCAAGAAGAACACAATCTAGCAATGGAGAAAAACAAGAGGAAAAATGGGTCATGTCCACCTCACAGTAACAGAAACACTTGTATTTACAGCTCTTCTGAGATTACCCAAAACCCTTTCAAAAGAAGAGAAGATTAAGCATGCTGAGAATGTTTGTCTGAATTGCCAATTAGCAGGTGCAACATTATTACTAAGAACAGTTCTTCCGTCGCTGGTGGTTACTTGGAACGAGAGGCTTTGCCCGTTTAAGTACGAGTTACTCTGCCAGTTCTGTACCCAATTCCTTGACATGGCTTGCCATCCTGAATTAGACCCTTTAATTGATACGGATTGAACATCACCGGCACCTCCAACGTTCGTAATCAAAACCAAGTTTAAGTAAGAATGACTGTTTATGGAACGATTCCAGCTTGGTACGTTGCGATTTGGAAGAATGCAGGCTCAACTAAATCAAAGTGCTGAAGCGGGGGATTGCACCAACCACCATTATCATTCGACTGTGCAGGCTTTCCAAGCTATATTCACATTCCCACAAGAAAGCATGATGCTTACTAAGGAGCGATCTCGTCGGGCATGTACAAGCTCTCATCTAATTTCATCGCAAGATCAACAACAACTCAAGAGGGACAATTTCATATCTCCAGAGGCACTTGCATTTGATTCACCAACAAACTCTACAGGAGTATTTTGTTGCTACTGTACCATGAAAATGCTGTGTAGAATATGCACCAACAACAAAGCTCATTACAGTGATCATTTTGTTTCTAGCATAATACTCATTACGACCATCCAACCTCTCTTTGCCACCAGATCAAATCGGTTACATGCACGAAAATAGTGGAGGCAATGATGTTGGGGAAAAACATGAGAAAGTTGAGGGAGTGAAAAGAGATCAGCTTACTTCAAAATTAGTTTTGATGACCATCCAGGGGAACCAACACAAACAGGAACATCAGTTCTTGAAACGACAACCAGTGCCATCTAATGTTTTGTCCCTATTAAAAAAATTCACCAGCACCTCTGTGTTTCATTTATATGGGTACCATATGACTAAGCAAGTTGAATCTCACCATTTCTGTGCACATCACAATGAGGAAATGCGGCAATGCTTGATCTACAACATGCCCCCACGAAGAGAATTGGTTTTAGTGTTTTTATTGCATTTAGAAAGTTGGGTTGTTTTCTAAATTGGTTTTGCAGGTCGAAGAGAAGCTATATAAGCGTGATCATAAAATAGCAAAGAATATCCCTCACAATATAAAGAGATGCACATAAGGTGTTTGTGGAAAAGATTCTACAACGCAAAAGAGGGCTCTCCTGATTATTCATGGACGCTTACACCTGCAACATAAACGTTCAGAGCGGACCCATTCAAGCAGACTCTCAACGTCTTCTTTACTCACAATCACAAATGTTTTCGTCTTCAGTAGCACATAACTGATGCTAAGGAGCTGCACGATCAACATTTGCAAGTTCAGCAGCCTCTCTCATCATGCACAAAACTACCTGGACATTTCTTCTTTCTGATGAGAATTCAGTTTCATCTCCAACTATTCAGCAAGAAATACATCAACAAAGTGGTCTTCCTCATCAATACTTTGGCTGCACAATCAAGATTCGCCTCCATCTCGCCAACATGACTACCAGTTTCTGGCTCAGTTTGCATTAAAACTTTATACTTTGCAGAATAACTGTAGCATGCACCGAATCGATCCTGAACTCACTTCTGGAGACAACTATGCTTTTGATAGCTCTCGAAAATCTTTTAATGTCGAAAGGCAGGCTTACAACGGTGAAGAAAGGGGTGTTTCATTGTCACTGTTCAAAATTCATTCGTCTCTGTCTCATACCTTGAAAGTTTGAAGTAGAATCCATCAATGGCAACAGTCAAGGCAAAGATTGCACCTTCGATGCTCTCATCTGATTTTGCAAATTTAGCTTCAGAAGCTGAGAAATGATTAAATTTGGAGCTGAATGGCTTCACATGGACATCATGGATGGTCATTTTGTCCCAAATATTACAATTGGAGCCCGGTAATTGTGTTCATTTTTATTGCTCTGTGAGTATGAACATGAAGAAAACGAAATTTCATTTCCCATATTTGTTTCAACCAATCACAAGTCTTCCCACTTTTACTAATGGTTCAAATTAACCAATGAGAGCATCTACAATTGAAGTTTGAAATAAAGCATGAATTAATTCCCGGTACCATTTCCCGATTGCAAGAATGAACGTAATATTGTCCGCTCTGTAAGACTGGACCGAAGCTGCAAATGAACAATAACGTCCATCTCAAACCGAAGCATCAAGCCCGGATGTAGCCAAGCCCACCAGATGATGATCTTTACATAGTTACACAATCAAAATGAAGCTACGAATGGTACAGATTCCCACCACAAAATCAAGTTCAAACCGACCAATTGGGATGAACGGAAGTGGGGGGAGATCGAATGCATTTGTTTCCCGCACAAATTTAACTTCGAAGCATCCAATCACATTGTCCGAAAGTGCTCCGCTCTTACCCACTCCAGTTGCTCCGCTTAAGTACACTTCCCGCTCAAGCATGACCGCACAAACTGTGCCCGATACGTTATGCCCGATCAACTATGCCCGATCATTTGTGCCCGATCAACTATGTGTGAAGATACCTATGAAGGACACTTCAGAGATGCAGCAGCTATGCAATAATGATGCACTGGGGGCATGCTATAAAGAAATCAAAGTTTTAGCTGTGAAATGAGCTAAATACTGCACGCCAATTAGGTATTTCATTTCAATAATTAATTAACGCTAAATAAATAATATTTATCACCAGTTATATGCCATGTACTTCTTAACATAAGGCAACAATTGATAGATACTTTAAATGGCTCATACTTCACGAAGAATATTCAGTAAATACTTTAATTTATTCTGAACTTCTTCGAAGGGCGATACTACATATACTTCGTATGAGTTGTGATATGAAATTTTCATTCATTATCTCTTATATATTTCTTGCGGCAATCTAAACGCACCTACAGGAATTATCATTCAAAAAACGGGTATCTCTTTCAATTTATCATTAAATATTTCTGGAAGACGATTATTTGTATATTCGAATACTTATGATCTCTTATATAACGATTACTTCGAAATAAAATGATATTTCATCTGGATATTCCTCATGTCTTATTTAAAATACATCTCATATTTTCTTTCTATATATGCTTCTCATGTATATAGAAGAATATGGGATGTATCTTAAATAAGAAATGAGAAATGAGAAATATCTGGATGATTTTCAAGTATACTTCTCATATACATTTCAGGTATATTTCTTACCGATATTTCTCCGTTCAGGAGACAAGAAAAGACTAGTGGGTGCATCCCCAACGAGGGAACTCATGTAAGAGTCTTGAAATAAGGCTAATGGGTCCATCCCCAAAGAGGGGACCCATGTAAGGGTCTTAATAAAATGATGGGACACATTAATTTACTCCATGCCCGAGATAAATTAAGCGTGTGTTCCTACCGAGCTCCGTGGCTAGGAGACATGATAAGACTATTGAGTCACAGAACCCATGAAAGAGTCTTGATACTTGATAAGACTATTGGGTCACAGAACCTAAGTAAGAGTCTTGATACAAAAAAAGTACGTTCGGGACCAACCTTGTATCTTACCCCTGGCCCGGGTTTGTTTCGTATGTGTGGGATCTCGAATGTCATAACTCCATGGAAGGAGGTGCTTCGTTGTAAAAATTTCTAACCCAGGGTTCAAAGGAATCTTGTGGTAAAAAACTAACGATCAGTATATATATATATACAAAATTTTATTTTACAGGGACAAAAATACAACATAAAATGAAAAAGCACAAGCAACATCAACCACCACATTATGGTTCGGGCGAGACGAGAAGTCGTTTTCTTAAGAGTATTTCTTCAAACAACTCTCAAGAAAAGGGGGCAAGTTGTTGGGGACAAAATGATGATCGTCCGAAGTGACGTCATCACGTCCCGATCCCGAAGTGACGTCATCACGTCCCGAAGTGACGTCATCACGTCCCGATCCCGAAGCGACGTCATCACGTCCCGATCCCGAAACGACGTCATCATCACGTCCCAATTCCGAAGTGACGTCATCATTTTCCCGAAGTGACGTCATCAAGTCTGATGCCCAACTTGGACCGAACCCCAATTTGGACCGAAGCGACGTCATCATTTTCCCGTGATGACATCATCAATCCCGATGCATCAAGTCAAGAACACGTGTCGGATCCCGTTGACACATGGCGAAACGTGGTGAATCCTCTATGACACATGGCGAGCTTAGAAGAATCTCCATCAACACGTGGCGAACCTTGATGACATGTGGCGAACTGCTTTTTAATAATTATTATCTATTTTATCCCTATAAATACAATTTTAGAGAGAAGAAGAAGGGGACTTTTGGCCCGATGGAGGCTTCCTCTGCTTCATTCTCAACTGTAACCTAGATATGAATAAAAACTCCAACTTCATTACCCGTGGATATAGGCTAATCATGGCCGAACCACGTTAAATCTCTTGCGTTATCTTCATTTTCGTTTATCTTTTATTATAATTTTTGGTTGTTTTTTACCCATGAAAAATTTGACAGAAACAGAAATAACCCACTTTCCTTCTTCACGGCACCAACAAAATCTCCCTTCTTGATTTTCATAAAGTCCAACGTTTGCTCGAAAATTTAAGCTATTATGGCCACCTCATATACATAAATTTATATGCCATATCCTTTTCACGCATGTGTTGCTCCCCTCTAATTAACATGGAAATAATTAAGTGTTTCTATACCATTTAAGATCCCATTTTCCATTCACGATTAATTCCAATGTATGAGGAGTAGAAAATATCTCATATTCTATAAGATTTTCCATTTGTATTTTGATTGCATGCATTATCTGGGGTATCCAGCAAATATGGTAATTAATAGCTTAATATAATTGTAGAGTGGGCCCACTTGCGTGACAAAATATGCCGATTACTTGATTGGCTTTGACGTCCGAAATTCATGTGCCACCAATATCCAAATCTTTAGAGAGCAATTGGAGTTGGTTTCTAGACTCTTTTTTCTGGGTAAACTATCGTGTTTTATTCCATCGAGCTTCATCTATTATAAAGCTGTAAAACTAAAATAAAACCATCAATATGTGTCAATATTTAGTCGGTTGATGGGTCAAATTTTATATCTTGATCTATGATTAAATCTATTTATACGCCCACATATATTAGGAATAACTATTTCCACTTCATCCATTTTCCTAAGTAGTTATAAAGAGTAGTTATAAAGATAACTACCTTCATTTCCCTAAACCATATATATAAAAGTTTAAGTTATTTTTATTGGTGTTATGGGAATGGAAATAAGGTTGGCACAAAAACTATTCTCTATTCCATTACTTCTCTAGGGAGATTAGAGTATGAACAAGTAGTAATAATCTCTAGTAAATTATATTCAAGACTTCACAGTAATTGAAAAACGAAGAAGGATTCTTGAAGAGGCTCGTAACAACAACCAATCGATCCTGAAGATTTCGGATTTTCCGCAGGTAAGTAATCTATCTGAATCCATTGTTTTGAATGATGTTTTTAAATCACTGGCATCTAGAGTTGTTTAGTATTGCTTGATTCGTCGATTTTAAGTGATTTTTCTTTTTATTTGTTCTATGTGTGATATTTTTTTCTAATATGTTGATTGAATTGAATATCTTGATTATCATGATTGTAATGGCAGTAACATCGTGGGTTTGTACCTACATGATGTTGTGATATAATTAGTATGATTTATGAATCATCTTCCCTGTTCTATGTGAAATAAGGCACAACTGATTTTGAACAAGTATGCTTTCTCATGTACGTCTTTCAATATGATTTCGTTTTTTTTCTTTCGAAACACTGATCTGTTTCCTGACCGAAAAGAAAAATAATAGTAAAAAGGATGAAGATTTGTATAGGCTTAGAGCACCCACAGTGGTGCGAGCAAATGACGGACCAAACCCAAATTTAGTCTTTGCTCCGTCCAAACTCAACCACAGTGGGGTGAGTAAATTTGGTGTTTGGTCCGGATTTTTTATTGTTTGGGATCAAAAATGATCCCAGAACTGGACCAAACCCAATTATAGTAGAGCATTAACCTAGTCGTGTGTCTCGTTCCAGGTGTAGCGCTGGCTCTCCATCTGACGTCAGGCGTTTACCTAGATCGTGCGTTTCATCATACGAGCATGACCAGAACTCCGCCCCATCAGGCGTTCACCCAAGAGGACGTCCAATCAAGCGTAACATCAGAAGCACGCCTGGCAATCAAGCGTTCGACTGAATTAACGCCTGTATTGGGCGTTCTGATGGATTAATGCATGTAGTGGGCGTGCACCTAAGATAGCGCTTGTGTGTGGGGCGTTATTCTAACCGAGTGCCTACTCAGATAGCCGTTGATAGTTTTTACCGTTGATCAATGGCTATATTTTGGTTTGTATTTTGATATACCTATAAATGAATTTATACCCTTTAGTTCCCATTTCGAAACCACACCTTTCACATTTCAAATAACCTAATACAAAGATTATTTTATCTCTCCTTTTTATATTTATGGATTACGAAAATTTTAGTATTAATGCAGAGAATTTTACCATAGAGGAAGATTTATCCCTTTGTCGAAACATAGTATTATATTATCCAGCAAGGGGTCATGAACGTCGGATGAATAGTTCAATGAGCATGGAATGGTTAGAACATATCCATGCTAACTTTTGTAATGAAACCGGTAACCCCAATAACCAGAACATAGCATGCCTTTTTTGTCGATTTCAGGAAATAGGTAGGGTAGTACCACAATTTTCAACTTTAACCGCTAAGGTGAATGAAAGAAGAATTAGGAATGAAATTGATGACGAAGTTGTTGCCAGATCTGTGGAGGAATGGAGAAGATGGAAAGGTTCAGATTTCATATACCAACCTTATTTCGAGATCCTAAGGGTGATGGAAAAATACAACCCTTTTGTGATGATTGTTCTTCGAAGATGTTCAGATCATCATCCAGGGTATCATACCACTCGTTGAAGGTTGGTTTATAGGTTTTATGGATATATCTATTTGTAAACCCTCACGAGACATAACTCGTTCGTTGAGGACACCTAATGGTTTAAAGGCATGTTGCACGTGTTTAGTGCAACCGCGACTCCTGTGAAAGTGAGATATCTTAACATCTACTGATGTATTGTAGTTCTGAATAAGTGATATTGTTTATTTATGATACTTCCATTAATTTATTCATTATAACGTAGTAAGCATATTGATTATACAAGAGCTAAAAATAGACCTAAACTCACTTTCGCAGGCATCGCGGCTGCAATTAGCATGGTTGCGTCTCAGACGGGTTTACAAGAGATATACCCACAAAACATATCCACATGGTTTAGAAATTGTTATTCCTCACCAAAATCTAATCATAAGTGTTCGATCAAGTCATTTCACAAACGAATATGCGTATCTTTGTTGTGTATTGCACGTTTGCGTTGTTCAGCTCTCATTCGCAAAAGTTCAACGGTATATTGTCTCGAAATATTTACCGGTGCATGGTTGCGGCCTTGATCATATTCATGTGGCCAATCACCGGGTAGAAGTTCATCCTCCACTATCATATTATGTAAACTGATAATAGTTTTCATGATATATGCAAGTACGTATGGATTCCACATTCTTACAGGTTGATTGACGATGGAAAATTGATTTTGCAGTACACCAAAACCTCGCTCTACATATTTTCGGCAACCCTCTTGCATTGCTGAAAATTTCTGTTTTTTCTAGGGATCTGGAAGTTTAATTGACATCATAATAATAGCAATCTCTGGGTATATTCCATCACCAAGATACTATCCCATATCATATTGATATCCGTTTACAACAAATGTTCACTAGGGGTGTTTTCCCGTTGATAAGCCTTTTAAAAATATAAGAACGATTCATCACATTAATATCATTGTTAGAACCAGGCATACCAAAAAATGCATGCCAAAACTAGAGATCATATAACACCACTACCTCCAACAAAATACTTTCACTCCCTTTGTACGCAGTGTAAGCCCCTGATTCCCCCGATGGGCATTTATCCCATTTCCAATGCATGCAGTCCACACTACCCAGCATCCCTGGAAATCCCTTTTCCTTGTTCTCATTCAAAAGCATTTCAACATCACGCTTAGTTGGTGTGCGCAAATATTATTTCTCATACAAATGCACAATCGTCTTACAAAACCTAGATATTGTTTCCAAAATAGTGGTTTCTCCAATGTGTAAGTACTCATCTATTTCATCGGTCGCACACCCATAAGCTAACATTCGTATTGCTGTTGTAAATTTCTGATGAGGGGTTAATCCAGGAACGTCAATAACATCTTTTTTTTTAACAAAATAATTATTTTCTGATACGACATCTCCCAAAATACGGTTGAACAATTCTCGCCGCATTCTAAATCTTATACGAAATACATTAGGTGGAAACTTAGGATTTCTGCAAAATTAATCTTTCTATATAAGTATTGCACCGGCCTCACGTTCTCTATGTATTTGGATACGAGTATGTGGCCAGTTCATACTTGAAACAATCAATCCTAAAGTGTCTGCTTGGTTATTTTGGCTCAATGCAACTAAATCTTCTTCTGAAACCAACCCAGAAGAAGAAGAAGAAGAAGAAGAAGAAGAAGAAGAAGAAGAAGAAGAAGAA
>JAJJMC010031238.1:164022-178598 GCA_023531435.1 Papaver californicum
AAGAAGAAGAAGAAGAAGAAGAAGAAGAAGAAGAAGAAGAAGAAGAATGAGGAGGAGGAGGAGGAGGAGGAGGAGGAGGAGGAGGAATATAAGAACAAGAAGCATAATAGTGATTGTTATTCTCATAGTATGTCATTGGTTGTTGATGTTTGCAGTTTTGGTTTGTATAATTGGAGAATCGAGTGTTCAATTTATAGCATATTTGGTTTAAGCCTTTGAATGTTGATATGACTACACACTGTTGGTATTTTTAAAATTAACTGAGTTGAGGCAAGTGGGGTGAAAGACACATCAAACATAAGAAGTGCCGGTTGATATGAAAAGACCAAGCAGAAAAAAAGACAAAGGATAAATTAAATATCTTTTTGAAATGACAATACAAAGCAGATAGAAAGGACAAAACAAAGATTAAAAATATCTCTGAAAATATTTTCAAGAAAGCAGGTAAAAGACATAAAAAAGATAAGAAAACTCTTTCGAATTGACAATTCCAATCAAATAAAAAATATATCAAAGAAAAAAAATGTCTGTTCGAATGACAATACAATGCAAATGAAAGACTATCCATCCGTATCTTGATTCCCAGGCGCCGAACGCGTGGGCATAAAGGAGGAAAAGATGATCTCGATGTGTAATTAACTGATTGCATTGTTGATGATGATCCCTGACCCATGGTATTCCACATTAAGATAAGCCTTTGAGTGTTGATATGACTACACATTGTTGGTATTTTTAAAATTAACTAAGTTGAGCCAAGTGGGGTGAATAGACGCATCAAACATAAGAAGTGTCGGTTGAGATGACAAGACCAAGCAGAAAAAAAGACAAAGGATAAATTAAATATCTTTTTGAAATGACAATACAAAGCAGATAAAAAGGACAAAACAACGATTAAAAATATTTATGGGGTAAAAGACAAAGCAAATATAAGAAAAGTCTTTTGAAATGACAATTTCAATCAGATAAAAAATATATCAAAGAAAAAAAATGTTTGCTTGAATGACAATACAATGCAAATGAAAGACTACCCATCCGTATCTTGATTCCCATACGCAGAGCGCGGTGGCATAAAAGGAGGCAAAGATGATCTGGATGTGTAATTAGCTGATTGCATTTTTTGATGATGATCCCTGGCCCATGGTATTCCACATTTGTGGTGGCATAGTTTGAGAAAAATTGCCAAACCCAAGGTGTGGTTGTGGTTGTTGCGTACGAAAATGGGCCAGCTGTAAGTCCAAATTGTTGATGTGATTTTGTTGATCGCGTATTTCATCATCTTTTTCCATGATAAAATCCATCCTCTCCTTCGTTTCATTTAAAGTAAACTTACGAAACTCTTGCGTAAAATCAGCATTTTGTTGAACATGACCATAAGCTTCGACCTGTTATGAAAATAAATAAATCACATTCTCACATATTTTTATACACAAAAAAAAAAGGTTTGTTGTAGACTTACGTATGAAAATTGTTGTTGAGGCGGAATGAGTACATGTTCATCAGGTTCTTGGATATTGTGTTTAATATGGTCACCAGGTGATGTGATAAAATATAGTGGTAAAAAGAGGTTCGATTCTCAGACTTGTGAAGATTTAATTTCAGACCTAATTTTAATTAAAGAAAATAAATAGATTAAAATAAAGATGACTTTTTATAAATATGGGGAAGAACTAGGATTCAGGATTCCACTTTTAACCAATAAATCAAGTGATAGTAATTTTAATCATGCAATTAAAACATTTTATTTTGATTCTAAAGCATTGCAAAGATAGATTTTCAAAATAACAACTGTATAACACAAGCATGGAGCATCTAGGGACCTAATCCGAGGCATGCACCATCTAACGGAATCACAATTGCTTAATAAAAATCTTTTAAATCAATTTTCAATCAAGGCAATTAATCATAAATAAATTAATTAAATACATACCACTTAATTATTAGAGAAAAAGCTTCCTCCGTCATCCCAGTAATGGTGATTAGCTCATTGTATAAAAAAACACACTCAAAATAATCTTTCATTGCTCAAAAAGTGTTTACAAAGGCTAGAAAGAAGTAACACAACCGATTTGATACGCTTATAAGCGTTACAGTGAGGTGGTTCAGCGTGTTACAGCAGCACAAAAGCAACAGGAAACAAGCAACTGATATAAGTGTCTCCGTTTAAACAGTTAAGCAGCTTAAACTGCGACTGTTCAGCAACAGTATCAGCGACAGAATCGTACTGTCGTCTGTCTTCTTCTTCTCCGGCAACAGCAGCAGCAGCAGAATTGTACGGGAGCTCTCCAAACTTTTTCTTCTCCTTTGTCTTCGATTCTCTTTGCTATTTATAGGCTTTGCTAACCCTAGGGATCTTCCTTAATTGATAAGGACTCAAAGAAGAGTCCAAATCCAACTTGAATACGTGTTTGATCTTGTTACAGCGTGAATTTTCCTTCTCCGGCTACAACTTGGATTTGAAGCAGTTTTTCCGGTTTAATCTCTGTTTCTTCACGTGTTTAATCTTGTTTTTCATCTCTACTTGCTTTTGGGTCAAATTAAAAGTCCAAAAATCCCAAGGATCACGTAAAACATGTTCACAGCAATCTTCTCTTCGTGAAGCAAAATTTCCCGCCATTTTCGGTTTCAAAATTCAAAGAAGGGGTGCCCCCAATCCAAAATGTGGGTGCCTTAATCCATTTTCCCGGGTGCCTTTAACACTTTTCGAGCCAATTTTTCCACAAATGTTTATTTCTCAAAAATACCTACAAAGACATAAAAAGACATAATAAGTGTAAAACCAAGTACTATCGAAGCAGATATTCGGGCGCAATATAGACACAAAAATGTGCCTATCAAATACCCCCAAACTTACTATTTTGCTAGTCCTCGAGCAAACTAATAAAATAAAATCCTAACTCACTTTCGCAGGAATCACGACTACATTTAGCATATGCAGTAAGCCGTTAAACCCCTAGGTGTCCCTAGTGGACGAGTTTTGTCTCGTGAGGTTTTACAAGAGGTATACCCACAAAATATTTACTCCATATTTTAGCAACTCGTGAACGATTAAGGATAGACACTAAACAAGCTATTTAGTTGGCTTACTCAATTCTTCGTCTATGGGAATCATTACCCTATATGAGTCCAATTGCTGTACACGAGTGTTTACCCAAGCATACTAAAATTCATATATAAGACAACAAAGCTCTACTCAGATAATCGTTCAACCACAAGACTCAGAATCTATCAAAGTTCAATCACATGAAAAGATTTAGAAGATGGACATGGAAAATGTGAAGGTTGCACGTGTTGACTAAGGTGAGCGGTGTTTCCCATATCTGTCTGAAGGTCAGTGCCAAGATGAATCCTAATAGATTGAGATACATGGTCTTAAACCTAATACTAATATCGACTCAACTGGTATATACAAGGGTCCCAGCGATCGATTTATTGATAATAAAACGATAAATATATTGACAACATGATTTGATCAAATTGAATCCAAGCGCATGGTTCTTATCAGCATCTTACATGATAGTTCCCATGGATCCTGCGTTCCACGCTTGCTTAGGCGACGGAGACAGGGAGAACACACACATACTGCTATCAAAGTGTCAATATTGTTTTTTCTCTCTTTTTCCTCTATTTTTTTTTTCAAATAAAGCAAGAATCGGGCTTGATCTCAAAACACTCTACTCTATTCATCCTGACGGCGATAACAATTTGATACTGGGCTCCACCAAGTCACTTAGAGAAACACAAAATTGCAAAAATAAACACAGAAAGTGATATGGTCGAGATAGACTCCGAGATGTGGTGACAACTATCATGTTATTTTCAAACACCTGAACTCTGTCCTTTTATGAATAGACCATTTAACTGGGCACACCAATTCCTATAGAAAAAGAGCTAAGTTTCTATCTACCTAGAATGGTTAGTGTCACCCTGAAGTGTTCACAAGCTTCTAAATTCTAGAGCTTCATTATTTAACAAAAAAGTTACTCATTTACCCCCAAACTTAAATCAAACAGTGTCCTCAATGTTTCTAAAGATGAATGATTAAAAATATGAACACGGAAAAACTGTTACCACTTCAGGAAAAGGAGTTAAGGAAAGATATTACCGTGTTTCATGAGCATGGGTTACCTCCCAAGAAGTGCTAAGTTTAAAGTCTTCAGCCAGACTAAGAAAGAATTAGTCACCTCATTAAATCATATAGCAATAATCGGAACAACTGTGGGTCGTCTGAATCAAATAGTGATATCACAAATAAGAGGAAACAACAACATGCCAAGAAAATGAACAAACCGAGCACACCCTTATCTAGTTTTCTGTTTACAACAACTACTTCTAGTTGTGGTTCAGGTTCAGGCTCTATAAAAGGGTCTAGATAAAATATTTTCATGGGTTGGATTTCCTCATAGGCAGGATCAACATGATCAGGTTGTAAAGTCTGGAAAAACTCAACTAAGAACTTAGAAGCACATAATAATAACCTGAATAATTGTGGATCCTCAAAGTCAATCAGATTTGACCCACACAGTTGACTATTATGAAGGTGGTCATTCTTAAGCAAATGTGTCGATTCTAATTTCCTAAAGTAATTAGGCTTAGTCTCAAAACTTAATAACTGACACATTTGAAATTCTAACGTTCCCACATATGGAAGAAAATATTTTGGTGGGAAAACAAAGTCAATCTTGGTATTACTACCTAGGCAAACCACATCGACCAGAGGATGGGTTTCTAACAACTGAACTTCTTTCTGGAAGTCAACAGGCTCAGTGAATCTAGTTTAAAGATGATCTTGTAAAATGGTAGAGGTACATATGTCAAGTCCCAAGTTAGGGACCTTTCGTAAAGCACAGGGAGAATGATAGTTACCCCCAAACTTAAAGTTTTCAGTGTCTCTTGGTAGACTAATCACAATTTCCCTAATTTCTAGATCGTCAGATTCCCGAAAATGGTCAATTGCTTCTTCTAAGTTATAATCAAGTGGTGCATCCTCACTCATATTTAAAATCTTTACGGGTCTATCTTGGTTATCTACAACTACTGTTTCTAAATCGTTGGACTCTAAAATAGTATTCTCAGAATAAACCCGTTCCTCTAAACCATTATCGGTTTCAAAACAAGAGAGTTCTACATCGTCTAAAACAATGGTATCTCTGGTCAAATCCTCTTCCTTTTGAATAGGTGAATGATCATTAAAATTATTTGGATTTGAACAACTAACACTATCATCATGAAGCACAATTGGAGTGACAGTTTCCTAATCACTCTGCCTGTATATTTCAAGTTCTTCACCAATACTATCCTCATCATCATAATAATATGAAGATGTTTTAACCTCGTCTAAATAAGTAGTGTTACCAATTCTATCCTCGTCCTCTTGAGGAGGTGAATAACTATCAAGGGTAGCACTATATTAGTAATTAAGATTATATTGAGCAACATTGTTCCTGCAGAAATTTCATTCATACTTAATACGAACCTATTTTTATCTTCAATCATCTGTTTGTCATTCTCAGCTATTTGCTTGCTATTCTCAGCTATCTGCTTGAGGGATTCTTCTAGAGAAACAAATGGATCATAAGGGGTACTGGTTTGCAACTGCTCATGTGATTCTTCTAGAGGCATACTAGGTTCATGGGGAGTACTAGATTGCATCTGCTTTAGGGCCCTCCAAGATAACGAACTCAAATCATCATGGGGAGTACTAGATTGCAACTGCTCGTGTGATTCTTCTAGAGAAGGATTTGGACTACTATTTGTTCCTGTCACACTCAATCCAAACCTTTTTGTACTCTCTGCCAACTCCTTGACGGATTCTTTTAGAGAAACAACTAGATCATCAATATTTCTAGGTCGCAACTGCTCGTGTTCATGTTCATAAGACGGATGTATGTATGAATAGTAACTGGGATCACCTTGGTATGAGTAATAGCCTCCAAAAGGTTGGTGGTGATCCCGATTACTATCCACACAATGTTGATAGTATGGATAATGTCTATTTTAAAATTCAGTCGGATATTCATTGTATTGGTCCTCATAATACCAGTTTGACATTTTCTAACAAAAACTTCCTAATATATACAAAAATAAACTCTAAAAATAAATCCTACCGGAAGGGGTTCTAAAGATACACAAGCAAGGCCGACTCAACCAAATCAAACCTATTGAATCTAGCAAACAAAAAGCATGATGGTTCCACTTAGATTGTTTCTAGACCAGCTTCTATTCTTTCAAAAGTCAACTGGTTACAATTTTAGCAAACCTCTCAGAACGATCCGAATTAGATTAAGCCGAAGAGAAACAGGATAAGCTCTAAGGAGCTTTGATAACCCTGTCTCTTTGGCACTTTTCCCTGGGTTACAAGGCGGCTCTAATCAACTTAAAATAATCTTCCTGAACTTCGAGTTAGGTTAATAAAGTAACCAGTACAGTCCTTTTGAACGATTTTCCAATAAGCTCGATACCCTATAGGTCTCTTTCTAGTCAAAATTTTAAGGTTTTAGGTTCGCGTTTGGTAACGTGTTCCTAAAGCGGGCAAGAAGGAAACGTGATGAAGTCCGAGTCCTTATCTTGTATGGCCAGTTCTTGCCCTTTACTAGAAAAGTAAGTCCGTTTTCAGTTCCTCAACATATATGCATACGAAGGAATACAGTAAACCCACTTGCAGGTGATTCGTGGGTTGATCGAGTCTTACCTCCCGTACCAGACGGGGGATGAATCAGTTGTAGTCGACTCGGGACACCGACTCCTGTGTCAGTGTGCGAACCCAAGGGGCCGAGACAATATCGTAATTGTCGTCCTTCCCTGTAGCAGTTTATATTTAATAATACCCTTCCGTAGGGTTTAAAAATAAATAAAGTGTTCAAAGTCCCAAAAATAATGTCCAAAAAGTGTCCAAAATAAAAGAAAAATTACAGAAATAATACAAATTCCTAATACAATTTTCTAAAAAAAAATAAAAAATAAAAAATAAGATCTAATTAATAAAAATCTTCGTCTTCTTTTTCGTTCTTTAAGCTTTATCTTTTAACTCCAAGTCTTTAGCTTTAATTCCAAATCTTTGGCGTACTTTCTTTTCGATCCAAAATCCAACTTGTAGCAAAAAGAGAAATACCAAAAGAAACGTAAAATAGAACAAAGTAAAATAATAAAACTAAAAATAAAAACAAAATAAAATAAAAACCTAAAAATAAATCTAAAACCCTAAACCTAAAAACAAGTCCGCGTCGGTGGCGCCAAAAATTGATGTGATAAAATATAGTGGTAAAAAGAGGTTCGATTCTCAGACTTGTGAAGATTTAATTTCAGACCTAATTTTAATTAAAGAAAATAAAATAGATTAAAATAAAGATGACTTTTTATAAATATGGGGAAGAACTAGGATTCAGGATTCCACTTTTAACCAATAAATCGAGTGATAGTAATTTTAATCATGCAATTAAAACATTTTATTTTGATTCTAAAGCATTGCAAAAATAGATTTTCAAAAAAACAACTGTATAACACAAGCATGGAGCATCTAGGGACCTAATCCGAGGCATGTACCATCTAACGGAATCACAATTGCTTAATAAAAATCTTTTAAATCAATTTTCAATCAAGGCAATTAATCATAAATAAATTAATTAAATACATACCACTTAATTATTAGAGAAAAAGCTTCCTCCGTCATCCCAGTAATGGTGATTAGCTCATTGTATAAAAACACACTCAAAATAATCTTTCATTGCTCAAAAAGTGTTTACAAAGGCTAAAAAGAAATAACACAGCCGATTTGATACGCTTATAAGCGTTACAGTGAGGTGGTTTAGCGTGTTATAGCAGCACAAAAGCAACATGAAACAAGCAATTGATATAAGTGTCTCCGTTTAAACAGTTAAGCAGCTTAAACTGCGACTGTTCAGCAACAGTATCAGCGACAGAATCGTACTGTCGTCTGTCTTCTTCTTCTCCGGCAACAGCAGCAGCAGCAGAATTGTACGGGAGCTCTCCAAACTTTTTCTTCTCTTTTCTCTTCGATTCTCTTTGCTATATATAGGCTTTGCTAACCCTAGGGATCTTCCTTAATTGATAAGGACTCAAAGAAGAGTCCAAATCCAACTTGAATACGTGTTTGATCTTGTTACAGCGTGAATTTTCCTTCTCCGGCTACAACTCGGATTTGAAGCAGTTTTTCCGGCTTTAATCTCTGTTTCTTCACGTGTTTAATCTTGTTTTTCATCTCTACTTGCTTTTGGGTCAAATTAAAAGTCCAAAAATCCCAAGAATCACGTAAAACATGTCACAACAATCTTCTCTTCGTGAAGCAAAATTTCCCACCATTTTCGGTTTCAAAATTCAAAGAAGGGGTGCCCCCAATCCAAAATGTGGGTGCCTTAATCCATTTTCCCGGGTGCCTTTAACACTTTTCGAGCCAATTTTTCCACAAATGTTTATTTCTCAAAAATACCTACAAAGACATAAAAAGACATAATAAGTGTAAAATCGAGTACTATCGAAGCAGATATTCGGGCGCAATATAGACACAAAAATATGCCTATCACCAGGACACCCGTATGTTTCAACCTCCAATCGACTTTGGTGTCATATTTCTGCAAGTTAGTTACATGTCTCCAATACTCTATATACAAATCATATGTAACAACAGTCACTAATAGAGTTGCAGGGACCAACTCGTTTTCCCTCATCTCATTAACTTCGTCATTGTTGATGTTGCTAATACAAGGAGGTGGGTTAGTGGGAACGCCAAAAGTACAATGGTTTTGCCTCCAACACCTTTCTCCGAGGTACACGTTATGTTGTGCAAAGAAAATAACTATTAACAAATAAACCAATCAACTAACCAAAAATCTAAGAAAATAAAAAAAATCTTATCAAAATAAATTATCAACTCACAGTTGCTAGCCAAGAAAATATAACCCTTTTCTATGAGAGCTCAGATGCTTTCTGTCTAATATAAGTGTCAAGGACTAAGATGACGGAATCCCACGGTTGCCAGGTCACATCATCTACAATCAACTGATTAAGATAAGTCCTAGCCCGAACAATATAAATACTCTTCCTTCGTGTACCCTTCCACCGAGAAATTCTAGGCCACACTGATTCACTCTCACTCGTTAGGTTCTTCGGTCGACATATTCCCAGATATTCGTACCTCCAAAACTAGAATGTGGAGACAACACGAAATTAAGAAATTACCAAAAAATTAAAATTTAAACGAAATATAAGTAGAACTAAGAAATTTACCTCCAATATTTGGAAGGGTCCGGCTAGTGACTTTTGTCCCCTGCCAGATGCGGCGAGTCCAGAATATAATTTTGCAAAAGCAGCACTACCCCTTCATAATTGCCAACTGCATTTAGATCCTCAAAAGCAGCTAACCATCCAGCATCAATATAGTTTTTAGCATTGGAAAAGAAAAATTGTCACAAAACATACGTACAAAAGGCTCTTGCCACTCTCCCAGCAAGTATGTTATCATCTTTAGCCGCAACCAATATTCTGGGATCAAAATATGAGCTCAAAAATGCAACCGTAATTGCATCTGAAACCAACTGCGCGGAAATATGTTCTCTTTTACAAACTTCACTATCTTTAATTTCTGGAAAAATATGCGCCCAGACATATTCATATTGGTACTTCGCCGAGTCATACAGAATACCACTACCAACACCAATACTTAATCCTGTCAACATGACCCAATCAAGCGGTGTGAACCCCATCTCACCAAATGAGAAGTGAAAAGTGTTCGTGGTATCCCAAAAACGCTTAACAATGTAGTCAATCAATGCATGTGACGAATCTACTACATCCCTGGTCAATAAACGGTCCCATCCTGCCTTTTATATAATGTATTTAACCCTAGGGATGTGTTTTGTAATACATGCATAGGTCTGACTGACCGATTTGAGGGAACCACGATGTAAATACTTGAATTTTGAATCGGTTGAATATGTATATTCGTTGAAGCGTGACTCTGAGCATCTTCCACGACACTATAGTTCGCCAACCCGGGAACATCGACCATTTCTTCAGTAGTAGTGTCTACTTCTGGATCCTCAACAGTTTTAGCTTTCTTGTTTCTCTTTTTTCGACCAACGAATCTCGCCGTGACATTGCTCAACATCTGTGCAAACGGTACATACAAGTTTCAAAATCAAGAGTAATCCTCACAATGCACAAATATAAAGCTCTATATTAATCCATAAATCCACAAAAATACTAATTTCATCATTACAAAAGTAATTCTCTAGTTAGATAAACACATGACGAATGGTATTCATAAATCATCCTAATCAAATCATCAACTTTACAAAAATTCATCATAATTCTCTAATTCTATAATTCCATAAACATTCATTATAAAACATAAACATTCTAATCCCCAAATTTCATAAACAATCATATCAAATCAATAAATCATAAAATTAACCACAACCCAACTCAAATTAACCAACAACTTAATCAATTCTAGCTTCAATTCAACAAATTCTCATCAAATTTTTATACCCAATTTACAACATCCATAAACCCTAGAATTATACCCAATTCCAAAATTACAATTTCTAATACTTAATATGTCTATTTCATAATCATATGTTTAATATGTAAATATATATACAAATTTGATTAACAAAAGATTACAATAAATCATAATCTAAACCTATGAAATCCATTAAAATTTATATCAAAATTTGAGTTTATTACCTTGCTTTGAAATAATCCTAACTTAGCTTAGTTGGTATCAAATCTGACAAGCTTTTACAAATTTGAAAAGAGGTTGAGCTTGATTTGGAGGAAGAATTCGATTGAGCAATTGGTGTGGTAGGCGCTTCAGTGGATTGCGTCTGGTTATTCTGCTGGAAGTGTTCAGGTGAAAAATTGTATTGTGGAAAGGAGAAGAGAATCAAGACGTACATATATTGCTCTGTCCCAATCAGGCATTCACCCAGCTCTCCGCCTAGTGAGACGCGCGTTTGGCTAGGGATGCGCCTGATGATTTAAGCGTATGTCTAAGCGTGCGCCCGTCCTATTTAAACACGAACCAGTTGCACGTGTAGAAAAATGACCGGGTGTGTGGCTATAATACCGCCCCATCATGCGTTCGGCTAAGAAAGCGCCTGTCTCTGGGGCGTGCATATAGGGGTGCGTCTATCATCAGGCGTTCTTTTGGGTAACGCCTCCCATCGAGCGTTCATCAAGCGTCCGCCCCACCCAAGCGTTTTCACAGGCGTACGCCCGTAAAACTAGACGTATACCTAGTCGTGCGCCCAACGCCAGGCGCTAGCTTAGATAACCGCCCCGATCAAATTTTACCCACCCACCGTTGCATTTCAGGTGGAGTAAATAGTAAAGTTTTTACTCTTTAGTCTTTTGGTCTAGTCGTCCCACTGTGGATGCTCTTAGTGGACCGTAAAGGGCTTAGTGTCCTATTTGTTATAATAAACAGGATGGGGTCTCTGTTTGTTGTAACAAACTTTAATCTTTATATGCTCGGTGTTTTTTCCTTTAGAAACAAGAAAATAGTGTGTTTTGTTTTCGTTGTTATCGTGTATGTTTGAGAGTCGTGTCTGCTTAAGATAATTGGGGATATATATCAGATCAACTTTTTTTTTTATAAACACCAAAATTATAATCCTGTAATTTCTTAAAAAAATCCTCCCTCTTGCTTGCACGCCCATGTGGCTTAAAAGTGATCTTGTTTTCAAATATATTTTTTAACAACAATGGACTTGGTGTTCTGTTTGTATTTGGAAGCAACCAAGTGCAAGAAAATGAATCACTGCGTTGTAATTTATAGTTTATAAATGGGTCAATCGATGTTTGGTATTTAGGTTTTAACCAGTTTTAGTCTTTGGTCTAATATTTGTCCAATGTTAGGATTTGGTATCTGGACTGGACGTTGATCCGCGTTGACTAGGTTAAGTCATAACTTCAATTTAGTAATTACTAATAAATTTATATTAAAATATAATTATTTAGCAAGATTACAATTGTACCCTTCACTTTACTAATATTTACACAATAACCATTGAATACTAAAAATCCAACAGAGTTATGTTTGTTTTCTGGCAATTCCCCAAAAAAATCAGGCTATTATTACTGGTCCATCCCTGCAATTCCTACACTTTCATCTACAATTTTAACACTCATTCATAACCCATTTTGGTTCATCTCACAAATCAACATTCCCTTGTTTATCTTGCTGCAAATCTTGAATTTTCCATTTCTATTTCAATTTAAGCTAACAATGAAACCCTTCTAAGATTCAACCTCAAACTCATCTTAACACCAACACATACTCACTTATTCTCTATCTTTCTCTCGATCTCTGCCATAACCAAACTCAGTGAAAATCAAACCCCATTTTTCTTCTTACAGATCCATCAATTGAACTCATTCCTCCCCTGAATTCTTCACAGTTCTTAGCCCAAATCAATTCACGGCAGAAAAAACCCATCTGAGCTCAACCCTCACTGAATCTTGAGCCATATTTTCATCCAATCTCTTCAATTTAAATCACAGACTCTTCTCAGCTGCTATCTCGACCAACAGAACCATAAAGACCACTCGAAACCTATTTGCAACTTGAATCACCTCCATCAACAGCATCAGATCCACTAACCATCGATCTGAACCTATCTTTTCTTCATAAGCCATGAAAGCAGCTTCATCTCGATCTTAAGCCCATTTTTCTATCTCATCTGGTAGCAGCGAGATCAACAACTTCTCTGTAGTTTCAATTCCATTCTCTGCAAAACACTAATCTTCTCGGATTCATTTTCTTTTATAGCAATCACTAAAACCCTCTTCTGCGAACTTCAATCTATTCAATCGAACTCATTCCTCGTTCTCTGTAATCAATCACCAACCTCAATTTCTCTTTACTGATTTAAAGTTTATCAAATTTGGGGATTTTTATGTGCTATCATGTAACTATGGTCTATAATTGTTTTTGGTTAAGGAATTGTTTAATAAGCAAAAAAAATGATAGAGAGAATGAGTGAATTAGAGAAATCGATATTAAAATCGAATGATAAAGAAGTCATAGGGGAAGGGAGGAAGGAACAGACGAAGAAGATGAAGAATACTTTTTTATTTAGGTTTTTACTTTTTTATGGGGGTGGGGGGGGGGAGGGGACAGACCGTTGATCTTTAAGGGACGTTGGATCTTAAGTTAAATTTGGAATGTCAAAAAAATACATACAAAATTAATTAAAATTTTACTAAACAGTCCAGTCCAGGTATCAAATCTCAACATTGGACAAATGTTAGACCGAAGACTAAAATTGGTCAAAACCTGCGTATCAAACATCAATTAACCCTTTATAAATTATAATTTATATAAATACTTGGTTTTTTAATTTATAATATTTTAATATACATATATAAAGTTAATTGATATGTATGCATTTGGTGTTCTCTGTTTATGTATGAATTCCATGATCATCGTTGTATAATATATTTTTAAGATGACATCGTGTCTGTGTATATATATTTATGCTTGTATTAACCATGGTAGATGATCACATGATGTTGTATGTCATATGTTACATGTTTGTTAAGTGGTTTTATTGTATAAGTTATGTGTATTACTAATTTTTTACTATTCCAAAAATTAATTGATATATGTTACATTGAATTATACGTTTGGGTGATGATTATGAGCATAGTGAAATTTTCGTTCTTAAATCTATATGCAGATGTAATTTTTATCAATTAGATTTTGAGACAGTATTGTGAATGTACACTTAAATAATAATGTCAATCTTTGTGCAATAAACGTGTAGAAATGGCTACCAAGAATGTGATTGTTGATATCTCTAAGGGTGACAAACTTGATGGAAAAAACTATGATACATGGCATAGAAAAATGCAATACTTATTCAATTTATAAGAACAAATGGAACTCTTGACCAATGAAATGATCCGACCTGCATAAGGTAATGAAGCCTGATATAGGGGCTCCCACATCAATAGAGGGGCTCCTAGTTGAGCCAAGGTGACCCAATTTTACGATAAGGGATGTCCTAGGGGTAAAGTTAAATGTCCATTTTACCCTTTACCTAATAAAAAAAAGAAAAATTTATCCTTTAATTAAAAATTTTCCATCTCCTCCATATCTTCCCCTTCTCCATTTTAATCAAATTTCTCAATCGAATCAAAATTTTATCGCCGATTAAATCCTAATTTCGTGATGAAGAATACTAATAAATGTGTAGAAAGTAGTAGTGATGACAATCCGGATAAAACTAAATTACACTAACTAATATGATGAAATCACGATTTGAAAGATTGATTTTTTGTTGTTCAGAGAAACTTACGGTTGGGTTTCATGCCGAACCCAACCGTAACACCAAGAACACCGAAGAACACCATTTTTGCCCAGATTTACGGTTGGGTTTTCAATCAAACCCAACCGTAACTAATTTGTTCTTCATATTACGGTTTGGTTATTCAACAAACCCAACCGTAACTTCAAATGTAGGAGATGAAGATTCAATTAAAATTTACGGTTAGGTTTTGCCTTGAAACCCAACCGTAACTAATCTTCAAACCCCAATTGTAAAATTAGATAAATA
>JAJJMC010031238.1:193598-308564 GCA_023531435.1 Papaver californicum
CCAACACAATGGAAGCCAGCCATCTTAAGAATGCCCTGGACAGATTCTGTGATATTTCGGGGCAATGCATTAACTATCAGAATTCTGGCCTCTTCTTCAGCAAGAATCTATCAAGGAAAACTGGACAGGACATTGCCAATATACTTCAAATTCAGTTGATTAGCCCAAAGGAGAAATATCTAGGAGCCATGCTCAATTCTAACAGGAACAGGTATGAGGACTTCAAGGAAATCAAGGAGATAATGGAGAAGAAGCTTAGCACTTGGAAGGGCAAGCTGGTGTCGTAAGCCGGCAGAATCATCCAAATTCAAAGCGTCTTAGGGCCTTCAGCAGTTCATCAAATGGCATGCTTCAAACTACCAATCTCTACTACCAATGAAATGGATATAATCCAAAGAGACCACTACTGGCAAAAGAAAGACCCTAAAAAAGGATTATATCTCAAGTCTTGGTCGTTTATGGGTGTGCCTAAAAGAAAAGGAGGTATTGGTACAAAAAACATGAAGATTTTCAATGAAACTCTGCTTACGAAAACTGCTTGGAGAATGATCCAAGAACCTAACAGCCTATGCTCTCAAGTCCTCAAGGCCAAATACATCAAGGATGCCGATCCCCATAGAGATATAATCAATAAAGAGGGATCGTCTTGTTGGAACTCCATTCAAATGGGCCTGAATAATGTTAGGCAGCTTACTCAATGGTGCATAGGCAATGGGAAGGAGACACACATATGGAAAGACAAGTGGATGGACAAGCTCGAGAAAGATGATAGGGAGATCAAAGAAGCGTGCACTCGATTGAATATAGCCAAGGTGGCTGACCTTATGTGGCACAATCAAGGATGGAACCTCTCACCCATTAGGAAAATCTTCAATGCCGAACAAGTGAATGAAATCAGAAGCATTACCCCGACTGGACAGAATGACAAGTTAATATGGTCGAGCTCCACAAACGGCCAATTCTCGACCAAATTTCTCTACAAGTGGATGACCAGGGAGATTATTGTTAATAGGGGAGTGATACCGGACATCTTCTGGATGAAACTTGACCACATTAATACAACCCCAAAGGTCAGACACTTTATGTGGAAGTTAATGAACGATACAGTGGCGGCCAATGAGGTGATCTCCAGACATGCCAGCCATATCGATTGGGGATGTCCCTCTTGTCTTGGTGAAGGCGAAACCATTACTCATCTGTTTCTAAAATGTGAGTTTGCGAAAAAGGTGTGGTTCCTAATTGACTTGGGTCTAGCGGCAGAAGGTAGTTTCCAACTGGATAAAGGAAGAGACTCAAACCAACTTCAAGGATAAAGATAGAGTTCAGAAAGCCGCCTACACGATGTGGCACATATGGAGATCTAGATGTGACTGGATTTTTGAAGGAATCAGTAGGAACGTGAATACCACAGTCAACAAAATTCGGAAGGAGATCTGGAGCTATGAAAGAAGCCATAGGAGGCATAACATGGGTCATATCCAAGGAACGTATGACAGCAGGTCCCAAAGGTACAACTGCCAAGAGATGCAGCAGCAATCAGGCAACAAAATTCAGACATCGCAGATGCAACATCAGCAAGGCAGCAGGTACAAGGGGCTTGACAGGTCGTCCGATACTGCAACCACGGATGGAACAACTGTTTGGCAACAGGAGACCAGGAATCCAGCCGAAACGCAACGAAGAAACAACAACAATCACTGGAGAACTCCACCACTAGGATACATTAAAATGAATGTTGATGCTTCTTTTATAAGTAAGGATCAGTTAGCTAACTTTGGACTCATGTTAGTCAATGATGCAGGTACCTTCAGCGGAGCCAAAGGAGGACTAATCCAAGCAAGAGACGCGCAACACCAGAGGCGCTGGCTCTGCTAAAAGGAGTTGAATGGCTTAGAGAGATTCAAGAAATGAACGTAGTGATTGAAGGAGATAACAGAGGCATAATGGACAGCATGAAGAAAGAGGATTATTCACTTCAATGGCGAATAATCAATATAATCAAGGATTGCAAAGACATTCTCAATGAAATAGGCTCGTGGTCGGTTAATTTTGTGCCTAAAACTTGTAATACTTTAGCCGACAAAGTAACAAAACATTGTCTAAGTAATTTAACGAATGATACTTGGTACGAATATCCACCAAATTTCCTTATGTCCATGTATGAAAAAGTACGTAAAAAACGCTTATTTACCTTAATGAATTTATCCTTTTTGTTCAAAAAAAAAAAACTCTTACCAACGGGAAAATTGTGAATGTGTATCCTCTAAATTCAAAAATGAAAAACAAACCAAGTCATTATATATTCGAATCGTGAAATTTGAGGTTGACAATGAATAATATACACCATATATCAACATTCACTGCAAACTTCTTCCAAATGCCCCCTCCCCTCTGCAACTGGGGGGAAAATATCTTCCCTTTTTGAATGCTGTTTACAGTTTTAGCAGTTGCTTCTACACCTTTAATTTAATTGGACAGGACAAAATATGTTGACGGCTTTTTTTATATCTATCAATTACTCATCTCCATTTTCTGTTTCTTATACAAAAATCTCAGAAAAATGGAGCAAAAGGAAGTCGAAACTAGAATTCAAATCTCCAATCCAAATAACCCACTAGATGAGTCATCTCAATTTCCCTCTGCACTGCAACAACCGATGTTACACACGCAGGAATATCCTACACGGCGTGAGTGGCTAATGGAGTACAGATAACTCTATCGAAGACATCAATGCTGGCGAACTGGTTACCAACAGGAACACTGCTAACATTTGAGATGATAATTCCGACTGTAGCCGGTGATGGTCAATGTACACCAGTGAAAACCACAATGATGGTAGTATTATTGTGTCTTTGTTTTGCTTCTTGTTTCTTTTTCCATTTTACAGATAGTTTTAGAGGACCAGATGGGAAATTTCATTATGGGTATATTACTCCAAGAGGATTGGCTGTGTTTAAACCAAATCTTGGAGTTGAAACTCCAAAAGATGAAAAGTTGTGTTTTCCGGATTTCGTTCATGCACTCATGTCTGTTGCAGTTTTTGCTGCAATTGTTGGCGGTGATCGTAGAGTTACTCATTGTTTACTCAGAAAGCTTGAAAAGGAAATCGATGAAGTAATGGAAAGTCTTCCGCTAATAATCGGTGTTATCTGCAGCGGGTTGTACCTTGTCTTCCCCAACACTCGTTATGGAGTTGGGTGCGTAGTTACATGAAGCTGTAAGGGTTAGATCGTTTTTGTAATATTCAAACAGTTATGATGTATATGTTTATATGCGAATTTGGCCAACGGTGTCTATGGTTCAATAAGCAATAGAGTGTTACAGTTCAAGTGAGCTCGCACTACAATTGAATCAAAATAGCTTACATGAATTCTCTTTTGCTTTACACACAAAAAACGGAAAAGATTTCGTAAGTCAGAAGTATACATTGTAAAGTTGATTCCCTTTTCTCATTAACTGATTGGACTTGTTGGTTTCTCTTCTCAACTTACTTTATAGCAATTCTACATGTATTTACATAAAAAAATGAATAGGAAGGCTTCAAACTGAATCAAGTATCAACCCTTTATAAGCAACAAACCAATTGCAGTGACAATGACAGTCGAGGGAAGTCCAAACTTTAGATGGCTCCAAAAGGAAAGATTGTAACCTAATAACTGAGCTCGACGAGCTTGCTCACACACTATCAAATTTGCAGCTGATCCTAATAATGATAAGTTCCCGGCAACAGTACTCACCCATGCCAATATTAGCCATGCTTTCTTTTCATTTGCTGGAGAGCTTTCCGCTGCTGATGCTGCAACTCGTGCTCCAAGCAATAAAACTAATAACAAATGAGAGATAAACAGAGAGACTAATTGTCAATATTAGGTAGACTAACAGCAGCAAAGCATTTCACGACAATCTTGTACAAGGCATAAATTAAAACCCCAACAGTCATACATGAACCCATCCATCCATAGAATACGAAAAGGAAAATCAAATAGACTACATTCTAAAATGTGGTTTCCATGTCTGTCAAATGCTACTTCATCTAGCAGCTTAATGCACTTACTTTGATCCAAGTCGCTCCAACAATAAATAAAGGGTTAACTATATGCAGACCAATGAATCTTGACGCCAAAGAAATGGAGGAATAACTTCACTGTGTCATTTTGTGGATACTTATAGTTGGCGGTCGGCACATGCTATGGTCCAACCAAGCTTCACAAGGCCGTAAAGATTGCCAATTGTGTAGAGATGTCAGTAATGTTGCAAGAGAAGCCAAATATCAATAACAGGGGAACCATGAATACATGCCTAGAGAGAGATATTGTGAGTGATTATAACTGATTTACAATTTTTTGTATACAAAAATAATGGGGCCCTAATATCATAACGGAAGAATAAGAAGCAAGAAGAGTTTCTAGATTTGATTCAACGAGTATGAAGAGACATCACATCTACTGATCCTCGCCATGATATTATCCATGTAAGTTTTCAATGGAACCACGCCTAGATTAGTAATAACTATGTGTGATGGAGTAGGGATTCGAGAAAAGAAAAGTTTTCATTTTCATGTAACTATTACAAAATATCGTATCGTTTCCAAGTTATAGCATTCTATTATTAATGCAATTCTAAGTTGTTTGTCAAATGATCCACTAAATTCTCGGCTAAAGGAGTTATTGATGTGTTTGTCATTTTTAAACATTAACAAAAGAGCTCATGACAGACAACATCTTCATTAAGGGAACCCACACAACACAACAAATGAACTGCTTTAAAGATTATCCATGCTAGTTCATCATCTCTAACGCAAAACAGAATTACAACAACAACAAAAAAAAAGAATATCATATAAATTGATAATACAATATAGCTAACTAATGGGACTTACCTGTAGGTACATTTGAAGCAAGATTTGAGAGCACAAGTATGACTACAGCGAGCACTACAATCCCACTAGGATGGTCGATACGTGCATGAGGCTCCATAAAATCCCAAATGGCACTTGGTATTCCCGTTTTGTTGAAGCCATCAACGGTAATAAACATACCGCAGAAAAATATCAGGAGAGAATAGGAAACCTATATAAGGGTACAAAGATGGTTGAATGAGTCTCGGTTGTCAATCTAGATAGCATGTTTAGCAACAAAACAAACTAAATAGTACTTAAAACGTCTCCTAGAAAATCCATATATTGTAAGCTTGCAAGCTTAAAAACTTTGAGCTTTATTTCTTTTAATGAACAGAAAAATGAAGGATTGGAAACCATACCTTCTCGAGACTTGGTCCGGCATCTTTGAAATCAAGAACCACTAGAGCAAGGGAAGCAGTTATGGCAGTCCATGACATGTTCAGACCCATCAGAAGTGCAATTAGCATTCCTATTGTAACGAGGTAGACAGATGTTTTCCATATCAACCTCTTCCATCTCTTAATAAGACCGTCCTTTCCATCTGAAGATTGAATAGAGACCGACACATCTTTTGAATCACTTATCGCAAGGTTACTGCTGCTCATCCCATTTAGCGTAACCCTCCTTCCCCTGGATGGTGTCATATTTTCCAATTGAGGGGAAGTGTGAGGTCCATTCTCTTTTGACCCATCAGGTATCCTTGCAGACTCACTTCCTACATCAAGTGAGACTCTCTGGTGTAAATCGACTTCAGGGCTCGAAACTATTCTGTTTCGAATCTCCATATGCTGAAACTCCCCTAAACTGCTCGATCTTGATGATCTGCTAATTATCCCTTCCACTTCTAATTCTTGAGAATGTGACATTGTGGCAGGTGAGAAGCGATGGGAACTCACATCTGCCTCAGCAACTTCTATTTCTTGAGACGCAACAACATCTTCTTCGTCCTTCTGAACAGATAATACCCTCCAAAACATGCACAGGAGAATGATGGTATTCAGAACTACTCCCACAATCATTGCAGGGAAAATCCCAAATACGAAACCTTCGAAGGTGATCTTACCCTGGAAAGCTATTACTAAATTCTGTGGGTTACCAATTGGAGTTGCAGAAGACCCAATGTTTGCACTAGATGCCAAAGCTAGTAAGAACGGGCGTGGTGGAAGATTATTCTGCTTAGCAATCTTCAGTACGAATTCAGTGAGAACAACACAGCAAGTATCATTTGTGAATAAAGCACTTGCAATGGCAGAAACAAAGCAGACTCGGCAGAGTAAATCTTTTGGACCAAGGCTCTTCCAGGAAAGCAGTTTACCCAAGTACTTAAACATATCAGCTCTTTCAAGGTATATGCTCACAACCATAGTGCCGAAGAGAAGACCGAGGATTGGTAGGTCTATTGCAGAATATGCTTGCTCTGGAGTAATAACTCTGAACATGACCATTAGCATGGCACCTAGTAGCGAACCAGCTGTCCTTCCAATAGGTAGGAAAGGGACTGCCGGGAATACAGCCAACATCCAAAAGATTCCGAAGGCAATTGAGCCCAAAGCTACTTTTATAGTTGGAGCTAATGCCATCTCCTTCTTTTCTACAATGTACAATTTCTAGCTTCTACCTCTTTGAAAAATGAAAATCTTCAGAGGGCTAAGAAAGATGTTTTTAACAAGTGAGTATATGGTGTTTCTTTACTAGGCATAGGCAGTATTCCTCATTCACTGTGAGCTATCAGCTGCAAGGCTATTTATTTGTTAACGAAAAAAAATCATAACTCTTTGCCGTTGAGCTAATGTCTGGAGCTTTTATTACATGCTCCAGACCCAAACTATAGTAAAGATCCTCCGTTTCCTATTTTACAGATGAATGAGTGAGTGACACACATCAACAAGTACTTGATGGACCCTTAAGAAATAGCTGCATCTGAGCTTCTTCCTACAAGTATGGTGAGATTTTTCAGTGAATTATGTTACAAACATTAAACACAGAGGTATAACACTACAGAGAAGCTTCTAAAATGTAACACTGTGTGGACCTTTTTATATTGATTGTAGGGTGGGGAGAGGGGGAGGGGATAAAATTACCTGCGGCTGCTGACTACGCAGTGGTGATCCAGATTCCAAAACTCCTTAGAATATCACAGGGATCTTATATATGCATACTGTCTACATAAACCACCATGGAGAAAGAAAGAGGATCACATATCCAGAATAAAAATGTTTCCAGACACAATAATTGAGATGAAGCATAAAGTAATTTAACTAAAAGTTTAACGTAGCCAGGGGGACACAAATTCTAGTAAAACACCCAAAAGCATAAACACATGACTAGTAAACAAACTAGTGTGTTACCTTGTACTGAGATGCCAACTAGAAGTGATAAGTTGCAATTGTTGGACAGAGTTAATTAGTGGTAATCCAATAAGGACTAATCAAATCATGGGAAGCAACACAAAGTTATGTATTTGAAACTTGAGGATAAAGAAAAATTACTTAGTGTTTAATCAAAAATATTCTTCGTCAACACTTAGTGCAACATCTGGCCCACCAAAATCCTTTTGTTTGGGTACTACTTAGCTAAAGAAACTGCTAAACCAAGAGAATTCATAAAAAACTAGTAAGGTTCTCCTTACACATGAGCTTCCTAATGCAGGTTAAGAAGATGTATACCCATTTTTCAAGCTCCAAGACTGGGTAATGATGCCAATTCATCTATATAGTGCCGGAGGAATCAAATCCTAAAGTCATGGTCGAGATTCTTTAAGACGCAATTCTCTGGGAAATTGAGAGGTGTGAATATTGATTCCACTTTTCAAAATGTGCCACCAAAGTATATCACCTTTAGTATTATCCTTAAACAATCTACCTACTTTTTCACTTTCTAAAACTTTGGAAAATATCACTATGGATATACCGAGCTATCAGATTCAGTGTATTCAATTCAATATTTGGGAAGATGAAGAGAAATCGAAATCTTCTTTTGAAATGTCCTGATCAAAGCTTGGTTTGGATTTGTCGTATTCCCCTCTTGTTTCTTCTGTATTGTCTTTAATTAGTTTGGTGATATTAAGATAACATCGTATATAATTTGATGAATGAAACCCAAATGGCCAAATCTATATTAATAATGGACTACTGTATTATTCAACGAGATTTTAAAATAGCCTACTAAGATACCCAAAAATCTTCATTACAAGAGACAAAGAAATGAAAGAGAAGGAATCAATTAGTGATCCTGAATTCCTGGAAAGGCATGTAATAAGAAAGAAATCTGTGAAAATGCTTACCTGTCTGTATAATCTTGGTGTTGTCGTCGTCGAAAATGGGGGGGGGGGGTGTTGATTGAGCTTCGTCGTCGTAGGTAAAACAAGAGATAGACAGAAGGACACAGAGACAAATGATGCTCAGAGACACATGGAAATGAAGCCGAAAACACTAAAGGTGGACCAAAGAGAGGATGTTAGAGGAGGACCAATAAATACCACTGAATCCAACCATTCATTGCTCTCACCCCTCTCAATCCTGCACATATTTATAGGAAGGGAGAGAGTCAGATACGGAGGGAGAGAATGTATAAAAGATGACAGAACGATTTTTTATTTTTATTTTGTTTGTCTCTTTCATTCTCTGCCACATGCGATTTTCTTTTTTTTATTTTATTTTTGGATAAGTGCCACATGGTATTATCGACTAGTGGGGTCACCACGTCATCTTAATTCTAAACGATTATCAAATTTGATACTTCAAGCGTTTAACCCCCGACCGTTTTTACTTTACCAGCAGGTTGAAATTCGGACAGGATATCAACGTCCATCCGTTGTCTGGAAGAGCAAAATTGTTGATGGGGTTGTTACTAGGGTTACAAAATTCCCACGAATCCAATAGCTATAATTGTTTTATTTTTTATTAATTTAATAATTTATTTATTTATTTTCTAAATCTTAATGTTTAGTATAGCAATTTGTACTAGTATAACAAATCTTACAATACTTCTATATAAGGAATGGAAATTTATAGTTTGTAACAGCATGTATTAGTTTGTAGTTTGCTTGTAATTGTTTGTAATCGAGTGTGTAATAGGGACTTTAGTAATAGTAATGATTATTAGTTTTATTATTATCTATACCCTATGAGGGCAGAGATTGAATTTTATTTCAAACCATACTCAAAGCTAAAGGCTCAGTTTAAAACTATGGATAAAACCATAAAACAAGAAGATAGACAGAAGTCGCTTGAGCAGTACTCCGTAACATCTGGAGACAAAGGCCTAACTAACATCTCGGATCAATTGCAACGAACCACATCACCAACAACCAAGTTCATGTCTATATCCATTAAAAGTACAATTTTTTTGTGGAAAGCATTCGTCAAAACCCCACGGAGCCTTGACAACATCACCCTGATCCACCTCATCAATTCCAACAACTACCCCCGTTGCAATTCGAATCCGGAAAATAATATTCGTATCTCACTTCAATGTTATATTACTGTAATTTTTGGCATACCGATCCAACTATATTAGAATTTATGGGTATCATATACCCTCTTATAATAACCCTTTAATAGTTTAATAAATTTCAAACTTCAAAGAAACAAAAAATATCACATTGATTACATATTTATTACTATATAAGCTGATCTAATTGCAAAAATATCTGTATCTTTCCTTCTGATTATCCTTTTTCCCTTTCCTGCTCAATAAGTTTTTGTTAAATCTTCCTTAACTATTATCATTAAGATAGTGATGAGTGACAACCACCCCTAGACTTGAGAGGGAAAGGGAGAGATGAGAGAGAGTCAATTCGGAGTTCCTCAATTACTTGAAAAAGTTAGCTTACAGTCTAATCAGTCAGATGTTGGTGTGTTGTCAACATGTGACATGAATGAAAGATAATGATCCCACATGAAAATAAAAGACCATTCCAATGATTCCCAATTAGTTTTGAGTCTAGAAGCTAAATATCATAACCAGCTTTGTACGTGTATGTTACGGGCCTTACGGCCCAATGAGTACTTTAAGAATTTCATCCGTTTAGTAGAGGTCTTGACATTTTTACTCATTTCCAATTCAGTGTAAAGAAATATCACAAACTTTACGTATACTTTATGCCTATGTATAATGTATGTAATGATCTAGTAAATCCATTTGACATGGGGAAAACACTCTAAACTCTAAAGCATGGGCAGCTGAACAAAGAGTAAAGGAAAGAAAATGCAAAGAAGAGTAGAGGGGAAAACACTCTAAAACTCTAAAGGATGGGCAGTTGTCTACTCCATATGCATGCAATTGTATGGCATGTTTGAAATGTGAACTTTAGAGCGCATTAGTGCCCCTTCATACTCTTCCCCAGATAAAAACGTGATTCATTGTGTTTGAACATTGAAAACGAATTTTTTCACGTTCAAATTATGCAACTTCCGAAAAAAAAAGCTTCTTTAACTATGAAGCATTCATGCACCAGTGTTCTACCAAACCATGCCAATCACTTTGTGCTTTTACACTAACACAAACGTAGTAGTTTGAAACAGCGAATTTCAATGCATATCTTCTATATTTTCATAACATATATACAGAGTTAGTTGGTGAAGAAGAAAGACGTATAATTAGTGGCAAAGTTGAAAATGGCAATCATTTTTAGGATATTGTCAACCAAATAGTTTAGCACGGCATGCATGCCTAAAATTGCAACGATAAGCAAATCTGATCCATAATTTGGAAACTATTTTGCATATCTGAATTTGTTAATTAAAACATTAATTTTGATTGCTTAAGTTACCAAACGGCTCATTTACGTACTGTGATGGAATAAGACTAATGAGGTAATGTGTAATGACTTACGAAACAAGAAATATATTGCAAAAGAATACAAACCACATATTTGGTAATAATAGGATATGCTTATATTTCTAAGTCGTCAGATTTTACATCCATTAATTGATGTGCATTTCAGTAAAAATAAATTAGACGGCTTAAAAGTGTTCATGCGCCTGCATGATAGAACGGGTCAAACAAAACAAAAGTAGGGTAAATACCATTTTCCAAATTCTTTTTCCGATCACGAGTGTATTACATTTAGGTATGGGAGAAATCAAGTTCAGATCGATTATGTTTAGCAAAATCATTCGACACACTCCCGCCCAATTATTCAAATTATCTCTGATTTCCGTCCAATTTATGATACTGTTTTTTTGCCGCTAGACCAACCCTTATTAAGGATTGCATGGAAGCAACGAATTTTCCACTATGCAGCAGAAACACCAAATAAGGTGGCTCAGCGAGGGGCGGCCAAAACCAAACAGTGTAGTCGTGTAGAGATAGTCGCATTTTACATGGAGATCATGAATCCATACCTTTTTAGATTAGACTAGATAAACCCTATTAACAAGGATTTGTTTGTTTATTGCAATCTCTATGTAGTGCTCTCACAACCACCCAACTCGGAGGCATGCATGAAGCATCTTGCTAATAGTCAGAAGCCAATCAACCATGTTAGTTCCCATTTCCTACGTGATTTCCATAGCTAGTAAGAAGAAAAGCAAAATACAAAATAAACTATTAAGATGTTTGAATTGTTTCGTTGGTATAAACAGTCAGCAAACATAACATAATACTAACGTCCCAAAAGTTTGTAAAAATTAGATCTTTACGTAAGGTCAGCGCGGAAAGTATATTAGGTAAAAAAAAAAAAAAAAAAGTGTTTATACCTCTTCCAGAAGCAAAAACATGCCCCATATAGTCGCCCAAGCTTAAATTCTTTGTTGGCTCCGGATATTACTGTTGGAGAAAATATTTTTATATGTTTTATTTTGGTTTTAGATTAATTGAAATTTAGGACCAAGGGGTCACTAAAGACACTAGCTCATTTTTACTATTTGTGAATAAAATCTTTAGTCCAACATAAGAGAAACTAAAGATATTGTCTCTCCATATTACTAAGAAATTTGTATCTAAAAGAGACCATTTGGGTCAACACATTTTTGTGTGAGGGGGAGGACTTAGGGAATGGACTAGTTGGTGCAACCACACATTTCACACACGCGCGGTGTTTTGCACCGAAGCACGCACGCCGTCGGGCTCGGGTGTATGGGTGTTTGTCAACCAAGACTTATTTTTTTGGACAAAATTCTTTTGATATATTTTCCAAATGAATTTAAATATAAAAATAAATTGTCTTAATGGGGGGGGGGGGGGTGTCTGACCCGACGAAATATATTTTACTTACCAAAAAATTTCTCTTGCAGTAATGGTTGTTTTGTCTCTTATGTCCGCACTCCATGCACGGAATTGATTGAGAATCAATTGTCATCAAATGCCATTACTACCAGTCTCTATTTTCTGCCTATAAAATAACTCATAATTTTTCATTCCAATATATCCCAGAGCAGGCTACTATCCCTAGCTCTTTTCCTCTCTTCTTGCTTTGCTTGTTTATTTCCTTCTTCGATTGTTGTGGGTGATTTGTATTGTGCTTATACAAATCATAACGGTCAATTCTATCCTGAGCACATCTCCGTTGTGGGGATCTAACAGCTCTCATCCTTAAGGAATATCCACGGACTATTATATTAAGGATAATTTGCTGAGCAAATAGCTATGTCCTTTATATGCAAATCAGTGTTTCAATTCAGAGATTTTATTTTAACGTTAACATCTTTTGTTTCAGTAATTTTATTGTTGTAGACACAATAATTACATGAGAAAAGAAGAGAAGAGAAGAGAGTGAGACTAACCAAGATATTAAATTCCCTTTGAACATTAAACTCTCGCCATAAAAATAACGAGCTCAAATCAGCTGAAATGTAAATGAACCCATAATTAATTTTAAATATAAAAAAATCCACTTTAACGAAATTTTCTAAGATATAATTGGTTTGTGGCAAAGGAGTTCAGTTTGTAGGTGCTTGGAGTTTTATATTTCCATAAACTTAAATGAACAACAAATTTTGGAGGTGGTGCAACAATTGCAGATAGTTGGTGATCCCACCGATCTATTCTCTGATGCTGAGGATGAAAGACAGTCGATTGGTGATGATATTGATAATTTCTCTGTTGCAAGTGCTTATGATATTTTGGAGAACGATGGTTTCCTCTTAAAAGTCTCACTCAAGGTCGTTTTTTTTAAGTGCACCTATCTTTTCAGTACAGGTAAGGTTAAGATGTTTGCTTTATGGCCATCATACTAAAACTAATGAGCACTTGTTTCTGCGGTGCAAGTTCTCTTTTCGAGTGCGCGCTTACTTACTTAGTATTTTGGGGATGAACGTAATTTTAATAATGTCAAGTCTACTCCATGAAAATGGGGACCAAGAAAGAATTCAAATAGGATTAAGCAGATTTGAAGTCTGCTTCCATTTGCCATTTTTATGGTTTCTTTGGAAAGAACAAATCAATAAACTATACAATAATACTACTAGATGCGGCAAACAAGTCATAATAACTATAAAGTGTTACTATTTACTTCGACTATAAATTTTGAATTTTTTTCTAATTTATTTTTATCAATATTAGTTTATAATTTTGTTATGAAGCATAATTTTATTAAAGAAAACTAAATAATGATTATACGGGTAGATGATACCCATTGAGTCATTTGAAACCAAATGATTAGTAAAATATAGAATTATCTGGTCCTAGATTTTTATTGATAGATTTTCTATTTGGTTGTCACCAGCTACGTGATTAGCAAGTCCATCTGATGCTTGGTTTCTTTTCCTATAGTTATGCTGGACAGTACAGTGAGGTATCTGGTAAATTCTTTACTTTATCTCCGCAATCATGCCCAAAATATACTAAGGTGGTTCTAGTGTGGTGGCTAAGAATCTTAACAGGTTTTCAGAATTTGTCTCAAAAATTACTTTCGGCCATCCTCTTTCAATTGTGGTTCTTGAAGCTAGTAGCATAGCCCAAGTCTCTGTTGATAATGATGTTGTGATTCTGAGTGGTTGTGCTAGCGCCAGAATTGTTCTTGTTTCCGAGTTCCTGCAAATGATTCCCACACCCGTTATACCTGGATGACCTCTGGTAGCTCCATCTGTGTTGATCTTAATCCAGTCAAGGTTAGGACTAGTCCATCCCACTGATATGGTTGTTGTTCTTCTCATGTTGTTTGTTGTGATAGTAACCGGTGCCTCCCCCGGTATTACTGGAGGGAGGGCTTTCCTTGCCCAAGAAAATTCTTGTTATAGATTGATTATTTTTTTCACTATATTATCTGGCAATGTTTGGGTATGGCGAAAAACATATTCATTTCTAGCCAGCCAAAGTGACCACAAGAGAAAGCAGATGGAGGTTATGGTTGTGGGTGAGCCTGGTTGTTTTAAAAGATGTAGTATGGTTGTTTGAGAGGTTATGGAGGGTGGAAGAGAGTTATTAGTGTTTTGGGTGCTTCTGAGATGTGTGAAGAGGATGTTCCAAGCTAACATTACTTGTGGGTAGTGTGGGAGCATATGTTCAGTTGTTTCTGGCTGCATATTATATTGGGGGCATAGATTGGAATTGGTGATTCGAATGCGAGATAGGATGGTGAAGGTGGGTATACCTTAATTGATTGCTTTCCATGGAAAAATTGTATTTTTGGTGGGCATGGTAATGTCCATATGAATTTGGAGGATGGAAGGGGGTTCTGATGGGATTGGATTATTTCTTGGGTTAGGTGTTTGTATCCGGAAGTAGTAGTGTATTTTCCTGATTTTGAATGCGGTCAGATAATCTTGTCAGGGGGAATGTCTTGAGGAAGGTGGATGTTTATGATTTTTTTGGCTGCGTCCAGTGGAAGATTATCTAGCTTATCATGTATTCAGTTGTGAGTGATAGGATCAATGATATCTGCAACTGTTTGGATTGGGTAACATTAGATAAGGTCAATATTTGAGAAATGAGGGATCCAATTAGCCTGAATAGGTTTTGTTAGTTTGTTTCCTATACAGTGGAAAACAAATTTTTCGAAAGTGGGTATGAGAGAGGCTAATTGTTTTTATTGAGGACTTGTTGATTAGGGAATGATAATGGGGTTTTAGAAAATAGGTTTTCGCTTGAAATATTTTTCATGGCACAGGCTGACCCAAATGGAATTAGGTTGATCATGTAGAGTCCATATCCTTTTCATAAGCAACGTTTTATTATGGACACTACTTTTCCTAATGCCAAGTCCTCCATCCGCGATTGGTTTGGAAAGTTTATCCCAACCTATAGGATAAAGTTTTTTTAACAGAGGAGTCATATCTGGTGATATGGTCTATTTGGTTATGAACATGTGTATGGAGGATTTGGGTTTGCATGAGATGATTAACTGTAGGAGTTAGAGAAGTTTTAATGGGTACTAACCTTCCAACCGGTGTCAAGCATTTTTTGTTGTAAAACCTGATGGAGGCGGAGAAGAAACTTGGTGATAAGACCATGGAAGGAACCCAATCAGAACCATATCAAATATTGTTGAAGTTGAGCAAATCTTTAATGAATTAGCTTTATACAAAGCAATAGCAGAAACCCCTTTTATCAAAAGAGAACAAGTCTCCCCCAAATAAAATACGCAGAATTTAGACATTAAATTTGTGACATTAGGTTACACCCAATCTGAAGCTAATATGACTACATCTTGATAGGGCCCGTGTGAAGAGATTATGTAGAAGAAAATTGGATTTTCATGTTTAATTCTTTGAGAAATATTATTTAATTTAGAGTTATAGGGTGAATTTGAATGAATCGGTTGAGGATTTGGTTTAACTCATTTTTCGCTTGATTTTGATGTCGTTTTTTTATCTTAGTAAAACCCTACTAACTTATAATTTGGATGTTATAGTACATACATCTATATAATTGTTTATGTTTTCGGTAATTTTTTTTTTTACAATATTTATTATTTTATCGTCACAAAAAATCTACTTTCGTAAAAAAAAAAAAAAGGTTTTTTATCATAAAAGTTTGAGTCACTTAATCCTAAAGAGATGCTTCTGAAGAGAGAAAAACACAGAAAAAATATTTTATATAATATAAATTTTTCTAGGAATTTATATCAAGGTTGGTGGACCCACTTTCTAAAACTTAATGAAAATTCTGATCCATGTGTCAGAATCGCACTCCTAAAAAGCCGTTGATTCTCTCATGGGATTTTTGACGGGATTGGTGTAGGCCGGTGGAATAACCCGGAGACCAAGTGTACATGGTTTCAAGTTTTGAATTTAAGATAATCCCCAATGTTTCTCCTTTCTAGGGTTAGTTCATTAAAGACAATTCTGACGATCATTAATTTCATCAAAATGAGCAGAACAGCCTGTTGAGTTGTCTCCAAGTGTGACCCAAAAGGCAAAAGGCAAAAGTTAGGTATGGAAAGTGGTGTAAGAGGGTAGGTTTTGGCAACGCCCGTACATGTAGAGAGCAAGTGGCAGTGAGCTATCTAGGCCCCATAAAAATACAAATGTTATATGCGGGAATACACTAGACTACAATTAGCATTGGTTGCAAATGTTCCGAACTAAACCACACTTATGTATCAGTAAGATATGGACTAGATACTGCCAGCAAGAATCATATATGACTATTGATTGAGAACATTTGTTTGTATCTTTTATCATTTATCACCATTTACTTTCCAACAGTTTCAGTAGGGTACTCACCAATTGCTGCTATTTGAATCAGAGCTACCACCATGTTGCATTTGAGATGCAGTAGCTCTCGACGAACTATCATCCGTGACTGTCAAATGTATGCTTGGCCAATTTTAGAGTGCAAGAGAGGGACAGTCTTGGCACGTCCGGTGGTCATTCATTCCCTCTGGCACGGCACATAAGCAAAGGTTTTTTTTTTTTTCTTACTGACGATGATATCTAAACATGTCCAAACTCCAAACCAGAAGACTTATCACACTCCAAATCTGTGTTCAATAAGGACCACCGTGCACCACCTTTGAAACCTTCCACAAACATAAAGATTAAATCTTGCACCTTAAAATACCACCAACTAAGCATTGTTGAGTGGGAACCTCTCCCCATCTATCTCCAAACGTGGGCCTAACAGAACTGCCTCGTCAACAAAATCCAAGCTTGACATTACAACGTTGTAATGATCTTGCAAAATAAATTAAGAAAGGGTGAATTGTCATATCGTTAAGGCATTTGATTGTCCATAGAAGAAAAAAAGACATTTGATTGGACGGGTAGACCAAAGTGTAAACCGGGTGTGACATAAGAGATTATAATAATATCCCTCTTTTTCATAAAAATTGAGTAGTTTATTTTTTGTTTTTTATAAAAGTTGATTATTTTTATTTTTATATATTATTTTTTCAAATAAATTCTTACTAATAACTAGTGTTGTTAAAAATTCACTTTGACAAATATAAAGTAGTTATGTTCGTGTAAGTCTCATAAAAATATTTCTAAGGGTATGCTTTTTACGAGTATTTACCTTTTTAATTTACGAAATATATCTATTCTACTAAAACATAATTTACTTTTTTTTATTGTTTTTAAAAATTGTACAAACCTGAAATAGGTCAAACTTTTATAAAACAGAAGGAGTATGAAACATGGCCTATAATACCTTAGGGATTAAGTGCCCATGTATAAGATTATGTAAGCAAATTTTTTGAGATAAAAAAAGAAACACAAAATGAATGAACAATTTCATAAGCAAAAACAGATTGGTAAAATTAGATGGACCATAATAGTGGTACAAGGGTTGAGCATGAGTGGTTCAATCTGTCAATCTGACCCAATCCGACTGTAATTTAGCGGGTGGACAATCAACCCGTTTATGGGGGGATTGACCATGAGTCTATTTTTAAAAATCCATTAATATTGGATCGAGTGTAGATGATTGTTTAGAGATCCATTGGACAGACGCACCCACTAGGTTAAAGTACTTTAGAACTGTAAGGTATGGAGGTAAATTTAGTAATTTATACCCAGTAATATATCTACTTCATATTCTTCATCTATGGAAGTTGAAGTTTTACACGTTGCTAGCTAGTAGATAGGTGGGGAGGGTTTAGTTAAACAGGTAAGGACATATTTTTTTAAGGATGACTTAGAGTGTTATAAATCATTAATTAAATAATATTTTGATTACTTTTGTTTTTATCTTGCTTAAATAAAAAATTTGATACAAATCCGCGGATCCATCCGCATCCAACCCATCCACCCGGTCAGATCCGTGAATGGACCAGATGTGGATGGCACCAAATTCCTAGATTTTACCTGTAAGTGTCCACCACCAGATCGACGTCAATAACAACAACCAAGGGAGCCCCAACAACCACAAATTTCCCTTTTCCAATAAGAAGGGATCAGACTCTGGATACAGATGGTGCCATCAAGTTACCTCTCATACGACGTCCGCCAACTTCCCAAGAGATGACAAATGTTGAGTATGCTGTTTTCATAGATCAGTCAATCATCCGACCAGTGAATGCAAAGTGCTAAAGCGTGTCTTCAAAGAAAAGATGGAGTCAGGTGAGTTACATCTGAGGACTGAAGACGTACAAATGGGTCTCTATTCACATCATCCCTTTAACACACGACCGATGTAACGGTTACTGAACTCATTAAATAATACATAAATCATGAGTTTCTAAATCCCTTTCGCATCCACTCAAGTCTCTTTGAGTCCCTCCTTGAGTACAATGATACATGGCAAGTAGGTCAAAGGCTTTGACGTCTAGTTATCTAATGTGGTTGTAGACAAGTGGTAAGAAAAAGTTTGTTGCTCAGACTTATTAAGATTTGATTTTAGACTTAATTTCAATTTTAACAAATATATACAAAAATGATATCAAGCTTAGAGAATGCTGAGACAAAGAATTCCACCATTAACCAATTTATGTGATTTAGTTAAAAAAAATATTCATGCAACTCTCACATTCAAAGTGATTCTGAAATATTGCCTGTAGTAGATTTCTAAAATATTAGTTGTTAATCGCAAGCATGGAACATCAAGATCCCTAAGATAAGCATGCACCATCAAGAGAAAACACAACTAGTTAATAAAAATTATTTAATCAATTTTTAATTCAATGCAAATAATCATAAAAAGAATTGTAGAAATTAATTAAATAAAATTTACCACATATTTATTGGAAAAATGGCTTCTTCCGAAGCCTCAACAATGGGTTAGATCCTCGTGTTAAAAACACGTTCAAAATACTCATTCATCGTTCAGAAAGATGTTTACAAGAAGAAAAATAATTAACACAAAGAACTTACTACAAATATAATTGTTTCAAAGAATAAAAGATCATTGTTTCTAACTGTTACAGAAGAGTTGAATATAAAAGTTTTGGCTACGGAACATTACAGCTATAGCCATGGTTTCTTCAACCTTTTAGCAACAATTTCTTCATCTTCTTCACGAGTACATTTTTGTTTTCTGAATTTTGATTATCTTTTTTTCTCTGGCAGAGCGATCCCCCCTCAAGTTGTTCTTCTCGTCCCTATTTACAATACAACACCCAACACTCCAAATCTTCGTGAATATTCTCACTTTAATGAGAAAATACTCCCACCCATATTCTTTCTTGGCAATATGATCATGTTAGCTTTTTTCTCTCGATGATTCTAAGATGTTAGTTTCCTTATATCCCGAGAATCAGATGTTGTTTCCTTATTCTAGATCAATATGCTATATAATCTTCACGTATATCAAATCAAGCCAATCTGTTAATAACCAAGAATATTTGCATAATTTCTTTTGTTGTTTTCACGCTTTTAAATTGTGTACTCATCCCTATTAAATAGGGAAGGAAAATATATGTGTCTTAACTTTGCAACTATCCCAAAGATTTGGTTTCTACTCTTCAGAGATTTGAAAATAAGAGATATTAGATTTTCCCGCCAATTTTTAATCTTTTTAATCGGAAAAGCAGGTGGTGCCCTTATCCAACAGCTGGGTTCCTTTAACGCTTTGGGTGCCTTTAGCAATTTTTTGGGTGCTTTTATAACTTTTCAAGCCAAATTTTTCACAATTGTTTATTTCCCAAAAAATACCTACAGACACATAAAATAACACAATTAGTACACAATCAAACACTATCAATATAGAGAATTGAGACAAATCAGACATAAAAATGTGTCTATCAAATACCCCCAAACTTATTATTTGCTAGTCCTCAAGCAAATCTAAAAATAATATCCTAACTCACTGTCGCAGACATCGCGATTGTACTTAGCGTGTGCAACAAGCCTTTGAACCACTAGGTGGCCCTAGGGGACATGTTTTGTCTCGTGAGGTTTACAAGAGATATACTGATGCAGATCGGAAGCGTGTAAAGATGATAATAATCGCAGCGGAATAGAATTATTGAAAAGTAACCGGTATAATGAGTAGAAATCGATAGAAATTAGTTGATTTTCAAAGAGATATCCTAAAATATACGGGTTATCTAGACTTCGTTAATTCACTATGAATAACTATTATAGATATGAGATTAGTATAGACTTCGGGGTAAACCCAACTATGAATAAAAATCAAAATCAATAAACTCAACAAATTGGATGAAAATAAAATAATTTTAATTAATCAAAAACTTCTCTAATTTTCGTTTTTGTAGCTCCTTATATAGATAACTCCTACTAAATAACTTTAGGCAACTTTCCTAACTTATTAAAACTCTTAAAATTAAACTTCTAGACTCTTCTAAAATTACCCTAAATAATAAATCCGAAAATTAATTATTTTTCTACTAAAAATAATATTAATAAAATAATATGTTATTAATATAAATAATAATAATAATACAATAGATTTATTTTCCATAAATCTTCCTCCATCATTCTAACGTGTTGGAGAAGATTCTTCCTCGAATCTTGCCGGTACCATGTTCTGCATGTGTAACTCGTTGATGACAATCTTCATACACATGAATTGATGTTGTAAAAAAATAATTTATACACCGTATAGAAGCACGAGGTATGATGGAAGCCCAAAACGGATCTTCATAAGTTGATTCAACAAACTCTCTCTTGTTAGGGTAGACATGAGAGACCATTTGTGTATTACAATAATCAACAACTAGCTTACTCTCGGACAAAGACAACTCATCAATATCAGGAATTTCTAAATCAATGTTTATCAGGATTTTGGATGACTCACCATGAAACTCCATTAAATCATGTGAAACTTCTTGGGACTGTTTTTCTTTGTCAGAAACAGGATGTTCTTCGCCTTTTTGAGAAGAAAATTTCATATCCTCCTCATCATCGGGATACTTATCAAAGATCGGAGTTATATATCTCTCAACAATAACTTGATTTTGTGCATCATTGCCATGACGGCAAAACAAGTCTTCAACGTCGTTATCTGCACTATTATTTTCTTCTATAAACGAGCATGGTTTAGATCAAGATTTTATTGACTTCTTCAAATAACATTCTATCACTTTCAGAATCTCCTTCTTTGATTTAATCAGATATTCACATCTTCTCAGATCTCGTCTTGGTGACAATTTTATTAACCCTGACTACTCATCTTAGTAACATCTTATTAATCCTAGAATCAAACTTTGCTCTGGTAACCAACTGATACAGTTCGGAAGCGTGTAAAGATGATAATAATCGCAGCGGAATAGAATTATTTTATCAAATTGCCTTTCATTTGTCTAACATTCGAGTAACACAAAAAATTCATATATCGGAAACTTTTGTTCTGCAACCAAGACAAAAAAATGCTAAATTTGTTCTCAGCTGATGTTATTAAAATACTGAAAGAAAAGAAAAATCCATCTTCCGCCAGCTCCAAGTAGTAGAAAGCTACCTCAGATATACAATGGACCAATTAGTTGCTCAGTTTTTGATATTTAACCTTACTAACCTTTCAAATATTTTAAGCTCTTGCTCCATTATTTGGTACTGTTTCAAGGCATGAATCTTATGTAAGCATCAAGGTCCATTTACTCCGTCCAGAGATTGTTTCCAGGATCTAAAATCATGATAACATAAACAACTGCCTATGAATTAACAACACATTGTATGCATCTGTAAAGAAACCAAATTTGTTTACTTATTTCCAGATCTTCCTGCTACTAATGAATACAACTTCAATTCGGAATTGTTTGATCAAACTAACTAGATTAATAAATCAAAGAGAAACCAAAACGATATTATTTTTCGATAATATATGTCGTACAAGGCACATGATATATATACAATGAAGAACGAGAAGATCTTGCAAAGAAAAGAACGGAAAACCCTTACCTCGATCAAGCTTTTTCACCTCATGTAGATTTCAAGAAACGCGCCTATTCTCCTGTTAAACCAAACTCCCCAAACAATCTCTTTTTTTGGGCGATTTCGATGAAGCTCTAATTGCACATGGAACTCCCCAAAGTCCCTGGAAACATGAAATCCCATCAAGTCTAGGTTTTTCTTTACCACTAACGGGAAGCTGAAGGAACTTTCTGAAAGTCTCTCACGACTAACAAGGGAGGTATTTTTAGAAACTCCTTAGGAATCTCCCACTAACAAGGGAATTGCCAACTACCAAGAGATGCTGTCAAGTAACCATGTGAAGACCTAGCTGAAGGGTCACGACAGAAAACAAGATTCCAATCAGAAACAGTAACGGATTATTAAAATCGGAGAAATGAATTAACTTTCTTGGAACTTGTTTTCTTACATTGGTAACACAAAACTTTTCAGAGAAACCAAGTGATGGAAGCAGCCATTCACAAACATATGTTGAAGCATCTTGATGTCTGCTACCAGCAGAATCATCATCTGCAAATTGAGCAATAAAATCACAAGCAGTTTCCATATCACAGAAAGAGTAGGACGGCTATGAATTTCTTTCAGTTACAGAATGAAGAAATATAACATCAGTTAGAGTTTGCACTGCACCAGAGAAAGAATTTCAAACCTGAAACTTGTATGAGTATCCTATGTGTAATAAACAGCTGCAAGAATCAGAAGATTTTAGATTATGATTCCCGAAACCATTATCCTATAGCAGTATAGTGAAGAAAGAAAAAAGTATTGGTATTTTTATTTATTTATCTTGTAGAAGGCAATATATTCTAAGTCTGTATACTTCCCAAAACAATATCTTATAAATTTATAATTTTATGAATATCTGGTCTTTACACAGAATATAAAATTGAATGATTGACACATTTTCAGGGAATAGATATCTCTCAGGTGGTGCATCTTGATAGACTAACTGTCTAAGTAAGCATATCTAATTATCTATACAGAACAACAGCAGAGCAAATTAACTACTCAGCAGCTATATCACCTGCCAAACCGAGGGCATGTATTCGCGATATGAACGTTTCTGTGAACTTTTTGTAGTCTTGAAATCAGAGGCATCATGTGGGGCCCATCCAAGAGACCTATATGACAAAGTCTTACACAGTTAAATATATAATTCACAGAATCTTTTTTATAAGACAAATTACATTGATGGTTCCTGTTCTTGTATGGATGGCGAGAGCAAGTAACAACTGAAAACTGTAGTGAAAACCATGCGTGTGCATAACCCAATTCAAGATATAAATATATAAGCGTCTCAGGAAATCACATTCCCACAATGTTGCACCTTGAAACCTGAATCACCGAGAAAAACGAAGTCTTATACTAAAATGACTTAGTTTCAGATCAAGTTCCAATACAAGAACAATCCCTACTCAAGAAAAGAAGAGAATTTAATCAGTGGCTCTTGCCGATTTTTGAAATTTCAGACTAATGATACAAAACTTGTTCTTCTTCGAAGAGGATACAAGGAAGATTGGATAAGATGTGGAAACAAGAAAACAAATTCGCATACTACAAACATGGGCCCGTATACACTGGCTAGGCACATTACAAGTGCTCCTCAGGAAAAACAATTCAAATTTAATACTACGCACATATACTAAAGATATGATAACCTATAATTATAAAATCCTATTCCCTTATTGACTTAACGTTTACAATAGATTATATAGTCAGGAAAATCTATGAAATACTATATTTATTTTGAAGCATATATGGAATAATTAATCTATATAAAGCCAGAAAGTTTAAAATATTAGCTCATGCTACTTAGAAAAATTCAGAGCTCTAGCCTCTAGGATCATTTTAATAACACGGGTTACATTACAAGAAGAAATTAATGCATAGCAGTAGCTTAATGGAAAAGATTAAAGACTCTCATAATCATGTTAAAAATAAAAAGTAACGAACCAAAACTCTAAACTATAATAATAGAGCAACTATAAGATGTTAAAATAATTTCATTACTAACCTTTTGAATTCACCATCCCCTAGTATGGTTGCTTTGGTAGCCAGAAGAAGCATAGGTTGCACCAGTAAAAGCTTTTGGATTTCCTTAACAACAGTTTCTACCACGCTTTGAAGAGACAAGCTTTTCCTGTCAAAAAAGAAAAGAAGGCAGATGATAAACTTCAATATAATTTAGTAAATGAAATGATTGAACTGATTCCAGCAACTAGTTTTTCAATATTCAAAGATAGATAAGAGAGACAAAACTAACTTGCACACTGGTCCTTCCAAAGGACCAAAGCAAATCCCATCGTCTTAATACTAATTACTAAAACAGTGGGGGATTTTCCAATCTTTATTCCTTTTACACAAACCATAATTCCTGCCTGACCTGCCTTAGTAGTCTAGCACAGAGCAATGACCACTTTTTTGTGTGGACAATCGCATTTCATCTAATATTTCCCCCGTAAATATATTCCTTTAATATATTACCATAGTACTATGCCTATGAGCTATCTACGTAAGCAAGAAAACTTGACCTATTAACAGTGAGATATAGAAAAAATGACTTTCACAACAGCATTCCTTAAAGAGAAGGAAAGAAATACTTAATACACTTACTTTACCTGTTATCACCACCCACTGGCAGGGGAGTGGAGGCTCGATTTGCCCAATGAAAAGCACCAATGCTGTAAAGAAAAAAGATTCTCTGAGTCACAGATCAAAAATATCAGCTCATACTGAGGCAGATGATGAATACAATCAGTATCAGAATGTTGACCCCTTTTGTGGCGTTCAATTCCGCGGATCATGATATCCTAACTAGTTAAGCACTAGATAATAGAACAAGAAAAAATATTAAGTCAATAGCTATGAAAGTCGGATAACCCTAAGGCAATTTGTGACATGTGCTGTATAGTTAATCCTACAGAACGAAGAAGGCTGGGCAACAAAACAGTTTGAGATATACTCCTAGGCTACAGAATGTTCTAAGCAAACATCTCTAATCAATCTTCCAGACATTGCCCCAATTTGAAATTGACCCAAATTTTCACATAGGTACAACAATCAACCAGAGGATGATAACACATTGCATCAGAGGAATGAGGAGAAACAGATTTTCCATGTCCCAGTTTGACGTCCTTGGAAGCTAGATGCTGGTTAAAAATAGCTAGTGTGAGTTTCAGATCTAGGAAAATGTTGGCGACGTAGAAGAAAGAATTATATCCTTCAGATACGATAGACACTACATTAATCATGAGTACACTTGAAATGTTCGGGGAATTTTTCCCAAGAGATTAATCAAATAATCCGTAACTACTTTCTAGGATTGTATTCAGCCTGGGCCCAGCACATGAGCATAACAAAGGCAGGTGACAGAGGTATTTAGAGTTAAAACTAACAGGGGCAGAAACTATTTAGTCTGCATATAACTAACGGGATATGACCCAGTGCAAATTAAAGACTACGAACACGTTAAGGAAACTACATGGCGTCACCTATCACAATGAGTTTACAAAGTCATGCTCTAACTATATGATACATAACAAAGATAAAGTGACGTCACACGATATCCGGAAGGAAAACATTAAGCAAAATTGGTGTAAGAAGTGTTAACGGAACTAGAGAAACCTTCTACAGATTCCAATGAAGAACCCCGAAATGCCAGCTCGAGAGTGAACCGACATGGAGAGATCAAGGTTCTCTATAATTGCAATATTATCGATTTTTTTTTATATTACCAGGGTACCAGACTGGACATATGCATAACAGTTTATGTCTACGTATGCATTAGGTATTTTGGGCCATATCGAACTATGTGCGCGTACGTCATACAGTTGACATGTAGACGCATTGCAGTTATCTTAAACATAAATAACGTATACGAAAAGTTGCATAGTAATAATTATGTAATACTATTTACAAGGGAAATATGATACCGAGAGTGTTATGTAGGTTAACACAACTTTTATATGCTTCAAATGGATCGAACAGTAGAAAATGCAACTTCGCTGGAAAATGACTTTTCGAAACAAAATCATCCGCGTTTTTGACATCTAATGGATATGTTCCTTTTCTAGTTTCAAGTTGCATGCTATTTTATTCTTGGTTCCTTCTCCTACCGGAAGATAAATTCTGTTCAAATTTTGTGTTGCATGCTCACTTTTTCATCCATAAAAAAAAAGCCAAGAGATACGAGCCAAGTTCAAAGCAAAAGACTTGGAACCTAAAGAATAACATAGAACCGTAACTAACAGTACATAGACATCAACAAGAAGCCAATATGAATAAAATTAATAAAATGATATGAATTTCAGGAATAGAAGGAAAACCTGTCGATCATTAAAAAATGAGCAGCAACACTTTCTCCTTTACTTTCCTTTTGAAGTCGATAGCGCAGTGTCTACAATAAAATGAACAAAATTGAACAACGATCAATGTTCTCTATGCTGCTAATAACTGGATCATAATAGTATAATATCAGTGGAAAACACCACAGTCAAATAGAAGGCTCGTGGCACATTTTAGAAGAACATGTCTTCAAGGCAATAAACTCTTACTTATCCATATCTACTAGCTATCTAGATTACAGAATGTGATGCTAAACCTCGATACTCACTCGCTTATAAGTTTGTGTGAATAATCAGATATCCAAAGCTATTTTGTTAAGATTCCTTTAAACACCTTACAAAAAGCTACGGCAGGCCATCTCCTCTAGATTATCTCCAGTGGTTTACGAAGTTTGGCTACTAATGAACAAGCTCCAGATTATTCTAACTTTTATTACAGGCTTCAATTGAAAATTCATTAATGCAGTTCAACTAGCAGCATGGCAGTTATTACAATTTGAAGTCTTGTAGTCCAAGCTTTTCTACATCAATCTTTAGACATTCCAAGAAAACTTCTTCCACATTTCCACAATGTCCTGCATCTTTCATAATGCATCACTTCTACACTCAAGTTCCTCAAGTAGTTAAACATAGCAATTAAACTTTCCGATCCAGGGTACACTTTCTTTTCACAACTGCTAAATGTGGCAAGATCAGATTTAATAAAAGAGGAAGTGCAAATAAAGTGACACAGATGCTTACCTTAAGAGTAGCCAAAAACTCATAACTATTGTAACAACGAACGTACAAGAAGCGTTTCATGCAAGCTAGAAATAACTCTTCGTCGTAATTAGCTGTTTGATCCTTTGTCACATCATGCTCTTGGAGATTCTCGTTCGGCTCCGTACTGATTTTGTTACTTGGTCCTAAACATAGTGCATGGGGAAATTTATATTAAACTTTAGTAAGATTAACAAGATTGTTAGTTTCTTACAACTATTTCCTGCTATTCTAATATGTAAATAATTACCATATCTGAAGAGAAGAATATTTGCTGCGAAAAACAAACATGTTTGCTTTTTGTTGAAGCAAATAGTTTCCACTTTCCACACTCACAGAAAGCCAGAACTCACACTTACGAGGTACAATTCTATTATTTGCTGCAATGCAACTGCATGAAGTGAAGCAGTCATTTTAGCATTGATAACGGCCCAATTCAAACACTTCATCCCACTGAGCTGTTCAGAAGTAACACACACATCCTCGTATTTCTGAACAGTTCCATGTTTTTCACTAATAACCAGAACTCGCTACTGTTTGATAGCAACCTAACACTTTGTCTAGACACTTTCCATCTTCAATTAAAAAAATTGGTCCTAAATAACGTAATGGCAGTCCGACAACTTGGCATAAAAGCTGTTTCCTATAATCATTACATTCCTATAAGTCACCCGTTACCTAACACAAAAGCAAAGTTCATGACCTAGGATGGGGCTGGGACAAGCGAAATTATACAAACAAAACCAAGCATGCCAATGCATTGAGTAGTGTAACTTACTATTAGCTGACATAATGTGATGCCTCAGTAACTGCGAGAGACGTTCAACATCAAACCGACAATCCAAGTCGAAATACAGTACTTTACGCTCCAGGCCACCATAATGTACACCTTTCCACTCCTTTGGAAGAATAGAAGTAATTGCAGCCTAAAAAACCATAAAAAGTATATCAATCTAATTAAATAAAAATAGATAAGATAAAAAAATTGAACAAAAAAGAAGCTGAAGTAATTTTGAGCTCAATTGAAGTTGAAGAAAAAAAGAACCTGGATTAAGATTTGGGTTTTGGCGGAAGGAGATGGACCAACAATCTCAACTAAATTACCAACTCGTAGTGGAACACGATGTAGAGGAGGAATTAGTAAGAACGGACGTTCTGTTAAAACCCTAGATAACATTTCTTTTCCACTTTCATCACCTTTAATCCACTCTGCTGGTGTCGCCATCCCAACACCCAACCTCTACTTCACTCCTCTACCCGGTATTGTAGAAAATTTTGGGGAGAATACTCAATTTACCAATATACCCTTACATTTTACTGGTTTGGGAAAAACTGATTTTACCAATCTACCCTTACTTTTTCACGGGGATAAAATGAGAGAAAAGACTAAAGTCTCACCGACTTGACTACCAAGAGTTTCTTCAACTTATACTCTCTACTAAAACCCTCTCCTTCTGTTTTGATCTCTTTCGCAAGTGACCTAAATTTCTAGGGTTTGAAGTAGTAGCGATGGATGATAGTTTGTATGATGAGTTCGGGAACTACATTGGACCAGAAATCGAATCTGATAGAGAATCAGATGGAGAGGGAGAAGATGATGAAGATCTTACTGATAAACCCTCAGAAATACAACAAGCTGATTCTGACGATGAAGACAACACAGAGGCTAATGGTTGGATTACGGCTTCTAATGATGTTGATATGGATAACCAGATTGTACTTGCTGAAGATAAAAAATATTATCCGACTGCGGAAGAAGTTTATGGCGAAGATGTTGAAACCCTAGTTATGGATGAAGATGAACAACCACTTGAAATGCCAATTGTTAAACCAGTTAGAAATATTAAGTTTGAAGTTGGTGTTAAAGATTCTTCTACTTATGTTTCAACTCAATTTCTATTAGGTTTAATGTCTAATCCGTCATTAGTTAGAAATGTTGCTCTTGTTGGTCATATTCAACATGGGAAAACTGTTTTTATGGATATGTTAGTTGAACAGACGCATCATATTTCGACTTTTGATTCTAATAGTGAGAAACATATGAGGTATACTGATACTAGGATTGATGAACAAGAGAGAAGGATTTCGATTAAAGCTGTACCCATGTCACTCGTTCTTGAGGATAGTAAAGCCAAATCTTACTTGTGTAATATAATGGATACTCCTGGTCATGTTAATTTCTCTGATGAAATGACTGCTGCTCTTAGACTTGCTGATGGAGCTGTCTTAATTGTTGATGCTGCTGAAGGAGTTATGGTAAGTGGTTTATCTCTTGTATTTTTTCTTTGATACTTTGCTTCAATGCTTTAGGAAAGATTTCCAGATTTTATTGCGTTCTTGAATTATGGTGTGTTTCATTCACTTATTTGTAACTGAATCAAGTAGAACAGTTATTCATTGATTTACTGAATAGAGATTACGTACCAGTGCTAGTATCTGAGCATATGAATTAGGGCACCTAGATATGGGACCATTGGTATTTCCATAACAGAAATTACGCGGAGAAACGTAATCATCATATTCCTTAGTGAAGGCTGATTATTGTAATGCTTGGTATAGGGTTACCTTATAACATAATTGTTGCACTAAAACACTGAAAGAAACAACACTTTATTACATGCATCATCTCAAGGTCAATCACATAGGTCTGATGTAGACTACTGGTTGAAATGTCACTTAATGAGGCGATTATGATTCTTACACAAAGGGAATACTATTGAATGTACTTCCAACTTTTGAGTTGTTCTAACCATTGTCTATATGTTTTAGAAAGAGTAGACGATTTGTTTATTATACTTTAAGTCTTGTCATTTTTGTCTTGAGCAGAAATTATTCTTTTGGTCCTTTATATAATGAGGTAGGATCTGCATACTCTTTGTTATACTTTAATCTTTGTGGCCTTTTTCGCTCCACATGGACACAGTAGCAAGGATACTTACCTTACCAAAATGTGTCGGATGCATGTTTTTGTTGGCCAAGTAGGCAGTCACATGTGAGCCATGTTAGCGGGTATCAACTATGTGGCCTGTCTTTATTGCGAATGGTTAGTAGGTTAACCTTTATTAGTTGTTGCTGACATCATAGTGGGCTATACATCATGCGATTTTTGTTTAGTTTACTGAACTTATTTTGTATGCTTTATTTTTTTTTATGTAGGCAAACACAGAAAGGGCTATACGTCATGCAATCCAAGACAGGCTTCCTATTGTTCTCGTTATCAATAAGGTACATATTTTGGTTTTTTATGTATTAGAATGCCTAATATTTTGTTAAATTGTAATTTTCACTGACCTTGAGTCATCTTAACCCTTTTGCAAGGTTGATAGGCTTATAACCGAACTTAAACTACCCCCAAATGATGCTTACTACAAATTGAGAAATATATTAGAAGTGGTCAATAACCACATCACTGCAGTCTCGTCAACTGCTGGAGGTGTGCAGACCCTTGATCCATCAGCTGGTAATGTTTGTTTTGCAAGTGCAAGCGCTGGTTGGTCCTTCACTCTGCAATCGTTTGCCAAGTTGTATGTTAAGCTTCACGGGATTCCGTTTGATGCTTCAAAATTTGCATCACGACTCTGGGGAGATAGGTATTATCATCCTGGTACTAGGGTTTTCGAGAGGAAACCTCCTGCTAAAGGGGGAGATAGGTCATTTGTGCAGTTCATCCTTGAACCTCTTTACAAAATATATAGCCAAGTAATCGGAGAGCACAAGAAAAGTGTGGAGGCAACTCTTGAGGAACTTGGTGTTAAGCTTCCAAATGCTGCATACAGGTTGAATGTCAGGCCTTTGCTGAGGCTGGCTTGTAGCTCAGTTTTTGGATCTGCCACGGGTTTTACTGATATGCTAGTTCAACACATCCCTTCTGCCAAGGACGCTGCAGCGAGGAAAGTAGAGCATATATATAGTGGGCCTCGAGATTCATCGGTTTTTGACTCGATGGAGAGTTGTGATCCATCTGGACCTCTAATGGTTAATGTGACCAAACTTTACCCTAAATCAGATTGCAGTGTCTTTGATGTTCTCGGTAGAGTTTACAGTGGTGAGATTCAGACTGGGCAGACTGTGCGTGTACTGGGAGAAGGTTATTCACCAGATGATGAAGAGGATATGACCGTAAAAGAAGTAACGAAGTTGTGGGTTTACCAAGCTCGTTATCGGATACCTGTAAGCAAAGCTCCTGCTGGTTCTTGGGTACTCATTGAAGGTGTTGATGCTTCGATTATGAAGACTGCAACCCTTTGCCATGCGGATTATGATGAAGATATATATATCTTTAGGCCTCTCAGATTCAATACCCTTTCCGTGGTTAAGACAGCCACGGAGCCTCTGAACCCTAGTGAGTTGCCTAAAATGGTGGAAGGTCTTAGAAAGATCAGCAAAAGCTATCCTCTTGCCATCACTAAAGTTGAAGAGTCTGGTGAGCATACTATATTAGGTACTGGGGAGTTATATTTAGATTGTATAATGAAGGACCTTAGGGAGCTCTATTCTGAAGTGGAAGTCAAGGTATGCTTGCTCAACTTCCTGTACATTTCCTTGTTGTTTATGCAAGAAATCTTGCATTCATTCTACTTTTAGGGATTACTTCTTGTGGTTTCACATCTAGTTGGTGGTGTGCAGGTAGCAGATCCTGTTGTTTCATTTTGCGAGACAGTGGTGGAGTCCTCTTCGATGAAATGTTTCGCTGAAACACCCAACAAAAAGAACAAGATAACCATGGTAGCTACTCTCCCCCCCCCCCCACACACACCCCACTTATCATATGATTCGGATCAACATATATACACTATAGCTGTGTAATATTTGTTTATTTTGTCCTTAGATTGCTGAGCCACTAGAGAAGGGATTGGCGGAGGATATTGAAAATGGTGTGGTAAGCATTGATTGGCCTCGGAAGAGACTTACCAATTTCTTCATGTCATCAAATTATCAGTGGGATATTCTTGCAGCAAGAGGTGTTTGGGCCTTTGGGCCAGATAAGCAGGTAATGTGGATGTTATAATCTCTATTTTTGTCATAGAACACAGCTAATTTTAACCTGTTATTTTAGATACTTATAATATACTGTGTGCACTTCCACCAATTTTGGAGGATCAAGTCAGGTTTACAATATTTTCAGATATTCTGACTTTTATTAAAATGTTCTCTGATTGACATTATTTTGTATAGGGACCAAACATTCTCTTAGATGATTGCCTTCCCAGTGAAGTTGATAAGAACTTGTTGAATGCTGTCAAAGATTCCATTGTTCAAGGGTAAAATAATCTTCACCAAGTTTCCTTCTGGAAGAATCTTTTTCATTTGTCAATATTATTAATGTCTACATGTTTTTATTACAGGTTCCAATGGGGAGCACGTGAGGGACCTCTCTGTGATGAACCTATCAGAAATGTGAAGTTTAAGATTGTTGATGCTAAGATTGCTCCTGAACCCTTACATCGCGGAACTGGTCAGATTATTCCAACAGCTCGACGGGTTGCATATTCAGCTTTCCTCATGGCAACTCCACGTCTTATGGAACCTGTATACTATGTTGAGGTAACGGTTAATTTTTTCGGGAACTTTCCAAAGAAATACAAAAATAAGAATATAAATAATTGGTGAAATCCAATCAATTTAACTGTTTCTTTATAATAATTTTTTGTTAACCATTTCTGCCCAACTTGTCGTTCTGTTTCAGATACAAACTCCAATAGATTGTGTATCTGCCATCTATACGGTGTTGTCTCGTCGACGTGGTCATGTTACAGCTGATGTTCCTCAGCCTGGTACACCAGCTTATATCGTAAAGGTTTGGTGATAAAACTCTACGTCTTATGTTTTAAATCAAATGCAGGGATGCCATATATCTATCTGTATGTTGCACGTATATACTTATATTTGCTCGTAAACACGTACTTTCTGTTTTGGGTTCGTTTTCTTTTCTTCTTATATACGTGCATCCATGAAAGTTGTTTCACAAGTATCAGTATTTTGATCCATCTCTTTACATTTTATAGGCATTTCTGCCGGTAATCGAGTCCTTCGGATTTGAGACTGACTTGAGGTACCACACTCAAGGTCAGGCTTTCTGTCTCTCTGTTTTCGATCACTGGGCTATAGTACCTGGTGATCCTCTTGACAAAAGTATCGTGCTTAGACCTCTTGAGCCGGCACCCATTCAGCACCTTGCGCGGGAGTTCATGGTGAAGACAAGGCGTCGCAAGGTATGCTCTCTTCTATTTTATCTGAGTATTTGCATTGCATTGTCTATTATGGTCTTGATTTGAACCATGAAACTGAATTTATCATACTTGTGTCAGTGTTCATCATTCGCTGGATAATTATGTCTGTAATTGTAGATTGATAATAAACTGTTTCAAAAACAGCATTTAGTTTCTCATTGAAATTATTAACTGAACATTTAGTATTTGTGCCCTCTCACGGTAATAACCATCATTAACATTATCACACCACATTATCAAGTAACATATTAGGATGTCCTCTTTGCGGGATAGCACTTAATTGAGAATTTAATTTCTTTCTTTTGGCAGGGAATGAGCGAGGATGTCAGCATCAACAAGTTCTTTGACGAGGCCATGGTGGTGGAGCTCGCTCAGCAGGCAGCTGATCTTCATCAGCAAATGTTGTGAGGTTCACTTCCAATTTGTACTCTACATTCATTTAGAGGACACCTAGTTGGGTTTTTTTTCTCCTGTTTGTGGAAAGAGAAGGAGAATTTTGATCAGGCCTTGGGATACTTGTAGCTGTTTGTAACACCCCATATTTCTGATCTTAATTAATTAGTTATTGTGGAATTAAAGGAATATAGTCAACTTTCATGTTCATAAATTTGGTTTCAAGTTTTACATTTGCTTTTTATGTAAAACCTAGGTGATCCTAAACTAAACCTAGCTATTGACACCAAGATATTTGATGCAATTGAGGGCTGTAGATTACTCGTGATTAAAACACATGGCTGCAGTAACTATTGATAAATATCGTTTTTCACTTGCTTGAGGATGCAGATATGAGATGTTGTCTCAGTATGACAAATCATGCACCTCACTGTGACCAAGTCGTGAGTTAAGACATGCTCAAGCCATGAACAACTACCTTATGTATGGCTCATCGAAGAGAATCCAATCACCTTATAATATGTAATGTTCTTGAAGAGACTACATATAGCACTTGTGGGAGCATATCGGAATATGATCCATATTCTCCAAGTTTACACCTTATTATTAAAGGTGAGGAGATGATAATGTCCTTGAAATGACACTAATACCAGTAAATTGTGAAATTTTTATTGAATGTGCATGCACTAGAGAAATATGTGAGATCGTATATGACTATCAATTATGTATTGTGGTTGTGTATCCCTCAACAGAGGAACATCAATTTTGTGATTGGTAGGCATATAATCCAATCCGCTCAAACTAAGCTAGGATTAGAATCTTTTGAAAAAAACACAGAGTTCTTATCTGACTCACACCGTAAAGTTGTAAAGCCTGAATGTTATAGGTTCGTGTTTGAGATAAAACGTTATGAGAGTAATATAATCGCCTAAAGTACGATTTGAGGGTTTTCACCTGAACCTTGGGATTGGTTATGTAAAATTGAAAGTATTCTCTTGATATTGGTGCACTTTAGCGTGGTAGTCCCTGAAGGACTCAGATTGCATCCAGTTATTGGTGATACTTGGAAGATTCGAGTTACTGGCTCAGGCATCCACCCTGTGAATTATGTCAGGCTTGAAATTAGGTCATAATCACCGCTTCGAAGATAAGAAGTTTGTGAACAATCCTTTTGTGTGTGTTTATGTTCTTGGTACAAGATCAAACTCCGGATGAATTGATGATATCATCTTTGGCTTTTTGAAGAGCACTTCATAGTGCTAAAATCCACGCTTAAACTAAATATAAGATCTGTTAAAATTGAATATTTTCTTTCTCGACTTGAAGTTTGAAAAGATGCTAGTATGTATAACTGTTTGTATATAATAGAGTATCCAAATTTTGATACTCATTATACTTATTGTACTGATAATTTAACGTTATTATTATGTGATCTTTTAAAATGAAAGGTGATTTATCCGTCACGTAGGTAAACATATACTTTATGGTTCAAAAGTACCACATGTAAGAATATAATATGTGCATTATCTTGTTGTCCTAATTTTTTTTTGCAAGTTATACTTTTAAAGGTTAGATATGACTTTACGGCGAAATTGAGTTTACCTAAAGCCTTTCGTTGTTAGACCTGAAGTTTAAGCGGTATAAATGGAGGATTTAAATACGAGGTGTAAAATGGTGGCTATGTATCCGGAGCAAAATATGGCTGTTAATCCTCCACATACTGCGAATATTGAAGCAGTTTTCTAAAAATTGTATAATGTTTGCACCACCAACTGCTTTAAGAAAGTTTTACTTCTTGGGGAGTAAAGTCGTAGAATCTTTCGACGGACTTAAATGCGTTGTACTATTTTTACTTCGCAAAATCTTGTCCTACAGGGTTTTCCTTGTCAAGGTTTTACTGAGGCAACATATGTGTGTCAAGTACTGTTTTTGGACGACATCCGTTGTACTCTTTTCCTTTGCTCAGTTTTTCTCAACTGCTTTTCCTTAGGAGGTTCTTAACAAGGCAACACGATCATTGACATCGAAAATAGTTTTAAGATTTAAGCGTTCAAGTTTTGTTCCTAATGGTTTTCTTGATGCATGCATACGGGTTTTGTCCCAAGTGATTTTCCTGGCACAGTTTTAACGAAGGAAGGAGGAAACTCTGTGAGAATGGTGTTGATCTATTCACCAAGTCGTTGGGGACGAAGTTCTTCCGAAAGATGGTATATGGAACCAGAATACGCTATTTAAACAATAAGGTATATCAACAGAAATTTTGTTCAGGGGGGGACCTTGAAGGACTCATATTGCATTCACACAATAAATGTGGCCGGAGAACATATTCGAATTTGTAATCCTTTGGGGATTAAAATTATATTCAGACAGCCACCTGACTCGATTATATCAGGTCTTACAATCCATTAAGTGTTGTTGTTTTTATAAGTTTCGCAAAGTACCAAAATTCGGATATGTTGATGATATCAACTTTATAGGTCTCTTGAAGAATCCTTTAAAACACTAAAATTCACGTTTAAGCAACATAATTTTATTTCTTTTCTTTTCTTGATCTGTTGTTTCAAAATTATGCTTGGATAAACTCGTTTAGTAAATAGACTATATATTCTATTTTGATGTTTGTTTTGTGTAATACTCATATAGTTGAGTTAGCATCCATAAATACGTCAAAAATTGTACTCTTTTTCCTTCGTTTCAGGTTTCATCTCATGTGGTTTTCCAGACAAGGTTTTAACGAGGCAACATTCACTGACATTTAATTTCAAAATGTTGATATTGTGCTCTTTTTTCTTCGTCCATATTTTATCCCATTGGGTTTTACTGGCAAGGTTTTAGTGAGGCAATTTATTCCACGCAGTGGTCATCCAAGGAGAAGTTATTATATTATTTCGATTATTTGGTGGATGCCCACATTTGATCAGACCAAATCAACATAACCACCTCATAGGATTTTGGATGTCCTTCTGAACCGGGCAAGGTATGATCACAAATATATTTTTGTTCACTTACGGTAATGTATCTATACCTTGGCTCTTTGTTGAAGAAACTACATCAACTATATCTGCAAAATCTTGAGAAGCTAGCGATCCATGACACAAGCCCTCAATGTGTTGAAGAAGAACGTAAACGCAACAAGAATATTTAATCAAAGACAATACTGCTTATGTAACACAAAAGAAGACTTCATTAACTAGAAAATTTCTTCACAAAAGCACAATAATCTTTTACATTTCAAGAATTTGTTCATCGAAGTTGAAAAGTCTCATTTCAAAGATTTACAAGCCAAGATTTAACTAAATTACTTATCAGGGGAAACGCCATCATCGAAAGTGTATTTACTGGACTTAACGCGTTGTAATCTTTTTTTTTCATCAAGGTTTTTTTCCCAATGGTTTTTCTTTGAAAAAGTTTTAACACGACAATATTTGCGTGTCCAACATTGTTTCAAGTTTTTATGTTTACGTAATTTCAGGTTTTTCTCTTTTGAGTTCTCCTGGTATGTTTGTAATGACTTAACCACAGTACCTAAAGTTTAATTACTAGTATGCTCTTGTGTCTAATATTAGGGTTTCCATGTACTTGGGCACCAAGTCTTCGATCTATATAAATAGAGGCTTCAACTCTTGTATTCTACATATATTTAATAGAATTCTTTCTCCTTTTTACTCTTTACTTTGGATCTCATCTTCTCTGCTTTCTAGTTTCATAACAAATATGAATATATACGGAAAGAAAAACAACTAAAGAGTATATTGATACCATAAATATATTGTGCGGAAGGAGCTAGAGATTATAGCAATTTACGAAAGACCTTTTGTTCTTATATAAAATGACTGACAACAGAGCTGATCTTGTGTGTATTATGGCCTTGTGCAAACTCAATCACAGGGCCTCTTTAATGGTCAAAAAAAATTCCTCGATAATTTCGTATCAACAATAAGTAAAATAAAACTAAGACGATTTATATAATATAGATAGCACAAACGTAACAAAATTTTTATATTTATAAACATTGTTTTTTATACGTATTGACATTCTAATTCAACACAAAAATAAATTGTCAATTACTTTATCTAGTATTTACTGTTTCCCATAGCCATATAAATGAATCCGAGTTCTTCTAGCTCCGAGTTAGTTAACCAATATCTTTGTACTTGAAAAACATATAAATTCGTTAGCAAAACAAAAATACAAATTGAAGAGTTAAGAAGATTAATATCAAATTTGAGTATAACATGCGTATCTACCATTTAAAAGATCATCAACGGAAATTTTGTCGTCTTGAATTTACTGTCGGAAAATCACTAATCAAGGAATCAATATTAATATCTTCAAGAAGAATATGCTCAATCGATATGATATCTAACCCACTGACCCTTTCTTGGTACATGGTAGTACGGAAAAACGACTTCAATATGTATAAGTTGCTACAAAAAAAAATGCTCTATCTAACTCCTTTGACTATACAAGCCATTTTCTATCATGTTTTTCACCATTAGGTAAAATTCTAGTTTACTAGGATGAAGAGAAGTATTTAGATATCTTATTCTTGGGACCTTTCACCATATTTGGGTCTCTAAGAGGACCTTCTTCCACTAACAAATCTCTACATATTGTGTCAAGATTACCCAAATATCTCGGATCATATATACTTACATGTACTTGGGGGGGGGGGGGGCCTCAACATTTAAAACTTCAACATCATCACTACCAATATCTTCCCTAAGAGGAATCTCTTCATTTTCGTTGACAACTATGTTAAGAACACCTTCGTGGACATTGTAATCATTCTCTGTTACATTATGGTCTAAATTGGGACAATATTTTCGTTTTCAATTGAAGGTATAACTAAAATAAGTGGTTCTTTAACAACAAAATCTATCTAAAGCTCCTCTTTGCTACTCCTTAAAGGTTGTATCTTTTTTTTTAATCGTTTATCATGACCAATAGGTTCTTTTCTTAGACTTTTAATTTTAACCATATTTCAAAGTTCAAACCAATAATGTAAATGATTATTATTAACTGATAATATTTGATTACTCATAAGAAAGATTAGAACATAAAATCAAAAATCCAACTGCCCAACTCATACGGATAACACTCATCAGTGATCTGGCCATTACCAAAGATTGTGTTGTTGTAATCCTGTAAAAAAACAAAAAAAAAATAATTAATACAAAATAATTAAGTATTGTTAATATGTTATGGTCTATCCTAACGATTTTATTAACAAACACTTTTGCACCAAAGCAATTAATGAATAAAAGTTATAAGAAAAATAGACGATCACTGAAGATGGTTGTATTGTATATCAAAAAAATTAATACAATCAACAAAACAATCAGTCAATCAGATTTGAATGAATCAAATCAATAAAACTAATAACTCAAACATGGAACCCTTTCTTTGATTCTTAACCAGTGATTGACCCATAGCTATAGTTTCAACTTTCAATTAATAAAACTAAAGAGAAAGTAAATATGGAACAAACCCATTACAATAATTACAACTAGGAAATTGAAATTTAGTATTACTAGTAGGGCTGCACAAAACCGACCCAACCCGCCAACCCGACCCGGACCCGCCCAAAATAACCCGACCCGCACCCGGCCCGCCGATGAACGGGTTGGGTGCGGGTGATTTTTCTTAAACCCGACTTCTGGCGGGTCGAGTGAGGGTGATGGCACCTCTCACCCGACCCGACTCGCCCACCCGCCCAAAATAATCAACTGATTTCGGTTCTGAATACCCTAGAATTAGAGAAAGACCTTTCTCTCATATCGATTGATAAAACTCTTAGCTCCTTCTGATGCCGAAAACCCTAAAATTCAAACCCATCCTTCCACCACTCCACGGTTGAGAAAACCCTTAACTCGTTCTGATGCTAAACACCCTGGAATTTCAGCAGAGCCTTCTACTCCTCTGAGACTGGACAACACTAGTTCTGGTATTTGTTAATCTTTTTTCTCCTTCATTTTGAAACCTTACTTTATTGAATCAGGTTATGTTCGAGTTGAATTCAAAATTTTAATCTAGATTTTGTTAAGTTTTTCTCGTTTTAGTTACTTTACTTGCATAATGATTGCACTGTGCTTGATTTAATTTGAGTTTTGTTCTGTATATTTTAGTATTAGCTGAAGATTTTTTCCAGCAAGTGTCATAACGGACTACTATTGAGTTTCTTAGTTGCGATGAGGTGCTAGTTACAGCAGATGTCCATGATGTTTGATTAAAGAGTACTGGAATTAATTGTTTTTGTGCTCAATCCCTAGTGTAACTGCCAACTTGTAATCCCAGGAATCAGCCTATTCATTTTGTTTATACAAGTGCTTCTGAAATATGGTGCCTAAGGTGTGAAAACATAGGTTCAATTTTGTTCTTTTATTCCTTGAAGGAGCTAAATTGTGTAGATTATACAGTTAATATATCCCTATCTTGAAGTGAATCGTTGCTGGGATTTTTGATTTAAGAGCTACTAGTTACTTAATTCTTTTCTGTTTGGTTGTAATTAAAATGTTCTCATTAACATCATGAATCACCATTTAATTCCAGGCCACATTGAGGATTGCCTGTAATTCATATTCTACTTTCTCACAAACATCTCTTATTCACTTTTAAGTGACTATTGAATCTCATTATGTGCTTCTTTTGCTGCAGATTGGTAGATGAGCTTACTGTTACCTATAAGGAAGCAGCACTGAGAAGAGCTCGTGAAGAAATCCGAAATCAAATTCTTGACATTTTGGTCTTGCTTCAGAAGTAGGTGATACTGCATAAGAAGTTTTCTGCTTATGCTTAGACAGTCATGCTTAGACAGTCATGTATTAGAAGGAAATGTAGGCAATAAGCCAACTGACTATTGAATGTATTTGAGAATTCAAAACTATCATGTATATTCGCATTCATTTTTTAAATCAAAATATCTTTATGACCCTCTATGTTATTATATTGTTTATGTGATCCACCAATAAAAGAAGCATATGCATCTCTTTTCAACTTCTAATACAGTATATTTGCTCACACACCAAGTGAACTTGTTTTTGTTGCTAGTGGAAAATGTCGTAGAATTTCATATTAAAACTCTAGTTTTATTGTATCATTTTGAATGTTGGGACTTAGATTTTGAGATTATCGATTGTTAGTTAAAATGGTTTATCAGGTGGCGCGCGTGAGGATCAAAAAAACAGCCCAAACCATGAAAATTTTTTGCAAGATTATCTGGGCGGGTGACCCGCACCCGCCCGACTAGACCCGTCATCTGGACGAGTCAGACCCGACCCGACCCGAGGGCCAGGCGGGTCGGGTGCGGGTGATGAAAAAAAAAACCAGCTATTGACGGGTCGGGTGCGGGTGAGGCCAAACCCGACCCGACCCACCCGTTGTGCAGCCCTAATTACTAGACCAAAATCAAAACCCCAAATTACAAATTAGCACAACAATTTCAGTTTCCTTACCGTTAATATGAAATTCTTAACTAATTTGCTCTCATTTTTCCTTCTTAGTGTGATTAAAGGTAGAATTCGAATTTTGTTTAAGGAATTTGGGGATATGATTTGATCTTTTTCTTAAAAGTTAAAACTTAAAAAAGTACCGATGGTAAATCTTGTAATAAAGAGAGATGGAATTGGAGAGAAGAAGTAAAGTTTGTGTTGTTTGTGATCTCAAAGAAAACAAAATGTAAAGGGAAAAAAATATTGGGCTAAAATTACAGGGATGAGGGGGCATTTGATTTAGCCTAAAACAACCCTTGTCATTGTCGGGTCCTGTGTGGTCGCACATGCCGCACTGCCTCAGGCCCAACTCTGACTGACAGTTCCAAAATTATTTATAATTGTTAATGGACAAAAGTTAACAAGTCTATTTAGAATTGTGCTCCTAGCTAGGGTGGATTTCTAACTCCCACGTATAAAAACTCATTTTGAAGATCAAACCCTATGTTTCTCTTACTTGAGTTCTGTTGAAGCTGAAGCTTTAATATGTTTTTTTTCCAACATACTCTCAATAAATCTAGAGTTAGAAGTCTTCTTTTACATATCGAAAAACTAAATATCACATCTCCTTCAGTGTTTTATTTTCGTAATAATATTGATGCACACAAGGAAGAGTTTTTTTTTTTTTTGCTTTGATCAAAATCATCATGTAGAGTTGTAAATATTTTTTGTGATTTAGATCTTAATCATGGATGCTACAGGGGTAGAAAACTGCATTGGGGTCACCATTCCAGTGCAACCCCCTAATAATTTGCTACTCAGTAGCAATCTTCGGATCTTCCTTTAATTTACAAGCAAGTAAGGATGGGCGCCCACACAATAGTGATTTATAATTACTTATAGGAAAACGAAAGTTTCAATGGGAATGATACATCTATTTTCCAATCTTACGTTGGAATCAAGAAAATTCTCTTGTTGGTGTTAATGGTGAATATATAGTCGCTCAACTCTACTTTGAATGTTCCACTGGTATGAATTTAAAATAGATGGATCATTCTGTTTTTTTTTTATCTTTTTTTTTATTTCCTTTTTTTTTTGTTGTTCTTTAACTTAGTACGGTTCATTGTAATCTCATAGCATGTCATCCATAAAGTATGAAAATAAAATAACAATTTGGTTACATTTTAAATGTGTTTTATGCGTATTGGACAACATTCTTCATTGTTAGTGAAACTATGCTAGTGAGCTTTGATATACTCTAAGTTACCTTTTACAATTAGTCCTCATTATGCTAGAGTTACTCAATTAGAATGTGAACCTTGTTTGTTTGTTTGTGTTTCACTGTGTACCTATTTAGGGAGTATTGTCTTTCTTTATTGGCTTGTATGGTCTAGTCTTAATAATTTGTTACTCTAACTAATATTGGTTGATTGTGCTTTTATGCCTTTGATTTGCTCGATGGCTTACAACATACTAATTAATTCATTGGTGTTAATGTATGATGTCGGCATCAATACTACTAAAAGATAACTTAATTAATTGAGTTTGCATTAGGTATAATTGTTGGTTGTCTTTGCATGAAATATATATGAGAAGCAGTAGTTGCCATTAAACATTGCGCTTGTAGGGAGTTACAGACCTACAGGAAAAAAGAAGAATAGCTATTAGATATCATCACTGTAGTCTCAATTGTGTAGTAGTTTTGTACTACCAACTCTTTAATTTGTTGTATCCAGGTAGAATTTCCAATCGTTTGGTCAATATATTTATGTTTCTGCAGCAATAAAATATATACTATCGGTTGCCTCAAACTTGGAGGTTCGAAGTATTTAAGTGTTCAATCGGTTTGAACTTTAATTTTTGATTTCCTAAAAATATTTTTTGGGTACCAGTATTTTATTAGGGTTTTCTTATTTCTTATCTCTAAGAACCCGTATGATCGAATACGTTCTAAAATACTAAGAGAACTTGTATATTTTGTCCAATGATTTTTTGCAGGTAAATATTTATGTCCTAAAATACTTGCATGGGTACTAGTATTTGTTATTAGGGTTTGTTAATTTTTTATCTTTAAGAACCCGTATGATCGAATATGTTCTGAAAATACTAATAAAACTTGTACATCTTGTCCAATGATTTATTGCAGGAGAATGAATGTTTTAGTAGGGCCTTTGTACCTTTGGTAAATCGTATACATGATGTCCCAACTAGATCATTAATTCAAGAAGGTTCTAATAGTTTTGATGGTGACCTTCCTGAAGGTTCAAGTCTTGTTAATAATGAAGTTTTTGATCAAGTTAATGGTCAAGGTACTACTCATCATGTTAATAATGAAGTTCCTAGTCAAATTAATGATCAAGTTATTAATCAAGGTGATGGTGATGGTGGCCTTCCTGAAGGTTCATGTCATGTTAATAATGAAGTTTTTAGTCAAGTTAATGATCAGGGTACTACTCAAGGTGACAGTTAAGGTCAGGCTCAACTTGAAAAGCCACCTAGGTTATACAAGAACTCGTTTTTGCAATTCTTTCGAAATGGGAGACAGGTATTATAAACCTCTTTTTATTGAAGTTACCATTTGATTTTGAACTAATGTATGTTCTCAACATCCCTTAACTGGCACCAAGTTAAGGCATCCAATCCCGAATTTCCTATAATCGATTTTCCAAGGACAGTAGGTAACCTGTGACATAGTTTTAGTGAGGGACAAAAAGCTCCCCATGTACAAAAGGCTGATGCTGAAAAAGAGCGTTATTCAACAGAAATAGATAAATACAAGGAATCTACAAGAGGTATCAAGGTAATTGATGTGTTTTTGATACTACACACATTCATTATTAAGTGTTAGGAGTTTAGAGTCATTCTTTTCATTATCATAATTGAGTTTCAACTTGTAGGTTCAAACTAAGAAGAAGTTGCCAAAGAAATTTCTCACTACGGGTCGACCAACAATGTAAAGTTCCTCACTAGTATTTTATCTTTCTTTTTTTTGCTATAATTTGTTTATTTAGCATCTTGGATTATTAACTTGGCATTTTGGTGTTGTTGAGAAGGTGCTTGCTTCGACTGTTCTTGTCCCAGTTCCAATCCCACTTGCAGAATAGATGGGTGTCCTCAATAATGTTCAAGATTTGGATCTCGATTTGTACTTGGATGTTGTAGATTTTCTGAATAGTGATGCAGGTTGTGTCCGTATTTTTATGTTTTTATCCCCTGGCTTACACAAGATGTGGTTGTTGAGGGAACTCAGACCTCTCTCTGGTCTTATATATCTGGGAGGATCATCAGGACCAGGTGCTCCCCAAAAATTCATCATAAAAAGAGTATATTTAATTTCACATTTATCAGGAATATAACAAAAACTATCATTATCTAAAGATGTTAATAAAGATTGAAATATAAAACTGAATATGATATTAATATTAGGATTAGTCGAATGAAATATATTCTTAAAATGTAAAGTAATCAGATTATTTTAATGAGACTGATTTTATGATATACGGAAATTTTTCTTAGGTTTAATTAAACCCAATATATGTACTGAATTGGTTATCCCATAATATTATTTGTGTGAATGATATGTAGATTCTATGGAAACACTAGATTATTATTATTTTTTGGCATACTTGACATATGTTTAAATTAGAGCAACATGGATATTTGAGTAATTTTCTTGACTGAAATTGAAACAAAAGAACCGAGAGAGCTCAGATTTGTTTTACTTCTTCCCCTTTTCTTTCTTTTTCTTTTCTTTCTCTGGAGAATTTTCTCCTTTCCTGAAAATTTAGAGAACATAATTGAAATCATATAAATCGGTGGAAATGTAGTTACTTGAAGTTGTTGGTGATGTCCATGCCGATGATTTTATAAAAGGGGAGAAACGATGAGAGTAATAGAGATTTTGGAAGTTCGCAAGCATTTCAACTCTTTTTATCTTATCGATTTCATACTAAATGAGATGTTGAACCTTGTTCGATTTCAGGGAATTTGATGTGTTTCGGTTGGTTTTCAAGTTATTGATAAGAACTTAAGAAATGGTTCATTTTGATTCTCTTGCATGTGTAGATTGAAGCTTGAAAATGATTAATTTCATATTTTAGAATTATGAAGGTCTTGTGTAACAACTGATGTTGGGGTTTGATACTAGCTAGCTATGTAGGTTGAGGTCAATCTCCACAGGGTATCTATGGGATGAAGTCTTTTACTTCTTGCACCTTAATTTGGGACTAAATAGTGAAAAGTTTAAAAGAGATTTGTTTGATTATATTGTTGTATAAATTCTATAATTTAACCAAACTTGTTGGAATATGAAGTAGAAGATTAATTGCTTATAATTGGATTTTTTAGTCCTGTTGATTTGAATGAAGGATGTTAGATTCATAAAGAAATTTAAGAAAAAGGAATTTAATATGTAAGTTTTATTTTAGCAACTTAATTGTTTACAAATGGTGAGTGCCAATTAGTTTTCTAGCATGATTGTGTTAATTGATTTACGTCAATATTGAGTATTTTGGATCTTTGAGTGTTTTTGTGTGACCAGGAAGTATGGGTTTTGAATTTGTGGAGAAGGAGATGGGTAAAAGCAGTTAGAATCCGGCAGGAAAATTACCTCTCTGTTACCAGTTTCACGCTTGCGAAGTGTTCGATCAAAAACCTGAAAGAAGTTAAAAAGGGGATTCATCTGGATTTGGACATTTGTGAGGTCTCAACTTCAATGTTAGATTTTTGGCTAGCTGAGCATTTTGCGAAGCTAAGGCAAGTATACTTGATCTCTTGTCAATATTGGTCATTATAACATTCGTTTGATTATTTTTGGATTAAAATTCTTGAATTAGTGATACCAATTGGTTCATGTGTGTACTTAATATGAGATTATGCCTGCAATCTCTTTGATGAAGTGATAAAATGAGAACATCATCCTAGCATATTTTACTTCGAAGTTACCGAAGGATTAAACTATTAAGTTTGGAAAGAATTCATATATATATATATATATATATATATATATATATGATGTCTGTGATTCGAGACTTTTTGATTGATACTGTACAAATAGGACAGTTAATTAAAGGTCAGTCGGATCAATTTCTAATTTGTGGTATTTTGATACGGTAAGTATCCGATGACTAGCGGTAATGCGAGTCGGTATATAGGTATTGATAACCAACATTTCTATGTATCCATTTTGTTTGGTGTGGGCAGGATAAATGGGAACTTAATTCTCTAGTGTGATGTGTTAAATTTGATTCATATATGGTTGGCAGACTACTACTAGTGTGTTCGGAAATTAGGATAACTGTATATGCTTTGCGTTCTTTAATGAAAGACTGTGGTGTATGGCTTTTGTACATTTAAGTGGAAGGAACAAATTAGTACTGTATCGTTAGTGGACTGACTTAGTTACTAAAATCGGTGACATATGTGTGTTGTGTCGTCAACGAATACAAATGTTCATTACCAGTATCATGTTTGCCAATTTCTTATTGTGTTGTCTTGCATATATTACGTGGTGTTGTTATCACGAAAGGGTTATTTTGACTATTGTCATAATGGTATGGAACGGAAATCTTAAGTAATAGTTTAATTTAGATAATTCTTGTTATATATAAAATTACCATCCTTTAGGATAATCCAAAAAGTCACACTTTAAATGTTTAACAACAGTGTATTTGTCCATGGGTACTATATCTCTGTTTTGGAAGCCTATAAGGTCTAATAGCTATTTAAATTTTAATATTGGCTGATCTTGTCGTTCTGCCTTTGAGTTCAACTGCTAGATGGTGTGCATAATACTTAAATTAACTAATTGATGTGAACAAATGATATTAGCATCAGGTCTATTAAAACGTGACTTAATTAATTGAGTTTCCTTTTCAGTTCAGTAGTCCCGTTATCGATATTTAAGTTATTACTTTGAAGTCTCAATTATGTTCCCAGCTTATAAAACTTTTAGCTCATGGAGCCCTTTGGATCTCTTCTTACAAATATGTCGTGAATGATATCCTAACGTACATTTTCTAGTATGAGTTGAGTTATTTACTATGTTGATTTTTTTGTTAGCTTTGCGATTGATTTTGGAGGTAATTTTGTCTGGGAAAGGTAATTATGGCACCAGCCCCCGAGCGGGTGTCATTAAGTGCTTGATGTATGTTTCTAAACGATTGAACTTCTGTACATATATATTCGTCTTTTCACAAAGGGCTAATGTAGGAGTTATATCGGTAGGCATGTGGAAAATCTATTTAGCATTAAACATTCTCGTGTTATGGCTTGTAAATGTTGTCATGGTAGGATTTTATTATTTCACTTCGAGTGCATTTCATAATGGTTACGATGCTGCTGGTTATATTATCTCATTTCCTTTCTTATCGTTGTGGTTGGGTAACAATGGATTTTGTATCCTTATTATCGAAAGTAAACCAACGAAATAGTGTTCAGTCCTTTTTATTGAATTATGCTGCTATTAATAATAGCTTCTGATCATCTGGTGAGAGATAATTGTTACCGTTGTGGTTAGTTCATATTATCTAAATAAAAAAATGATGAACTAGTCGGTCGTGTTTGATTCCTTCGAACTACGGAAGAGGGTATGTAAGCAGACGCTTTGCGATTCAGCACAACTGCTTGAGGTTGTTCATATCATCGGAACAAGAGTTGATCACTGCTCGGCAGTTCATACCATCCATTCGGGGATGATTGCAACCTTGACAGTATATGTATATCGTTGGTAAGAGGTAGTTGTAGTACTGGTTGTTCATACTATCCAGTGAAGAGATGATTGTTGCTTTTCAGTTCATATCATCTGAGAAAGATAGTCGGTTGAGCCTGAACATGCACTATGAGTTGTCAGGTCCACTGGGGTTCCCACTTACGGGTGCTACTTAGAAGACCGTTAGCTGTGACGGTAGCTGGTATCCGACTACTCTGACATTGGCAGTGACTATCCTTCACCCGTCTGATACGGTGTGCTAGCATGCCTTAATCGACTCCCTCCTACGGGTGACAACCCGGAAGACCGTTAGCTGTAATGGTGGTTGGTTTCCGAATACCCTGACATTGGCACTGGCCATTCCTCACCCGTATCTCACCCGTATAAAAGAAACGTTTGCCTATTTATAAAGCAGTTTGGGATAAATAAGGACATTTACTTGAAAAAATAAATTGGTCTGATTAATTTGAAAGTTTAGTTTCTTTTGAATGGCGTATCAAACAGTCAGAGCATTCCAAACGGGTCGTAACCCGACCCTTTGGAAGAATTTTTTTTTTTTGGTCCGTCAGAGATCTTCAATCCCTGACCTAGAGGAATCTCTTAAAGAATATATATGATTAATTATGTGTTTTCCCTAAATATTTTGAAGAAAAAACTATGTATTATGGTTATTTTTCTTGATTCATTTATCTTTAACATGTTGGCTCCAATATATCTTTGCAATAGCATAACAAGATTTAAGCTCATGATGCAAAGTAACTAATTTATTTTTATTTTCCAAGGTAGGGATTAACCTATTAGTATGCTCAATAGCTTGCAGCAAAGTAGATATATTATGACAAATATTACCAAATTCATCATTATTCCAAATCCTAAACTTATATCTTAATTAAGATAAAGTAGAAAGAAAACTACAGTAATTAATATGATTATGTAATATAAAATTAGAAACTGCAGAATCATAATATTTGTGTTGTTGTCAACATTTCATATATCTCATGGGATGGAATGTATATTCTTTTGTATGAATGGTTTCCAATATAACTGGAGCATGATCAGAAACTACCCTAATAAGGTGACTATTGTGCGAATTAGGAAAGAATTTTATTAATTTATGATTAACCGAAACCCTATCAATATTAATTTATGATTAACCGAAACCCTATCAATGCATTATTAAATATGGTCCTTACGAAATCTTCTATTAGTACAAGTAAAACTTGAAAAATTAAGGTCAATCAAACTTAATTGTTGAACGCAACTATATATATATGAATATGAACTAGAAAAAACTGAATTACCTTTCTCCTTCTCAGATTCATGCAACACAAAGTTCATATCAACAATAACAGGCCATGGTAGTTGAAAATCACAAATAAAATAGATAAAATCTCATTGTTTAATTCTTACATTATTATCTAATACACCATAAATAAAGCAACATGCATAGATGCATTAACTTTTGAAAATTTTAAACGGAAAACATTATCTTGAAAATATAATAAAATATAATAAGAGATGCAGAGACATTCGAGGACCAAGCAATAATAATTCCCCCGATTTACCCATTGAGGGAACTACCAACCAATCATTAACGTGTTTTTTATTTGGTACATATTCCATTAAAGGAATTTTAGATTAAGTTTCAACAAGGAAAAATATGTCTATATGATGGGTTTTGATTAGATAATTTAGATGATCTTGTTTCAAGGTTGATCAAATTCCCTGCATATTCCAAGTAAGAATTTAAAATCATACAAATATGGATTAGAGTTTGAAATAATGAGGGCTATCAACAGGAAATAAGATATCACATGAAAAGAATGTGAATGAGTATAAGAAATATGACAAATGAAGTACAAAACCATAAAAAGATGAAAATAAATAATAGAAAGTTGAGCGAATATGTTAAATTGAAACTAAGGGTTGTTAAAGGAAAAAAAAAATTACCTCAGGGTTATCATTGATACTTAATGTTTGGTCTAAATGATCATTGGCAAGATTATCATACTTTCCTTGACCTTGCATTATGATTTCTAAGGAGTCGGGTGTTTGAATAGCATTATTTGGTGGATGATAAACACGTTTCACAAATGCTTTAACCTCCCAGACATCCTCATTAAAAAGAACACCCTCAACAACCTCTATAGGTAGAGAGTTATAACTTTGTATATTTTCACAAATATTTAACAAATATGGACTAATATGAGAAGTCTTCTTTGCAGCAGAGTTAGCTTTCATTTTCAATTCCATACTATCTGAAGTTGATTGGACTGCATACCCATGGTAACATACTGATCAACATACGACCCAAGTATTAAACTTCTGTTGTTGTTTTATGCTTTGTTGCGACCCTTAACTGATCCATCCCCATTATTTCTAATTATACCAAATGAGTTATCTTCCTGCACAATTTCCTTGCCTTTATCTTTTATTTGGGTAGTGGTAGGAGAAGCAGACTGTGATATAGTTCGTGCCTGAGACAATTAATATTATCTTGATTTCCATCTATAGTGTCTAAAACTATAAGCCTTTCCTGACCCCTACCAACATGTTGTTCTTGATCTATGGTATTGTCATACATGCGCAATTCAGCCACAACAGAAGCTAGGCCATGAGTAACTCTTCTACTTGTACTTGTCTTCCTCTAATAATAATTATAACATTCTCTTTTTCTTGAAAAAAGATGGTTGGCCTATTTTGACAATATAAAATTTGACTATTATCATGTTCGTCTCTTATATGATTGATATTCCAGCATCTTTTACAAGTATCATAAGGAAGGCTGACAAAATAAACTTTATTAACCATAACCTCTGTATCTTCATAGTTGATACGAATTTTACGTCGAAGAGGAATGTAACGAAACATCATCAAGAACATGAGCTTTAAACAGTCCAGTTTATCAATTGGTCCCACCAAAGCTAACACTTCACCAACCTTGTCTGCTAACATTTTTGCTACATAACCCACTTGAATAAGATCACCTCTAAGTGAAAACTGAATCTATAAGTCATGAACACTAAAATCAATATGAGTAGGCCGTATTGTTGGAGACGGAATATGAGAGATAATAATTTTCCATGCACCCTACTAGGATTAATAAATATAACTATTGCAAATTCACTAGCAGTAGAGAAATCGGAATATAAAAACTTGTGGATTAACAGTTTTACGAATAACAATTCTACCTAAAGGAGTCCATATTAAATTCACTGCATAAGACATTTCATCAATACGTATACCTTTAGGATCATCTGCTTCAGAGATTTTTTTGAAACGTTTTCCAACCAATCTTGGATATTTCCCACTTTGAATAGCAATTTTTGCTAGCCTCGTAAATTCAATATAACCATAAGTAAAAGCCTCATTTTCTTGAACCATTTGAGTAAGATGTGAAATATAGGCATTTGTGGGTATATTAGACATATTTGTGAAGATACAGTTTAATAGAAAACACATTATAGAGGAAATGGTAATTTGAGATGAACTTGGTAGAAGATAAACAGTGAAGATAATAAAGAGGTGGTATATATATCCTTGAGATTAAGAACATCTTTAAATGTAAAGAGTTGATAGCAAAAATAGAATGGACTCGTTATCTGGACTTGCATGACTGACATTAGATATATGTAAAGGTTTGATCACAAAAGTAGAATGGACTCGCCATCTGGACTTAAATGACTGACATTAGATATATGTGTAGAAGATAGTTTAATGTGGTAGCCAATAAAATAGATATAGTGCTTAAAAAAAGAAACAAAAACAGACATATCATTTGCTTGAAGTGAATTATACGAAATTGATTGCATGAGTGTCCATATCATTGTTGATAAAATTAGAAAAGTGAAAACTATACGGGAAACTATCATGAGTGGAAACTTTTTATCCAGACAATGGATCCGGATTACAAAGACAGGTTTGACTTTGACCCTCTTGATGTCACCAAGACATGGACGGAAGATATTATCCGTCTGCAGGCAGTTGGAAGACTGGTATTGAACAAGAATCTAAATAACTTATTTGCGGAAAACGAGCAACTTGCTTTCTGCCATGTTGTTATCGTCCCAGGATCTACTATTCGGACGATAAGATGTTCCAGACTTGTATATTTTCCTACGTTGATACCCAAAGGTATCTTCTTGGTCCGAATTACTTGCAGCTTCCATCAAAATCTCCCAAGTGTGCTCACCATAAAAATCATCATGATGGTGCCATGAATTTTAAGCACATGGATGAAAAGGTAATCTTTCTTCTCGATTCAACTTTCTTATGAATTGTGGTCATTATCTTATTTTAATGTTCTTATTGGATTATTCCCTGATGAGAAAGTTTAATTCTAGGTCAATTACTTCCCTTCTAGGTACAACAGTGCTCGTCAGGCATAGGCTTATCCCATTCCATCGACAATATGCTTTGAGAAACGTGTGAGGGTTAGTGTCTTGGTTTCTCTGATATATCAGAACTCCACTAAGTGGTCTTTTGTTGATTGACATTTGTTCATAGACAGATATCTGAAATATTTGATTTTCTGGATGATACTTACTCTTATTGCTTTCGCAGTGCATCATTGATAAGGAGAACAACTACAAGTAACCTGGTGAAAGATATCGGTCTTTTACCCCTGAAAGGTACCTAAATTCATTTCTTTCACATAAACTTTATGAACTATTATGTGAGCATTATTTTTTTCCAGATTTCTTTTTATTATTTCCCAGGAAAGAGAGGCTTATTTGTCGATGGATTGATGCGTTATCCGACCGAAAGGTCACCCACGAAATCCGGTGTCATACTGGTCTCAAGTAGGAACCCCAACTTTATTGTTGTCATTTATTTAACAGATTTTAAACTCAGTGTAAACAGATATGTAATTTGACAAACTAGTGAAGAGGATTATATGTCATCTTATTATTGTAAATTTACTGACTTGTATGCTATCTTGTAGTATTGTGTTAATTTACAGTCTGACCAGTCTTTGGGTCTGAAACTTTCTTCTCGGCTCAGCGTGAAGCCAAGCATTTTAAACTGGAATGCACAAAGAATGTTGTAAATGAAAGCAAGAGAAGAAAAAAAAAGGGTGTTCAACTTTTATGATCTTGTATTTTTTATTTTGTAATCTTGCTTTTATTATGAATGATTGATCAGATGACAGTCATGATTAAGTCATGTGGTAAATTTGAATTATGATGACTTTTGTATCCAACTTATAATAAAAGAAGCCATCTGAAAAGTTGCAGTTCTGTTTTCAATTTGAACATATTGGTTAACATTGTGGTTGACTGTGTTGAAAGTTCAAGACCACCCAGGTTCCATAAAGAGATTTGAGGGCAAAAAGCTGCTGGTGAATATAAATTTTTTTATGGAGATCACCGGAGATGAAAGTTATTCAGGCACTTCTCTCCTGAGGGGGACGAGTGTTTAAACTTTAAAGTTATCTCTTTGAAATACTTCAATGCTGCCATGGTTGTTGTAGTTAGTGCATTCTGTAAAGTGCAGCCTTCCCATGCTAATTGAGATCAATCTTATGTGTGTATCCCTAGTAACAATCCAATGTGTCCATCATTTTCATTCATGCATTAACCCTCTCAAATAGATTCCTAAAACCTGCGAGATTTATTACTTACCGTTTTTCTTCTTCTGAAAAGTATGAAAGGAATTGAGTGCCTTAATGCAACCCCCTGCGCCACTATGGCAAACTGTTTTGCATGTATACCTCTTTTTTTACCGTATGCAGAGAAGTATTAGGTATGAGTCATATGGGTGCTTTGTTTGGAGATAAATATGTATATACGATTGAATTTATTTCATGGTTCACAAAGTGACAGGCAGCATATGACTCCAAGAAAATTGATGTAGTGATTGTGCCAGAGTATCGGAATAACTATCGTAATAAAGAATTTGAAAAGGAACGATATAAGTGCTTGCATCACCCATATTGATCATTCTAAAATGCCATATAAAAGAAACTCATATAACAGAAAAGATTTTGAGCAACTGTTTCAACATTAAACTAGTTATACCGAACAAAGAAAACACCGATCTAAGGATCAATCTTTTTGTTTTCTATCCTGGTACATTACAAGGATTTGCTGAAAATCAGGATAACTTGTTACTTTGTATGAAATTCCATTGAGTTTAACTTTGTTGTCTTTCATTCGACAAGAAGAGATAAGAAAAAATATTTGTGGGGAAGTCTAACAATGATATAAATCCATTAAAATTCAAAGTAAGTTATGCTGAACTCATTGGAAGTTCAAGACCACCCATATCAAGTGCCATAAATAAAGAGATATCCGGCCAAAGGGCTGCAGGTGAGTACAAATACGTGTGCCTAGATTGCTATAGAAGGCTAAGTCGCTTTACACCTGAAGTAGGGATTATTTGAAATGTTAGTTACAAAGTCAAAACTAAATTTGACTATAACCATCACCACTCTTACTGGTTCTTCCGTTTCATTTTCATCATCAATCGTTGTTAGAATCACTGGTTTCTTTTATTCAGGTATTATTAAGCTTTTATAACTCACGGATTAACTCAATATCTCGGCTTTACAAGCATTACTCAGTACTAATAACTAATAGTCAAATAACCCTATAATTCAATTGAAGAAAATAGGTTTTTCTTCTCATCAAATAACCCTAGGATCAATTGAATAAAAACTTTCTTCTTCTCACCTTTCAATCAATCTAGAAAATATTTTTTTGTTTCAATTAGTTGAACAAAACCCTAAAAATTTATGTTTCAATTAGTCCTTTATAAATCAGAGCTTTTTCAAAGTAAGCTAGGGTTTATTCTTCTTATCTTTCAATTATTTCTCTTTAATTCTTTTTGTTCGTCCAAAATTTGTGCTTTTTGTTTGATCATGCGAAATAAGTTAACGTTTTCTCATTCACAATGAACAATTTAATGAAAGATTTAGAAGCTGATCCTGATTTTGATAATGTTGAGATGACTGGAAATCCTGAAATGGATCCTAACTTTAATGAGTTCGCAGCTGAAGCAGAGAAAGTAAAAGAGGAGATGTCATTGGTTAGAGACATATTGGGTGCAATTCAGGAAGCTCATGAAGAGAGCAAATCCTTCATAAATCTGACTCTCTCAAGGCAGTAAGACACCGAATCAATTCTAATATCTTGACTATTTTGAAGAAGGAAAAAATTATAAGGTCTGGTATTGAGGATTTGGACGATCGGTTGCTAACTGAAGGTTGTCGGATACAAATTGGCTACGACAGAAGTTAAAAGTACTGATGATGGACTTCTAGGATTTGAGACAGAAGATAATGGCTGAGCATAAAGATACAGTTGAGAAGATCATATCTAATAATGGCTGAGAGGATATTTTAGGAGAATTGATTTGTTTTTTGGTTTAGTTATTGGGGTGGTTTTATTGTTGGATGTAACCAAAAAAAATCAAAAGATAATACCTAGGATGGTAAATAGGATAAATGGAGGTGGCTATTAAGAAGGATGACAAATAGGAAAAATGTGATGGTAGATAGATGAAACCAAAAAAAGCATCCGGAAAGTATCGCCTTTCCCTTTTTCATTTTTATTCTACCGACCTACCCTTCACTATTTGAGCGATTCATATAGAGTTATTAGTAGAAGACATCTTGGGATACTGGTGAAATATTTAGGTATGTGAACGTTTCATCTTTAGATTACTAGGTTTTGTTTCTTTTATTGTTTGTTAATTTTCTGTTAAATATGATAACTAGTGATAACGATTTGTGACTGAATCTCCTTCACAGCTATCACTGTTTAGGGTTTTTAAATTGATTGAGCTGATTGTATCTAATTGATGTGTCTTTGATTCGTTTTTTTTTTTATTAGAATTGTAAAATTAGGGCTAAATTTTGGAACCTCTGTGTGTGCTTGTTGGTTATTTGAAGGATTTCGGATTTTGCATGTCAAAATTGTGCAGTGTTTGCAATATTGGGTATTTGGATTTTTAACAAACCAGTTATGCATACCCAAACAGACTTTAGTTTTACCAGGTGTTTGTAAAGTTTGTTAATTTATGTTGAAGTTATTCTTGTTTTCTTTGTGAAATATTCTATTATACAAACTATGAAGTATTTTCGGAGAATTCTTGTTTTTCAAGTATGAGTACTTTGATTGCTTTTTCTTCCTTTTATTGCTTTTGTATGTAAAAAAGTCAAATATAAAGTTTTCCTGTACTCGAGTTTGTTTACTTAAATTCCTCTGACTTAATTATGAATTCTTCATTGGGCAGTTTTTGAACTGTAGTTGAGAATACAAGTGCGTCTGACTCTATAATCCTTGTTTCTCGGGCACATATCAACTCGGTATTCATAGTGTTAAGAATAGTTCGTCATACGCAATAATCAGATGTTCAAGCCACTAATGCAAGTTCTCGCATAGAGTTACTGTGTGTTGTTCATATAAAGCTTATTTCCTACATGAAATGGCAGGCTTTATATGCTCATATAAAGCAGACATTTGGTGCCAATTACTCTCCCAATAGCAGCTTTGTCTAATATCCTCTAATTAGATTGTAGGTGTTTGCCAAATATGAGGTTGCCACATGTCAAGCAACACTGTTGTAGGGTTTTATATGAATTCCATCTATTTGATTATCCTGGTAATTAAAGACTATTACTTGATTCAAATGGTTCCTGATAGGTGAATTAATAAGTCTGACATAGAATTCTTTTAGTTTGGTTGGGATGAAGTTTCCGGATTTGAAATTTTAATATTCTTAGTATTTTTTATATATGCAAAGTAAAGCTAGTTCTAAGTTAAGAAGTCAGCTTAACTTTTGATTACAGGGTATCATGTTTCTATTTAAGCTCTTGCGCGTTTCATTATTTTTCTTCTAAGCTGTAGGGATGATTACAAACAAACCCTTTGTGCTGCTTTGACATTGAAGCTTACTGGAATTTTGATCGATTTGTCATTTTTCTAGGGTTTCTCGTAGAAAGCAAAAACAAAGAAAGGATGTCTTACCTTCTACCTCACTTGCACTCTGGTTGGGCCGTCGACCAAGCCATTCTTGCTGAGGAGGAACGGCTTGTTGTCATTAGATTCGGTCACGACTGGGATGAAACTTGCATGCAGGTAGTCTTTTCAACCCTTTATTAAGTAGATACTAGTTCATTTTCTCCAAAATTTCATGCACTTGCGTTTGCTTACTCACATGTGTATATTTGTCAGTTTTAGGCTTTCTATGTTCTTAAACAGATTTGTATTGGTTTGGTGACCTAAACTTTTGACTTGATCTAATAACTGGTTGAACCATCAGTTGTTAACTTAATGTCTGAAATGAGTCAAATGTCGATTTTGAGAAGCTGAGTAGTATGCTAGGTTTATTTCTATTTTGTTTATGAATGAATTATAAAAAATCTAAAGCCCAACTATGCTTCTTCCATTGGGTCTAAAGCGAAGCTTGTCCTGTAGATACTTGGTTTAGAAAGCACTGATCTTGAGTGCTTGTGAATTATTTTCAACATTTTCTAATGGAATGGATGATTATCAAAAAAAATCCGACACACTTTGTTAGTCTTGAAATGATCTGCTAAGTGTAAGATCGGATACTATCTTACATGAAATGGGGCATTATGTTTTCCTCAAATCCAATGGATTGATATTCAACTTTCCTTTGATGTACCTAAATCTATAGAGATTAAGGTTCGGTGAATAGAATGATTATAAGTTTACCACAGCTATACTGTCTTATATTAGCATGTAAGATAAACTGCCAAACTGTACCTAGGGAATCTTCGGTTTTGAAGTAACATATATATATGTTGTTTTCGTATGTGTACTAAAATTATAGTTATTACTCCTTTGATGTTTACTGATAGTCCTCCGCCAATCTACTTTCTGCAATTGCTTGTAAGCTTATGTTTTGATTTTTTGCAGATGGATGAGGTATTATCTTCAGTTGCTGAGACGATAAAGAACTTTGCAGTGATCTATCTGGTTGATATCACTGAGGTACCTGACTTTAACACCATGTACGAACTGTACGACCCTTCAACAGTCATGTTCTTTTTCCGCAACAAACACATCATGATTGATTTAGGAACCGGAAACAACAATAAGATCAATTGGGCGCTCAAGGACAAACAGGAGTTCATTGACATCATTGAGACTGTCTATCGTGGGGCCAGGAAAGGTCGAGGTCTTGTGATAGCACCTAAAGACTACTCTACCAAGTACCGTTACTAGATGCTGCTGCTCGAGCCTGTAATGACAAGCTCCTTATTTTACTGAAAATACCCTCAGTTAAAGTCGTTCAGTATTTTCACTGTTGCTGTTCTTGGGCATGGTTTAGGGTATTTTGCATTACAGATTTTAATGAAGACCGATAATAATAAACTCTTGCTGATTTGGGTTTTTGTACTGTAATGGAATGATTTAAGTAATACGAAAATTGTTATACTTTTGTACAAGTTATCCCCATCTTACATTTTTAGTTTAGACCTGGTAAACCCATTACGGGAATTATTGCCTTGGTGTTAATCCTGACCTGGGTCGTGCACCTGAGTAATAACTGTCTTTTAGCAGGAACTAGAAGTGCTGTATCTGACCGAAGATTAGTTCATCACTAGACCATGTTTCATATTCAACATACTCGATCGATAATAGTTTGGCTACAAATTCATATACTTTATGCTTTGGAGTTCATTATAGTTGCTAGGAATTGATTTACTTGTATCAGATTTTGGTAGCTTCTATTTGCCCTAAACAGATGTTAGTTTTGTCATAGAATAATGTTACTTGTCTCTGAATTTTGGCTAACCGATTAGGGAGAGAAATAAATATGCAGAGCCCATCTTACCCAGAAATCCTTTTCTATTAGCACTACAATTATGAACAAATTTCCGATCAACGCATTACAGATTGCAACAGAATTTTCTTGCATCTTTTCCTTTGTAAGTGACTTATGGGTTTCTAACAATGACCTAGGGCGAAATCTTCAGATCCCTATGACAATGCTATCTTAAAATAGTTGGTTGTGATGTTGCTAATAAAAATTGCTCAAGTAGCACGTGAGTGAAATCATTTCAGCCGGAAAATAAAAGGTTGATTAACTTTTTAAAATCCAAATTAAAGAACCCAGTCAAAATCAGTTAGGTTTAGTTATCTGGTTTAATTGGGGGTTTAAATAGGATCATCCAATAATAATATCCCCTACCCGTTAGCTATATATTTTTGTAAATGACTAAAGTACTTCCATTTGATTAGTCCTAATATGTGATTAATTTAGTTAATTAGTTAGATTAGATTAGTTATGTAGATTATGGTTAGGAATAGAATTAGAGATTTTTATTTTTTTTGTGAAAAGAGAAAAAAAGGGTTTTAGAGGTTTTGGAGGGAAAAAAAGTGAAAACCTAGGGTTTTGAGATATGACTGATTCTAGTGGAAACATTGATGTCCGAGAAGCTTCAAATAACAAGGATGAATGTGTTGATCTTAAGTTAGATTCTGAGTAAGATCGATTGATATATGAAGCTGAAAAGGAGGGTGCAAGTGAAGAACCTGAAGTTCAAAATGAAGAAACCAAAGCTCATAGAACCCATAGCTCAAAACACACAGGTAAACTACTAATAGGTTACGAATGGTCGAAATTTTTGTTAAAATTGTCGAATCATAGTGGTAAAGCAAAGACACAACGTAAGTGTCGGCATGCTCGTGAGATTAGGACCTTGACGATTCTTAATAGGTCGTCAGGGTCATAACATCAAACAATGACGACATTGACCTGCAACTTTACCAATCTATGAAAAATCTTCATGGTTCAACATATGACAGTGACGACCCTTACCTGCAACTTTGCTCATTAGTGTCGTTATTGTCCTATGTCTATACCATGAAACTGTTCAAGTTCAAAAATTCTTGTATGAAAAATTTGTTAGAGTCGCATCGGTTTATACCATATACCATAACGATTCTAACAAGTTTAATTTGTTGTCGTCAATATGGATATTCAAAACCTTGACGACTCCATTTGGGAATTTCTTAATCTTTGCTTGTTTAGAACACTTGATCATAAAATCATTTCGTTGAATCGGAGAGGTATACATCTTTCGTAGCGTTACATTAAAGGAAATGAAATAGAATAGATAATTAGATTACACTTAAACACTTAAACATATAGGTTGAAATCAAAAAAATGTACTTTCTTCCAAAATACGATAGCAATCCTCATGCTTAAACGTTTGTCTTGGATAGTTTCATATCTTTCGAGAGTCATCACCCACTGGAAAAAAAAAATCAATTGTAAGTTTGTATGTTTAAAAACCATTTTTGATGAACGACTTATTGATTGACATACTTACTCTTGTCACACCGGATATCGTGGGATGAGCTTCCTTTAGAGCTTTCATTTTCTGTTTCAAAGCTTCTTATCGTTGAAACAACTTCTCGAACCTTTTCCTAATGCCTTTGAACGTCCTATGATTACGATTTTTGTCTAATCCCACAAAAATCTTAAACAACTTCCACCAAGAATCGGATGTCTGATCCATGATGTCTTCATTAACGTCTTCGTTACTTTGGGTAATGTACGCTTTATCGTAGTCGTGCTTAGTGATCGTAACCCATGTTATAATAATTGTAACATCTTCATTGATGGTGTATATAGTAGCCATATTTAGTGCTTGAAAGGGACGGGTTAAAATGAGTTGGAAAGGGAAAGGTGAGAATGAAAATGAAAGGGAAAGGTGTGAATGAGAATGAAAGGGTCATTTTTCCTTTATATAATTTAAATACCCAACGGATAGTTTCTTGAAGAAAAACCGTTGGGTGAGTCTATCATATTGGGCAAATTCAAAATTCGCGATAACTACTTCTAGGGTCTTCATGATCTTATTGTAAAACCTTAACGACCCTTATAACTTAGAGACAGTCGTCACTCTGCTAAAACCGACCATGACGACATCTTATGGTTGACATAATATGAATTGTCAGTGGTTAGAGTCGTTAAACTGCTAAAACACTGATTGACGACTCTGACCTGAGTCATTAGTGTAAATAGTTTGAGACCATGACGACCCCTCTCTGTGTGTTTTCTTACATTTGTTTTTTTATTTCTTTGCAGGTGGTTAAACAACTAAGGGATGAACTTGAACCAGTGTCTCAGATAGGGCCGAATACTTCCTACCACTACATGACTGACATGGTATGTGATCTACCTTTTCAATTGATATATGTTCTCAAATAATTTTAGTAATCTTTTTGTCAACATAAGTCAGGCTACGTGTAAGCCACAAAGCAAAGGGCTACAAATACGAGAAGAAGAAGACGAAGGTCAACAAATCAAATACAAAAAAGTGTGGGTGTCCGTTTAAGATTATATTTAGTAAGAACTTTGAAGGTGGTCGATGGAGATTAGGAGTGATCCCGATGGCCGTCATAACCACCCGTTGACCAAAGTATGATTGGACACACTGTATATTCCCGGTTGAAACCACATGAGATGGAGACGGTCCTGAAGATGAAGGGAAGTAGACCTCTTAAGATCCTAAATAAGATAAAGGCGGATGATAAGGATAACTTGTCTACATTTTTCACAATTTACCCAGCCAAAACAACGCTCAAAAGAACCGAATGGGATGGAAGATTAATTATGCAACAATCATAGTGGTTAGCAAATAAACTAGACTACGCGATGCAAACAAAGGTTGGTCCGGACTACAAAGTGTCTCATATTTTACTTGTGCATCCGAATATTGTGGCATTGGCTCAGTGTTTTTATCAGGTTTTGATGATAGACTGTACCTATAAGACCAATAGGTATAACATGCCGATGTTGAATATTGCCAGTCATACTTCGGACAAACAACCGTTCATGGTGGCTTGGTGTTTTATGGAAAAAGAGGAAGAAGAGGACTATAGTTGGGTGTTAGAACAATTGTGGTTGGTTTACCATGAAGAAGAAACTCCAGGGGTTATAATTACCGATAGGGAGATTTCATTGATGAAGGCCATTCAACTTATTTTTTCACTCGCACAAAATTTTCTATGCACATGGAAAATCCAGTTCAATGTCCTTTCGAATTGCAGACGTCATATCCAAAATCCTAATCAAAAGACCGGTGCTCAGTGTTTGAAGGAGAAAGACGAGCGTCTGAGTCAACTTTCCAAAAAGGAACGAGCGGAAGAGAAAATGAAAGAAAAAGAACAATACGATGAAGAGGGAGAGAAATGGAAGCAATTTCTAAATGATTGGGACGATTTGGTTCATTCTACTATCAAGGTGAAGTTTTTTTCTAAGTTACAAAAGTTTATTGATAATTGGAGCAAGGATCATAGGAAAGCGGTCGATTATTGTCAACATTCATTGTTACGTTCATAAAAGGAAAAGTTTATGTATGCATAGACCAACAAACATAAGCACTTAAAAAATGAGTCTACAAGTATAAGCATCACACGGTCGGTTAAGAAGCATCCTTGAAGAGAGTCGGAATGGGGTCGTTACGGTATAGAAAGCTATTCACGAGAACACCATGAATGATCTTAACCGGATAATAATGCTAATGGAACATAGTAGGGACAGGTTTTACACGACATATTACGAGGATTCTGATTTGATGAGGGGTATATCTTACCAAGTTTCGGCATGGGCAATACATTATATGATGTCCGAACTTAAAAGATATAGGGAAAAAGAGAAAGATGGCAGTTTGTTGCAATGTAATTGCACGACCTTGACGTGGCTCGGCCTCCCGTGTAGTCATAAGCTTGGTGAGTACAAGAATATCATTTCGTCGGACGATATTGATCCTTTCTGGAGGCAACTTTCTTTAGTACCAAGGCCCATAGGAGCATCTGATGAACAGTTTGGAGACACCGACCTTGGTCGTGCTATAAATGAAGTTTACCCTCAAATGAATTGTGTGAGAAGACAAATATTGGTTTCTAACTTGTGGTCGGGCATCCGTCGATATTTGGAGGTACAAGAGGAAGCAACCAGGCAAAAATCACAAGGTAGACCAAGATCAAATATGTCATTGAGAGAACATGTGAATGAGAGAAAGAGCCAAAAGAGCTGTACAAGAAATCCATCACGTCATGAGTATGTCGAAGCAGATTATAAGGAGGTTCAGAATCCGGTTGCACCGAAGAAAATGGGTCGGCCAAAGAAAGAAGTATGCACCTAAAGTGACCGAGAAGTGAAACCGAAGGTTGCCGCGATGCCATCGAAGCCACATGGTGAAGACCAACAAAATATGGATGTTGTTGAGTATATGGTCGAGAGCCAACAAAGCCAAATAAGAGAAATGGTTACAGTAAAATGGAAAAGGGGAAATATGCATACCCCCAGTGATTCACAAGGAAGGTCATATCGTGTTAGTCATACGTTATACGAAAAGTATACACAACAGCTCCCTCATGTCATCTTAAATTACCTTATTTCCACTGACGACTACGGCGGGGATAGAAATTGTGGTTTTCATGTTGCAACGGAACAATTAGGACATTTCAATAAATCCAATGAGAAGAACGTCACCCCAAATCCATTATGCAAGAACCAAAATGGCTAAAAAACTTGTTTAGGACAAAGAACTTTATATTTCGATGATGCTTGAAGGAGATAGAAAAGACAAAAAACAAAAATTCAAGGAATTGATGTCTTCTGTAAAAGAGAGGAAGAGGGATAAGAAGGCTGGTTATAAGTTTTGGGTGAGATTGTGTTATTGTGGGCAACTCTTAGCGGAAACATTTACTTGTGTTGATCTTGTATTCTCCCCTGGGTTCCCTGGGGGGCTCTATTACATGTGTTCCCTCAAGAACTAGGTGTGTGCCGGCACTAAAGAAGAAAAGAATAATTATGGCACATGTGAACAACAACCATTAGTTTGAAGATAAAAAAAAAAGTGTCATTTACCACCAGTGAGATATGATCATTGGGGAGAGTTCTCTAATGATTGGACAGACCAATATGAGTATGGCTTTACCATATGGAAGACTTTGGATGAATCTGCAAAGCATGTTGATTTAGGAGGAGATTAGTCGTACATATTTTGAAGTTTCCATAATATTTTGAAAATTGTATGTTGAAGCACGCTTTCGGAAGACTGTCTTTTGAACTTGAACTTGTCTCTTTTTGTATTTTGAAGAATGCTTAATGAATACAATGTCTATTATCTTGTTTCGTGTCTATATCTTTTATATAGGGTCTTCAATGTCAAAATTTATCTAGTCTAACGACTCTAAAGTTCTCAATGATTGTGTACAAGAGTCGTTAGTGTTTATAGGTGTCGACCATAACGACTCATATACCCCATATTTGGGTAGGTTGTAGTCGTCATGGTCGACACCAAATAACTATAACGACCCTACCTAGTATTTCTTGATTTTTTCTAGGATGGACTATTATCCAAGAATCGCATCGGTTCATTGCTAATACTATGACGACAAAAATGTTTCATTGTTTATGTGGGTTTGTGTCGTCATGGTCTATACAAATATACCATAACGATTCTAGCTTGAACAATTTGCACAAAATTATTATAGGGGAGTCGTCAATATGTTATTTTCAACCATGACGACCCTAACCGGTGAAAATAATTGTCTAACCATTCAGATTATGAGTCATCAATATACTATCTTCGACCATGATGACCCTAACCTACTATTTTCCTGGATGTTTTGGTGTTATAGGCTCGCATCGGTTGACACAATAAATGACAACGACTCAAGTCTACTAGTATCTTTGGTTGCTTAGGGTCGTCATTGTCGATAACAACTAACCATAACGACTGTTGTTGTCAAAGTTGGAGTCGTAATCCTGCAAAAACATGACCATAAAGACACATTCACATTTACGCTCAAATTTGGAGAAATAACTATGTTTTAACAAATCATTCACATTCAAACCAATCCACTACCACAACTACTATATCAAATCCAATTGTACCTAAGAAATTTATAGACACATGAGTTCATGTTTTGTGAGACCCCAAATATTTTTCTCGGGTTTTAATTAAACCCATTATTTGAATTTTGTACTCAGAGTGCATACAACTCTAATATTCAAGTATTTCTAGACTGCCTCTGAACTTTTACCCGAATATAACTAAATTCGATATTATACCCAATAGGTTGTCCCTTAATATTATTAATGTGCTTGACAGTACATATTAAGGAAACTCAGAAATATTTAGCATGCTTTACAAGTGGCTAAATATGAACTAGGGATGTTTATGTCATCTTATAAAACTAACTCTTATTATAGGGAAATTCCCTTTCTTTATTATAGGGATTCCACGATTGTTCTCTGAAACCATTTCCTTTTCCAATTTTTACTTCTGGTACTGATCTTTTCAAAGCTCTCGTGCAAAAACAGAATGAATCGATTTGGTCTATTAGAGTTGGTTTTCGTGTGAAGCATCTTACACTTGGTTATACTGGTATTGAAACAAAGAGTAAAGGGGAAAATTGATTTTCATATTTTCCTCAGATCTTAATTTTCATGTTCATCTTCTTTATGCATGAATTTGGTTCTATGTTTGGAGGAATTTGAGGATTAGCTCCTCAGAGATTTGGGTAAAGTGTCTGAGAGAGAACAACAAATATGGGTTTTACTGAAAGTCCATGAGGGAAGAAACCGCATGATGTTGGAGTGGTATTTGTGTTTTTGTGTGTGCATGGTTAGGAGATGATTTAGATGTTGGGAACAACAAGGAACATGGGTATGAATCAGTTGAGGATTTGTGTTATATTTACACTCAAAAAATCAGCAAGAAGCACGGTTGAAAGTGAGCTACTGTCGTGGTTTTAGGTGATAAAGGACTTGATGTTTAGAGTCCGGGTGTGATCAGGAAACTTGGGTTCTTGTTGGAATTCAAATTCACAGGGAAGGAGAAGGTTTAAATAGGGTTTAGAATGTAGCACCAAGGTTATCTCACTTCAACAGGCTTCACACCTGCAAAGTGATCGATGAATAGACTGAAAGAAAATAAAGAGTGTTGAAAGAAAGACGGAGACTAAAGACTTGAAACCAGAATTTGTAACTGCGTCCCACTGGAATTTAAGGCAAGTTTGTTTTGTCGTTGTGTCAAGACAAGTATTAGATTTGAATTTGGATTCCGTAGTTATTAAATGTTAAGAGTTGATATATATATAAATTTCATGAATTTACATGAATCCATATTGACGTGTAGTTGTGTAAGCATTTTTGGTAGCTGTTGGCATTGTAGATTTCCATGAGCTCATGATGAACGTTATAAGAAATGAGCTCGGTAATCAACTCATTTTTGTTTGATCATATTATTGCCATGCTCTGTTAATTAACAGATTTATGAATATATATGTTTCATGCCAGTGCTTATACGGAGTGTATAAATCTTTACTTTATTGCTTATATACATTTGTTAATTGGAATTTGTAAATACTTCTTGATCTTGCCATGGTTTGAATAGTTGAACTCTTGTTTTCATTTGAACTCAGCCTTAATTAAGTCTAATAAGAGTATGCTGATGCTGTGGAGTACCCGTTTCCAGTTAACTCATTTGACTTAGTGGAATTTATATTGTTGATCTGTATTAATAATTTATTTTGGAATAATGGAATGTCATAGGACTATTGCATCAATAGTCTGCCAATTTCTAACATGGGTTAATATATCCTGGTGATAAGGTGTTATTTTCGTTATGTGTTAGTATTTAGCTATTGTACACACTTGTGTATACAAAGAAAGAGACGTTTAAGTCTTACTCTTGCATAGTTAGCCACACTAACAGTAATGGTGGGACAATAGAGTTGACTGTTTATGGAATTTGTGCTTGCTGGGCTAGTTATTGATGTACCTCCATCTGTGTTAGTCTATTGTTAGGATTATTACTAGTCACATGACCCTACTTTGGTTTGTAAGCTTTAGAACACATTTTGATACATTTGGTGATTATCAATATGCACTAAGAAATGTTCTGGTACATCCTTTGTGGGTTTGTATGAATTTATTCAACTTATTCCCAATATAAGTATGTTCAAAAGAAGCTATTATCAATTTAGTCGGGTTGATCGATCCGTCCATCATTTGAAGGATTGTTATGATTATATTTTCTAGTGTTATCCATTTGAAACATGAAAATGGTGAAAGTGACGCGATTATCACTATCACTAAATTTATGGCGCATGTGATTATAATTTTCTAAGGGTATTTGTAAAACTGTGAAGTCCCACATTTAGATCTTGAGAATATGTATATGATAGTTCACATAAGCTTATGCCATTAATTGTTAGTCTCGAAATTAAACTAGAGTTGTGCCAAAATGTGTGATGATGGATCATCTTATTGGTGGTACAAGTGAGGTGGTACAAGTGAACCATGATGCTCTTGTGAGTATAGCTTTTATAATTTGTTGATATCATGTTAAGACTAAAGCGGGAAACATATATGCTACTGTAGAGTTTCATTTGTGATGTACAACCACTTTTATATTTGTATGACTTAAGGGTTTGACTGCGGATGTTTTATATGTATATGGCGATGGAAAATGAATTAGGTGGTGTCCAAGGGTTTAATGCTCATATTCATATTCCTGCATTTTCCTGTATATGAGTTCGAGGCCTTTACTTGAACAATTGGCAATGGAAGTTGTATAGTAATCAGTTTGTTTCAACCATGAAGATAGCAACCTACTTGATTACCGTTTTCTTTAAGTGATATTTTCCTTAATTATAATCAATACATGTACCATGTTAGATTCTTACTGCTTTGAGGTCATAAATGAATAAGGGTATCGTGTACTAATCTTAATTTGTGGATAACTGTGGAACTATTTTGAAATGGTGTTGATAGCTTATAAAATGAATTAGTAATTGGTTATGGTCAATGAGTACTTTATCCATTTAGCTAGAAGGATTTATCTCCTATTTTAACATTATGCTTTAGTTTGGCTATTGTGATTATTTCTTCATTTCTATACTAATAAGTTAGTATGGTCTTAATGGTATAAAAAGGGAACTCATTCTTGAATTACTTAATTTGTGTTGATGAATAGATTTTAATAATGGTTAGGATTTAAATCATTTCTATGAAATAATATCGAAGAATCATTGTAGTCATTTTTATAAGATAATATCTAATCAATCAGTTTCTTTGTTGTGTTAATTTATACCATATCTAAATGAAAATGAATATATATGATCAGTAAATTTATGATATCGGAATGTTTAGTCTAAAACTATTCGTACGATGCTCTCGGTGATGTTTATATGGTCAGACTTGCATAGCTATATTTATGTCTTGTTAGTGATGAATCTAAATTACCACGGAAGGAGTTATTTTGTATACAGTGATCTATTTATGTGAAGCGAGTTACATAACCTTGAAGCATTGCGTAAACTCCCATAAAATACTTTCTCAATCCTAAGTGGGAATAATGAGTAGAGATAGTTGCTGCTACAGTGAGCAGTTCATACTATTTAACGTAAGAGATGATTGCTACTTCAACAAAGTAGTTCATACTATTTAACGTAAGAGATAGTTGCTACCATTATCGGCAGTTCATACTATCTAAACAAAGTAAGACGAACTGCGGTCATGCTTGATCCCTTCGAGCAACGGAAAGGGTACGTAGGCAGTCGTTATGCGGTTCAGCACAACTGCTTAAGTTTGTTCATATCGTCGGGAAAAAGTTGGTTACTGCCAAGCAGTTCATACCATCTATTCAGAGATGATTCCAATCTTAACAATTTATATCGTTGGTAAGAGGTAGTTGCAATTAGCCTACTGGTTGTTCATACTACATTGAGAGATGATTGTAACCTCTTTGAGGTTGTTCATATCATCTAATGAAAAAATGAAGGGTGATTGCAGGATACCAACTCATATCATCAAATGAGACTTAGAGATGATTGTTGTCATTTAAAGGCAATTCATATCATCTGAGAAGAATGGTTATTTGTTTATAATGACAGTTCATACCATTGATCTGGAAATGATTACTAACTTTCTTGAGTAGTTGATATCATTCGTAAAGGATGGTCGATTGAGCTTGACTTAGTACTATAAATTTCCAAACCCACTGGGGCTCTCACCTACAGGTGGCTATCCGGGACACCGTCGCTGGAACGGTGGTAGACAACGGGACTGATCATCCCCACTCATCGCTGAAATGGTGTGTGTTGTCAGGCCTGCTAGCTCTCACTTACGAGTGGCAACCCGGAAGACCATTAGCTGGAACGGTGGATGGTACCCGATCACTCAGGCAGGAGATATTATATATCTTCATAATGAAACAGTGGAAATCATATGTAGGATTCAATGGCCCTTGAAATATAAAAGTTATGGTTGCATGCTTATAAAGCAATTTGGATTAAGTCGATGAACATTTTTTTGGAAAAATTGAATTGGTCCCAAGAATTTGAAAATCCGATTTTTCGAGTGGCGTATCTAAAAGTTAGAGCTGGCATAATGGACCGAAACCCGACCCATTATAAACAAAAAAAATTCGGTCTGTCACAAGTTTATTATTGCAATGTCTTTAAAATAATATCGTTTCAACCACGGTCACTTCCTTGTCTAGCTGATTTTCGGCTTCGCTTTGCATCATCTCCTTGTCCCTTGTCGCCTTGTGTATCAACACCTTCTTGGATTACTGGGGTAAAACGTTTGCGATACCTTTTACTTTCACTTGCCAGATCAGTGAACATTTTGGCCACGACGGGGTTTTCAATGTGTGTCAACAAGTCAACGTACCGACCTTGTTGGTCAGGAGTCAAAGCCTCTCCCTTTTCCTTTGAGAAACTCAGTCCTTTGATCATAATCTCCCTTTGATCTCTGTAAAACAAATAAGTTGCAATCGAGGTTAAGTGTATATATTCAAGAAAAAGAGAACAAAAAATGCTATAATATTTACGATAAGCTTTAGAATGCTAGAGTCAGTTCTGGTGTCGGGGTGCCAGAGTAGAAGAAGTAGAAGCTTTGTTGCTTTCCCGCCCACGAGAATCTAACAGAAAATTTGGTGTGGGATAAAATGAAATGAATTGATAATAGAGATGGAGATCTGAAGGAAGACAAACCTGTTTCGAGTTGAAAGACTTTAAGCGGTTCTCTATGACCATCCTGGATGGGTCGATCGATTTCGATATTTCTAGGGTACGTTATTTGGATACCCAGCGACCAAGACTTTATCGATCCATCATCCCTTTAGATATACCCTTATCAAACGTTGGTTGATGCCATGGTAATATTTAGTATCTTGGGTTGTGCTCATTTTTGATAGAGATGTAATGTTTGTTTAAAAAACATATATCATCAAAATAATAGTTGTATATATATTATTATTTAAAATTTATAGAAAAATTGATATAAATTTTAAGAAGGTATAAATTGATACAAAATTATATAAAAATTGATATAAATTCAATGAGATAGTGTGTATATAAAAGAAGGCTGATATAGGGGCTCCAAAATCCTGGAGGGGCTCCTATAATAAGACGAAATAGAGACATTTTGAAGTAAAACTCAAAAATCTCTTATCCATAATATTTTCACAATGCCTAAACCACCCCTGATTAGTTAATCTTAATTACATTAATTAATTAATAAATTAAGCTAATCATGATTAATTAAACATAATTTACTTAATTAAATGATTTGATTTTTTTTGAATTTGAATTTGTGTTTGGTGGGTAAAAAACTAGATGAAATTTAAGAATTTTTTTTTTAAACCCTAAATTTTGATTCAATAAACCATAGTAGCATGAGTATACCTCTAACTTAAACTCTTGATCTTTTTATGGCTCAAATTTGATGAAATCACGATTTGAAAGATTGATTTTTTGTTGTTCAGAGAAAATTACGGTTGGGTTTCATGTCGAACCCAACCGTAACACCAAGAACACCCCAGATATTCGGTTGGGTTTTCAACCAGACCCAACCGTAAGTGGAAGAAAATGAAGAACACCATTTTTTCCAATAGTTACGGTTGGGTTTTCAACCAGAACCAACCGTAAGTAGAAGCAAAATGATGAACACCATTTTTCCCATAGTTACGGTTGGGTATTAAGGCAACACCCAACCGTAACACATCTTTTGAGCATTGATTTTTTTGGTCAAATTTGAGTTTTAAAATCAAAATTTTGAAATAATTCAATCATTTTAACTAGATTGAAGGTAAATTGGGTCATTCAAACAAAGAAAAACCAAAAAACACACAAATTAGATAATCCAAATTTGTGTTATCCAGTAGAATTTACGGTTGGGTTTTGGCTTATAACCCAACCGTAACATATTCTGTTAATTTTTGTTACAATTTCAACACAGAGTTACGGTTGGGTTTTGACTTAAAACCCAACCGTAACACATCCTTTTGAGCTTTTATTTTTTAGGTCAAATTTGAGTTTTAAATTCAAAATTTTGAAATTATTCAATCATTTTAACTAGATTGAAGGTAAATTGGGTCATTCAAACACAGAAAAAACGAAAAACACACAAATTAGAGAATCCAATTTTAAGTTATCCAGTAGAATTTACGGTTGGGTTCCGACTTAGAACCCAACCGTATGTTCTAGTGTTAGTTTTAGTGCATATTTCATCATATAGTTACGGTTGGGTTTTGCCTTGAAACCCAACCGTAAACAAGTTGTGGTGTTTGTACAAATTATTTTACGGTTGGGTTTAGTAATCGGACCCAACCGTAAAAATTTCACTAAGCATTTCAGCATGATTTACGGTTGAGTTTGAGTCTAAACCCAACCGTAAATGCTCCTGTTAACTTTCTTTTCTTCAATATACTCCAAATTGGGTTTAAAACACAACTTTGTAACTTATTCATTCTATTGTAATAGATTTAAAGTAGTACATTAAAGGAAAAAAACAAAGGAAACGAAATACAATAGACCATTGGATGATTACACTTAAACACTTAAAGATAATGGCGATAATCAAACACCCGACTTGTTTCCATAATACGGTAGCAATCTGTATGCTTGAACTCCTCCCCATATTTGATTCTATACTGCTCCATAGACAACACATGCTGAAAAAAACAAATCAATTATTAGTTTGAGTTTTTGAAATCTCTTTTTAATTAACGATTTATTAATCGACAAACTTACTCTTTCCACACCGTTCTCGTCGGGACGTGCTTCGAATCTCATTTGCTTCCAGTTTTAAGTTGTTCATTTGTTGATACAACGCCTCAAACCGTCTCTTGATGGCTCTCCACGTCCTATGATTTTCATTCCCCTATAATGCCGCAAACATTCGAAACACACGCTTCCACCAAGGATCAGTATCTTGATCCTCATGCCAATCTTCTTGTGAAACGACGTTGTCATTGTCATTTTTGAATGCTCTATCGTAAGCATGCTCTACCATCGTATGCCACGCTCGAACAATTGCAACATCTTCATCATTCGTGTATGTAGTTACCATTTTTAGTGATTCAAAGGGTATGGTGTGAATGAGTTGGAAAGTCTAGAATTAGCATGACAATGAAAGGGATAGAGAATAATGAGAAAGTGACAAGGAAAGGTTTCCTTTTATAGCGAAAAAAATACCCAACGGCTAGATTTTCAAATAAAAAATCCGTTGGAATTGTCTACTTTAAGGAGACACGAATTCTGACAGTTTTGAGAATCCAGTAGAATTTACGGTTGGGTTCCGGCTTAGAACCCAACCGTAAGTTTTAGTGCATATTTCATCATATAGCTACGGTTGGGTTTTGCCTTAAAACCCAACCGTAAGCTAGTTGTGGTGTTTGTACAATTTATTTTACGGTTGGGTTTACTAATCGAACCCAACCGTAAAATTGAGTTTTTTTAGTAGGAATTGTAGTTACGGTTGGGTTGAGTCATCGTATCCAACCGTAAGTTCTAGTGTTAGTTTTAGTGCATATTTCATCATATAGTTACGGTTGGGTTTTGCCTTGAAACCCAACCGTAAGCTAGTTGTGGTGTTTCTACAATTTATTTTACGGTTGGGTTTAGTAATCGAACTCAACCGTAAAATTGAGTTTTTTTAGTAGGAATTGTAGTTACGGTTGGGTTGAGTCAACGAATCCAACCGTAAGAATGAGTTTTTAAGAGAAAATTATTTATGTTTGGGTTTAGTTTATTTTCTTATCAAATACCAGAGTTTTTAAAAACCTTATTTTTAACATTAAAGGAAGAACCAAAGGAAACGAAATACAGTAGATCATTAGATGATTACACTGAAACACTTAAACACTTAATCATAACGTCGAAACTCAAGATAGAAACTTTGTTCCAAGATACGATAGCAATCCTTATGCGTAAACTCCCTCCCATATTTGATTTTATACTGCGCCCTAGCCATCACATGCTGAAAAAAATAAATCAATTATAAATTTGATTTTTTTAAAACTCTTTTTAACGAACGATTTATTATTTGACACACTTATTCTTTCCACACTGGGTTCGTCGGGAAATGCTTCAACTCTCATTTTCATTTCCAGTTTTAAGTTTTCCATTTCTTCATACAACGTCGCAAAGCGTCTCTTGATGGTTTTCCACGTCCTCCTGATCGTCCATCCAAATTTCAGCTCTAACAACGTTGTTATTGTTGTTATAGAAGGCTCTCTCGTAAGCGTGCTCTATCATCGTAATCCACCCTCGAACAATTGCAACATCTTCATCATTCGTGTATCGAACCATTTTTAATGGTTGAAAGGGTATGGTGAGAATGAGTTGGAAAGTCTAGAATTATAATGAGAATGAAAGGGATAGAGAATAATGAGAAAGTGACAAGGAAAGGTTTCCTTTTATAGCGAAAAAATACCCAACGACTAGATTTTCAAATAAAAAATCCGTTGGAATTGTCTACTTTAAGGAGACACAAATTCTGACAGTTTTGAGAATCCAGTAGAATTTACGGTTGGGTTATCCAGAATACTCAACCGTAAAATCCAAATTAAGTTTACAATTTCAACTTGCACTTACGGTTGGGTTTTGGCTTAGAACCCAACCGTAAATTCTAGTGTTAGTTTTAGTGCATACGCTTTTACGGTTGAGTTTTGTAATGAAACCCAACCGTAACAAATATGTGGTTTTAGTGCAAATTATATTACGGTTGGGTTTTGGCTTAGAACCCAACCGTAAATTCTAGTGTTAGTTTTAGAGCATACGCTTTTACGGTTGGGTTTTGTAATGAAACCCAACCGTAATAAATATGTGGTTTTAGTGCAAATTATATTGCGGTTGGGTTTTGGCTTAGAACCCAACCGTTAATTCTAGTGTTAGTTTTAGTGCATACGCTTTTACGGTTGTGTTTTGTAATGAAACCCAACCGTAAATATGAGTTTTTTTAGTGGAACTGTAGTTACGGTTGGGTTGAGTCATCGAACCCAACCGTAAATGATCATCTTCATCTCCTATATTCTTCATTTTTTATGCATAAATCAGTCTTGTATTTGTTTTTTGTTGGTGGGAAAAGTAGAATAAAGATAAGAGAGTTTTAACCCAAAATTTTGAAAAACCTAAAATGAGTGATTCTAGTGGCAAATTTGTGGAGGGTGAATCCTTGTATGATTGCCAAACTAAATTCTACATACCCATTGAGGGAGACCCAACTATGTATGATTATTTGGATGGTAGAGAGGTTTTAAGTGAAAGTTGTGATGCTGAAACTCAACCAAATGGAGAAAGTAGTCGTCAAAGTGAAGATTCAACTGTCGAGAGTAGTCAGGTATACGGTATACCTCTAACTTAAACTCTTTGTCATTTTTTGCTGATATTTGATGAAATGAGGTACATAATAGTGAGTTTTTTTTGTGACTCCGCCATGTTTACGGTTGGGTTGTCTTCAGAAACCCAACCGTAATTGTACATTTGATGGAGGAAAAGTACACTTTCACAGTTTTACGGTTGGGTGTTTACCACAAACCCAACCGTAACTCATTACGTGCATGGGTATTTATTGCACTAGTTACGGTTGGGTTTGACTCTTTAACCCAACCGTAAAATTGTTTGACATTTTTTTGTTGTATTACGGTTGGGCCCGACGCTTCTACGGTTTGGGTTTGACGCTTCTAACCCAATCGTAAACTTATTGGTTTTAGTGTTTTGTTGCGTAATTCCTTGATCTTTTTTGTTCATCTCGCGGTTGTACCTCAACCAATGTATGATCAGCCTCCTCCAAATGATATTGAAACTTGAGATACTACGGATCACTATTTGAACGACCTGGTAGATTATAGATAAGTTGTTAATCCCTTTCGACAATATAGCTAATACCATTTTTTTTCTCCTAACTTTCTGTTCTTGGACCATGTAGACATGGGATAAAAAAGATGATGCAAAGAAATGGGCTAGAGAACATGGGAAACTCATCATGTGTGTGATTGTTTGTAACAACCAACAAAAACACAACCGCTTTCAAATGGTTTGTGAGTGTTGTGGACAATACACAAGACATGCGAAGAAGGGTACTGAGTATATACCAAAGACGAAGATCAAGCGAAAAACTTTCACTAATAAGACGGGATGTCCTTTCAAGCTTCAATTTCGTACCAACAACGAGAATAAGTGGTTCTTCTCTACAGTTGTATGCGGTCGTCACAACCAACTACCACCAGAGACTTTGTTAACGCATCCTTCTACGGCACGGCTCACCGAGGAAGAAAAGCTCATCGTAAACGATATGACGGATAAGCGTTTGAAACCCAGTGATATACTCGGGCACCATAAGATTACTTTCTTTCCTGTTCTCCATTTAACTTTGAAATCTAAATTAAATTCTACTTGTAGATGTTAATTATTCTACCATCAATGAATAAAACAAGCTTTTGCAAAACAAATCAAAAGGCAAGAAAAAATGCAATAAGAAACATACTCTATAACTATTGTATTCCTCTTTAACTTTCAATTGAACGTCTTTCTTGTCTACCATCTCAATCACTAGTCCTCGATAGAAGTTCATAAACCACCTCAATACTAGAAACATCGTACTTGTATTAACAACTTTGAGTTGGAATTTTGGTTTATAATCCTTCTTATGTGGTTCTTGAATATTCCCAAGATGCCACATTACTCTCAACGGATCATACATTGAGAATCTGTTAGGGTGAAACAAAGGGCCATTGTAAAAAGAGACATCTCGCCTTATATCAAATCTCTCTCACATACGGATCAAATACTACATCTTTGGCAGTCATGTTTTCCAAACTTTGTCGCATGGCTAACAATTGTCTATTATAAAACTTCTTTTGACCCCCATTGAACGTGTATTTCAATCCTCTTGGTTGAGCACTGGCTCAACCCACGTTCTTCTTAACGTGTTCGTTGTCTTTAAACAATGAAGAAAAATGTTTGTAAATCCACACATACACAATCATCAAAATAATGAAACTAATAATCATCAAACAAGATATTAAAAAAGAATAATAATTTATCCGACAAAAAAAAAAATGATCACTTCAATTACCTGGAGCATACTAGTATTCCCGTTCATTTGAGATGTTCTTTCCCTAGATGATTTAGCTAGCTCCTCATTCACGTGTGCGATAACTGCAGTCCCCCACGAGTACTTATTCATATCTTCTAAAGGATGCAAAAGCTGTAGATAGTTGGCGCTTACCTTGTTTCCTTTCTCGTTGGAAACACAACAACCTGTAGCACGTACAACAGATAAGCATCCGCGGCCGCACAAAATTCAACCTCGGGGAGGGGACCATTATCTCTTTCCTTTTGTAGGGACCAACATATGAGCGCCTCAAATCCGCAAGGTTAAACTCTCTCTTGAAGTAACTGCCCCTCTTGACCAACTTGGACTTTGTCGTGGCTTCATCCCATCCAATCAAGGATTTGGCCAATTCATAAATTTTACTCCAAAGAGGTTTATGGTTGTAGTTGTATCCAATGGATCTTTCTTCTACCCGGAACCCTAAAATTTGCTCAGCATCGTCAGGATTTATAGTCATCTCGCCAAACGGGAATTGGAAGCAATCTACTTTAGGGTTAAACCTCTCACATAAGCAAGAAACCGCGACCCTATCATACGCAATCACAGAGTTCTCTATTAACTTTGTAACTCTCGGACATTCATCGTCTAGTTTCTATAACTTCATTTTTGCATATATAAGAAGACTGACACTTGAAAAGACGAACGACGTTGGTATGATCTTATAAAATGAAGGCAAAATAAGGAAAATCCTACTGAATCAGCAAAAAATTAATAACAAAATTTAAAAAGCAAAAGTTAAGATTGTTACGATGGTATGATGGATGGTATGATCCCACGAGCCGGGATATGCAAATAGAACCTTTCCTCCATATAACAGTAAGCCTTCCACATTTCGACCGCGTTGACCATCCATGATCAAGTGGTGTTTGGGAACGTGCCTCGCAGGTGGGGCTATTTCCTTGCCCTTGCCCTTGGCTTGTATCTCTTCCTCCTCCTTCTCCCTATCATCATCACCACCATCATCTCCACCACCAGCACCACCACCATACCCAGCAGACCCACCAGCACCACTAGACCCACCAACACCACCACCACCAATGTTGGTGTCATCAACTTCATCTTCGGTTTGTTCATTGTCATTGTCTGAAGTCACAAATGGAAATAGAGGAGGTAGAAGAAGATGGAGTGGGTACATGTTTACCTTTTTCTTTCTTTGTCTTTTTAACCCCAAATACATTATAAAATACGCAGAAATCAAAAAGTCGAAACCAATAATCTCATACTTAGTCATAGAGTCTTCATGGTCTAAATTTTTGACGGTAACGACCCAAGAAAAAACAACAACGATAGAATATTTGTACAGTGATGACCCTTATCATTTTGAGTAGTTTTTTCCTATGGGTCGTTATGGTTTATTAAAGGGCCGACACATATTTAAAGTCGTCATGGTTTTAAATAAAAACCGATGCGTCTCTTAACACCCTTTCATCTTCAGTGAAAATAACCAACGAGGGGGTTCGTCAAGGTCGAAAATAAAATACCATGAAATTTTTTCATACTTTAACCATGCATATGAAAAGTCGTCATGGTATAAGGTGATCGACCATACCAACCCTTTCCCTGTAAATGCAATTTGGCGGTTTCTAATAGTAATTTACACTCAAAATAAACATACATTCACATCCATAAAATAGAGTAATAGGTTTTAGTTTACTTATTTTTTAATTGGCACCATTTCACTATACGATTTTTCTCGCTTTGATTTCATACTCCTTTTCGACTTTAACTTTCTCTGCAAATCTTGGTAGGCTAACATCTATCTGGAGATTCTTCATATGAGCCATGTTTGTAGATAAATCGTGAATTAAAGTTTTCGAATTGATTTCAAAAAAGAAAAATTGAATCGTTAAGGAGAAGAGGTTTAGAGGTTGTTGGTTTTGATTTTAAATGGAAATGGGGGCTGATTTTGGTTAAGTATAATAGAATTTAAGACTAGTTATTAGCGTAATGGTAAAATTTTATTTTCACTACTTTTTGAGACCCCCCCTATAATTAATGGTATGGGGTAGATTTTCTAAAGCCCCTATTATTTTCACAAGTACCCAATTAAGCCAGGTTTAATTAATTTTAAAATAATTTTTGTATTATTATTATTTTTGAAGTAATAAAAATGGCAAGGTTAGAAATGAACTTAGTTGATTGTTGAGGAACACATAGACAACCGGTTCGGTATATAATGATAACATAACGAATACGCTAGATTTTGATTTTTGAGTACCCTCTGTCGAAAACAAAACCCTCTGATTCTGATTTTCAAATTTGTATGATAATTGCTCATTTACCAGAATCAACAAGGTAATCATGCCAAGTGTTTTTCAATTGCCAACGGATCGTGAGGAATCGATAGATTTTGCCTCCTTTGATAAATATGTAAAATTTTAGCACAAGGCGTTACCCTGCACCCTAATCCCCAAAAATCACCTCTTTTGTGCTGACAAAGTAAATGCATATTAATTTAGCCATTTTGAGATAAATTAGATTTTGTAAGTATGGGGGGTAACAACGTGATATTTTCTGGTAAAAAAAAAGATTCCTTATATCTTGTTTGTTTGGATTAGACTCACGATCTGAATCTGGCTCGGCTGGAGTTAAATGTTAGATCGTTTACTTTTTTTTTCTGATGTTTGATTCGAGGTCTGATTCGGTTCCTGTATCTGACTCGGAATTATTTTAGTCAGATATCATTTTGTATATAACTTGTTGGAAACATATCTGACTGGAATAAAAAAAAATTATAACTCTACTATTTTAATATAATTTTTAAATCTTATATAGTGAATCAGATTCAGATTTAATAAATTAGATTAAGATAAATAAGACATTATAATAAATTAGATTAAGATAAATCAGACATATCGAGTCTTTTTATCAATAGTAAGACACCCTTTATCCCACTATTCTAAATGAAATAACCTAAGTAACACTTAAAAAGTTTGAGCATCCTCCAGGATACCACACTTAGTAATTCCACTTTCTGGAATTTAGGCACAACAGTCAATAGCATTACCAGGCCTGCGCAGTTGCCCAATTTGGATAATTATTATAATTGGGCCGGATCTGATGAAACTTGCAAACTTTAGCCCATTGTTGTAAAAAGGAAACTCTATTTGGTTCTGCTACATTAGACAGTTTTAGTTTTAGGAAACATTCCTTAAAAATAGAAATCCCTTAATCCAAATGCAACTCGCTTTCGTGATTTACAAGCTTTGATGTCATATAAGTATTCAATTAGGAAATCATAAACTTTTGATATTAAAATTTTCAAGCCGTAATCTTGCAATCTCTCCCTTTATCCGTCTCTTGAAAAACCTTTCTTCCTGTTCTTATTTTCTACAACAACAATGGCTCCGGTTATTTCTTCTCATGTTCAACAAAAGAGGAAGATCGATTTTGGATTCGAAGAAGAAGCAATGAAGGTGAAGAAAATCAGAATTAGGTACACACCTTCTCTTATACCACCATTGCTTTTTAATACTAAAGATTTGAGTTATAACAACCATGAATCGCAGAAACCAGTAATAAGAAGAATTAGGATAAAATGTACCCCTTCTGTTTCTAAAGAGTTGAGTTATAACCAAAAAGAAAACAAGAGGTTAATCCAGCTCAGTAGAATGTTAGGTAATATTTACAGACGATCTTTCTTTACTAAACAGAAATTGTGTTTAGTTCTTGATTTGGATCACACATTATTGCATTCCGTGAGGATTCAAGATGTATCAGCAGAAGAGCAACAATATCTGAACTTACAGGTTTCATCCATGAAAGATATGGATGGAAATAACTTGTATAAGCATGTGGGGAGATACACAAAACTCAGGCCTTATACACGAGAATTTCTCAAAGAAGTCAGTGATTCTTTTGAATTGTTTATATATACGATGGGCACAAGGGATTACGCAAAAGAGATGGGAAGAATACTCGATCCTTCAGGGGTTATATTCAAGTCTAGAATCGTTTCAAGAGATGACTCTACCAAGGATAATAGAAAGAATCTTGATGTTTTAGCGGGACCTAATGAGAAAAACACAATCATAATTGATGATACGAAGCATGTTTGGGAAGAGAACGAAAAGAATTTGATAAAGATTGATAAGTATAACTACTTCACTGAAAGTGGCCACAAGTTGAAGAAGGACGACGAAGAAGATGGAGCCCTTGAATCAATATCTGAAGTTCTTAATTGTGTTCACAAGATATTTTTTGAGTCTTTCTTAGTCCCGTCGACTGATTTTGAAGTTCGAGAATATGTTAACTCTGCGGATGTAAGACCAGTATTGAAGGCGTCTCTGAAGTTGTTGAGAGTAGAGTAGTCATGATGTACAGAAGTTGTCTAACTTCCATTAAATTGATTATACTGTATTGTGTCTTGTTTATTGAACAATCCAGTTATATATAATATAGACAAATATCTTGTTTATTGAATTTTGCAATTTCTTTTGTTTAATCTCGTTGTTGGTTATTTCCCTCCTTGTTGAGTATGATTTGGGGATTTTTATTATTGACTCTGTTTTTTCCACTTGATAGCATCTGTATGGAGTTACGAGTTCTCAGTTCTTACTGGGTTTTTGCATAACAGTTGCTGCAGTTGCAGTTTTAGAGTTCATTCTTGTGTTGCTTATGCCAAGGTCAAGCCATGACTTCATCTCTTGTGTCGCTGTTCCAGTTTTGTCTGGCCTTCTATGCTACTGTCAAGTGCACAATTGTAAGGTTAATAAAAAAAGAATTTCTGGGTAAGAATATGGGGCTCTGTATATTTGTTTCTATGACAAAACTAACATCTGTTTAAGGCAAATAGCAGCCACCAAAATCTTCGGTCAGATACAGCACTTCTAGTTCCTGTTGAAAGACAGTTATTACTCAGGTGCACTATCCATGTCAGAATTAAAATATCCATGTCAGATCAAAATGATGGATAAAGATGATTCCATGTTTCCAATGAACTTGATTAATAGGATGAAGACCAATGACAAATAAGGAAAACAAGGTGAGGATCATTTACTGGAAGAAAACCAGGAAGAAGTGGCAAAAATAAATAAATCAAACATGTCTCAAGGTTCCTAACTGATAAGCTTTTTTCAACTTTATTGCAGATCATTTAAGCACATGCCTTGGTAATTGGCCAGGTTGATACAAATTGACGCTTCAGTTGTTTATGAATGAACAGTAGAAAAGGGAACAACTCTACTTAATACAAACTACTCTAGTGATTGATGGATCTGTTCATAACTTCCATTCTGTGATAGACGCTACAATAGGACTCGAACAGGTTAATCTAAAGATGACTGAAGAAATGAAGGAAATAGTTTATGCACAGATTTCAATAGTAAACCTCAAGGATCTATTCCATCTAATTTAGCTAGAGTTCCATTTCGATTTCATCAAAATTCCAGTTCCGCACAAGGTCCCTACTGACAGGTCGACTGCCAACTAATCGTGGAGGCCCTGTGATTCCTTGAGTGATTGATTGTGGAGTTACCTTTGATGACGTAATCACGGGGTTAATAGTATCCGTTGGAATTGATGTTTTCCTCGCTAAACAGTTGGCAATCCTTGAACATCAACCTTCATTTTCTGAACTCGAAACAGAGTAACTTCTAAATGAATGAGAAGGACTAGCTACATTGTGACAAACTAGGCATGCCAGAGTCATGATTAGGATTGGAGTACACGGTAACCCGATGAAAAAATATCTGCAATTAAGAAACAATACAAACAAAAGAAAAATTATCAGAACAAAGAATATAAGCTAATATGACACTACATTTGTGCGGCGTATTTCCATGTGTCACCAGAACAAAAGAAGGCTGTATGCAAGTTAGCAATCTACACCTATTGTACGCAAGTATTGGAGTGCACAATATCACTAATTCACGATATAGGAAAAGGTTTTATAAAGAATCAACTCTCAATAAACCTTTTATCCCTTGCCTAGTTTGTATCAGATATCTCTTTGATTCGTTAGTATGTGCTTAACAAATGACCTCTAAGGACTACTAGATGGCAAAAAAAAATGTTGGAAAAACATAGAGCTGAAGCCTTAAGTGATTTATTGCTGATTTTCATTCAATTATACATTCTGCATTTTATTTGAAGTATGCATAACAAAGACAAACATAGAAAAGACTTTACACTTTTGTAACAAGGCCAGCAGGTTAAACTTTAATGAGCGAAAGAACAAACATTAGCGCTATATTCCTTCATGATGGCATCAAGATGCATCCTTATACCTCTAAGTCCGAAAAGTGGAAACATAGCACTAACAGTCAATCTACAATCTAAATCTAAAACCCTCCTGGTTTCCAACATACTTCAAATTTACAAGTTTTTAAACCAACAGACATCAAGCCATACATAACCGATTTTTTTCCAGCAAAATCCAGAATCCATCTTTTGTCTGTAATGCAAAATTCATATTATCTATTCTAGCTCAATCTGTACAAATCATCACCTTACCAGCAAATTCTATGTGGTTATATATACTGTAGTTCTGTAAATCTCGTATCATTAATTTCTGTAAGACAACGACCATTGTACTCACTTGCGTTATATGTATGCTAAAATTAGTTGAATAAAATGAAATCCTAATTCTCGTAGCTCATCACTGAACACTGCAATGGTGATATTTCAAACACAAATCAGTAAACCAACAAATCTAAAAAAATTGAAATAACAAACTGTTTCTGTTTGAAAATCTGTTAATTCACATTGGGTAATACTGTGACTGTAACTTAAATCTAACCCTAAGCTAATAGAAACAGATCTTAAAATTTTAAAATTTTAATCAGAATAATGTGTTCTAACAGAAAATTTGGTGGGGGATAAAATGAATGAATTGATAATAGAGATGGAGATTAGAATGAAGACAAACCTGTTTCGAGTTGAAAGACTTTAAGCGTTGTAGAGAGAGAGAGTGAGAGAGAAAGAGAGTTTCTGCAAATGGAAACGAACACGAACGCCTCACTCACTATATTCAGCTCCAGGGAGGAGTTGTATGTTTCAAGTTAGAGAGATTCTCTATGACCATCCTGGCTGGGTCGATCGATTTGTATAAATCCATCTATTTAGATATGAAACTAGGGGGATTCACTTCCCACTGAGGTGCTTTTTAAGATTTCATGGAATCTCAATAGTTGGTATGGGGTATCCTTTGGTAACAACAAATGTTTATATTATCTTTTTAATTCTCCTCTCTCTTTTAAGTTTTTTCTTCTTTCCGTACAATTTAAAGGTGAAGAATCCTATTAAAGGTGTAATAGGTATCAGTGATAACAATTAAAATCAATCAAACCAATCTAATTAAAAAATTGAAGAGAAAATCGATGGTGAAGGCGTTGAAACTCCTCAAAAAGAATACATGGTGTATATGAAGTATGATTCGGTAAAAACCCATGTCTTTTTTCTCCTTTTTGTGATTGATAACTTGTTTGATTGATTGATTTGAAGAAAAAAAACAAAGTTTTTAAAAACTTTTACGGTTGGGTTTTGTAAATCCATGTTTGGAAGAAATTACGGTTAGATTCCCTAACGTAACTGGTTTTTCTTTGATTTTACGGTTAGATTTTTCAATTTCCAACCGTAAATTTACAAAATGAAGATGAAGATGAAGATGACATTTTACTGTTGGATTTTTCAAACGTAAGTGTTTTACGTTTAGATTCGATTTTTAATATCCAACCGTAATTTCATTGATAGCTAAAAATTATTTGATTTTTTACGTTTTCAATCGGAATTTTATTTTACGGATATATACGAAAGTTATTTTCTAACCGTAGTATTCCCTGGGTATTGAAAAATGTTGGAGGATTTTTTGTGTTTGGGTTTTTCGAACTATAAAATGTTTTGCGTTTGAGTTTGAAGTCAAGACCCAACCGTAAATTGATTTACAGTTGGGTTCGATAGATTTAACCCAATCGTATGAATGCTATGTTTGGTTTTTCCCATTTTTAAAACAATTACGGTTAGGTGTTCATCGAAACCTAACCATAAATATGTCTTACGGTTAGGTTCGGGATGAAAACCCAACCGTAAACTTGCCTGAATCATAAAAAAAATTATTTTTTTATTTTTATATATTTTAAACAATTTTGAGCAAGAAAAAAGTCAAGAGTTTAAGTTAGAGGTATACCTGACTACTCTCGGACATTGAATCTTCACTTTGACGACTTGTCTCTTTATTTGATTGAGTGAATCAAAATCTAGGGTTTTTCAACATCTCCAAAAAGTTCTCTCTTTTTTCTTTTTTTTCTTCCCACCAAGACAAAACATATAAATTTTTTATTTGATTTCATTAAGTATAAAATTATTTCATTAGCCTAATCTATTTTAGCTAATTATATTAATTAAGTATAATATCATTTTATTAAGTATAATAGATTAATTATTAGTAAATAAATAGGAATAGTATAGTCATTATGAAAATATAATGGATAAGGTTTTTTTGAATTGGATAACTAATGACCATATTTTGTCCTCACATGAAAACCCCCTCTATGACTCCATAAGCCACTATATGAGGGTTCTTAGATATACCCTTGTCAAATTTCAACTATACCCAGTGACCAAGACTCTGTCGCGCAATGATATCTAGGTCGCCACCGGCTAATACTGTTAATTCCACTTATAAATATATTATTTTCCTTCACAATTTTTCACACTCCCCTTCACGAGATTTTCTCTAAAAATTCTTCTGCCACAATGGATTTGTTAAGAAAGAAAACAAACAAAAAAGGGCAAACATCAGACACCCCAAATAGTGGACTACAATCAAAATTATGACATAGAGTTCTAAAATGTTAGATAGCAAGCGGGCGTTAGTGTACTCAAGGAGCATATATTTGGTCATCAAGAGAGAAATCAGTATACCAAGCTACGAGGTGAGTACAATATATGAGTGGCTCCCTTTTGCAGTTAGAGAAAGAGCCCAAAGATATCCTTAGCAATTTTTCCATTTTTTAAGGCAGTAGAACCATATGTATACTAGAACGTTGGTGCAAGAGTACAAATACATTATATTTCAAGGATCTCGAATGCGGTTAGTTTGTTTGTTATATATAAAAAAATTATTTTTATTTTTGGTTTTATATGCAAACTTTGGAGTTTATAAAAATTTAGATTATGCAAACAAACTTACACTCTCGCTCAATATGATTTATGCGAGACATTCTTTGGAGGAAATAATAAAGTACTGGACATTGCACATGATAAAACTAAATTCAAATTTTCATTCAAGTTTCAACATCACTTCAAACACTCAGACTTCATACAGAACTGAAAACTAACAAAACTAACTTATCGGAAATCAATTGGTTTAGATTATAATTACGAAAGATTACTCTGATAAACTATTGGTTTGTTAGGGTGTACACAACAATGGTTCTTTTAAGTTCTCGATCAACCTTTAAGTGTGCATGGAAAAACCTTTTTATTTGTGAATCAATTAACAAGATCCAGAGCAAGAAAAAAAAGCAGCAAAATGAAATATACTCTAAATTGTTGCTTTTTAAAACTGTCGCCATTTTTTTCTCCATATTAATATTTGTCTATTCTCCATATTGTTAGAGAATATATTAAGCTTTTCCAGCAAATATCCTATTGACTGAGTACTCTTTCATATGTATCCAGTCAAAAATTTCTTCTAATATCCTTAATAGTGTTATTGCTTGTTTAAGCAAATGATAGTGATCCAATAGAAAATAAAATCTCACCAAATAATACCAGCATAATAAAATAATAACTTGACTTAAAATTTATTTAAGTAATATAAGGATGATATGAGAAATTAAAATAAAAAAGGAAAAATTTTTGTTTTTTTGAATTCATCTTAAAGTCGGTTTTTCTCTAGTATAAATGGATTTTTCCATAACAAATATACTCCTTTAGAGCAACCACAGTGGCAGACCATTCCCAAAGACCAAAGACTAGAAATTTTACTCTTTGGTCCGTCTCAAACGCAGCGGGTGAACGAGTAAATTTGATCGGGCTTTTGTGTAAGGTAGCGCTTGTAGTTGGGCGGTTGTCTTAGGTAACGTCTCAACAGACGTGCGTACACATAGGAATACGTTTGGATGGGGCAGAAATTTGGTGAATGCTTGATGGAAGGCGTAACCGAAAAGAACGCCTGACGATAGACGCACCCCTAGACGCACGCCCCAGAGACGGGCGCTTTCTTGTCCGAACGCCCGATGGGGCGAAAACATAGCCAAACACCCGTATTTTGTCTAACACGTGCAGCCAGTACGTGGGAATGATGAGACGGGCGGAAGGTTAACATAACGCCTGGTTTTTCAGGCGCTTCCCTAGCCGAAAGCGCGTCTCACCAGGCGGACGACTGGGTGAGCGCTTGTCTGTGGCGGACCTTTATGTTCGTCTTCAGCCATTTTTCTCTTGAACTTTCTCCTGAACACTCACTACACTTGAGAAACTCCGCCCACCACACCAACACCAATTTGTGAAAAGAATTCTCCAAAATCAAGTTTAACCCCTCATCAATATTGCAAAGGCTGGGTTGATTTGATACCAACTATTTCAAATTAAGATTATTTCAAAGAAAGGTAATAACCTCAATCTTTACTATAATATTTAATGGATTTTAAAGGTTTACATTGTATTGTTTTGTTTATTAATTTAGTGTATATTAGTCATATGAACATAGCTAGATAAATTAGGTTTTAGAAATTATAATTTTGGAATTGGGTATAATTATAGGGTTTACATGTAAATTGGGTATAAAAAAATTATGAGAATTTGTTGAATTGAAGTTAAAATTGATTAAGTATTTTGTTAATTTTAGTTGGGTTGTGGATAATTATATGATTAATTGAATAATATCATTGTTTATAAAATATGGGAACTTAATTATGTTGATTTTTATTTAGCCGTAAACTTTATGCAGATTCTGAAGATGAACAAAAATATGAATAGAGTTACAAGATAGGGACGAATTGGGAACTTGAATCCAGCATCAACTGAATCTGGAAGTGGTGTAGTTGTTGATTAACATTTCGTTATTGATTTGGTGACTGAAGAAGTTCAATCACCAGTGATTGATAACCAAAAGTCTATTATAAGGGATCGAGCAAATTTGTTGGTCAGGATATTGACCCGTTTGATTGACGTTGGGGAGTTGATGAGTGTTGAAAAACAAAGAGGAGTTTTACAAGTGCTTAAGGAGATAGCAAATCTTTCTTCCGAAGAGAATGTTGGTCGCCCCACCTGAATGTATTATGGATTTTGTTCTACCTATATGTTTTTATCTTTTAAGCGTTGTTGGTTATGGTGTTGAACCTTATTAGTACATTTATTACGAATATGAATCTCTTAATTTAGCTTGAATGAGTTGCTTGTAGTTTGTTTATATTTTTTATTTAGGAGAAGAGTAGATAGGCGAAAAAAATGAGTGTTTGGTAAAAAAAAAATTATCTAAATTAATTAATTACTCGAAATTTAAAAAGAAGTTCATTAACATTTAAGATAACAGTATATCAGTTAAAAATAAACTGAAAATAACACTATCAGTTCATAAAAGTTGAAACTAAAAATGGCAATGTTAATAAGAATGCAAATTTTTAGATTTTAGGTATTTCAAGAATCCTTTAAGGTTGGCTTCTCCTTCGCTGCAAAATGTCTGCCTTCCTAAGTTCAATGTACTCTCTTGATACTGGATCCAACCCAGAGACATCCATCATCATTATACGAAACTCTTTGTCTGCTTCTTTTTTTGCGTCAATTTTTTCTTTCCTAGTTTGTTTTTCTTTAAACTTTGTCGAATACTCAACTAGTTTTGCTGTAAAATCGGATTCTCTCTGCGCCATCTTCATTTTTGTTTGTTCTGCATATTTGGTGTTGAAGTTTTGTTGCTCTTTAATAATAATTTCCATCATTTCCTGTTGGCCACTCGATTTGGCTCTTCCTGTTTTCTTTTGTCGTTTCGCCTCTTTTTTTCCCATTTGACGATTATATGTGTTAGGTATATCTCCTATTTCTTCGTCGCCACTGGAATTTTCTTGGCTTGTTTCCTGTCTTTCCCGGTTTTCCTCACCGCTTTCAGAATCTTCCTCAATTTGTGATGAATCGAAAACAGATGTCGATCGTCGTGAATATTTTATATTTTCTAACATAATTGCGTATCACTCTTCATACTTAAATATTTTACCACCATTAGCTTCATTGAAAAGCTTTCTTACTTATTCAATTTTTTTTTTGTTATAGAGTTTAGTGGAGGATATACAATTCAAAATAATAATGTAATCGTCAAAATTAAATGGGTACTTACCTTTGTTTCGGGGCCCCATCCAGTATGGTGTTCACGTTCCACTTCCGCCTCTTTAGCAGAGTAAAGTGGCACATCTTTAATTATTCCCTGAAATCGTTTCTGAATGGAGGTTTAAGTGCGAACCCACATTGAAGGTATGAATTCTTTCATCCCATTTAATATGCGAGACCATAATCTTTCTTCTGATTGATTGGAACCAATACTACAATCCTGAGATATTGACAAATGAATTTACACATCGTTACATCTTCAAATGTAGTACAATTTGGACCTCGTGGTTTTGGTGTCATAATTCTAATCGATTTGGAAGATAAGTATATCAAAAAGAACTAAGTTTTTCTCGAATACAAATTAGATAACAATGGGTTTAGTGGCATGAAAGCAGATTAGTAGTCCATCCATAATAGGGATGTCAAAATATAGCCGTTACAATAGTAACAAATAATCAACAATAGCATATCTCAACGACTACCTGGATAGGCGCTCGTCCAGAATAACGCCCACAAAACAGGCGTACCCATAGACACACGCTTACAAGAGGCTCCATGACAGGCGCACCTTTAGACGCACACTTGAACTTAGGAATAGGTTTAGGCAGACGCTTGATTTGGACGTAGATTTGGTTAACGCCACTCATTGGGTGTGCTCCTACCGTAACATTCCGCTGGACGCAAGGTTGGGTGAACGCTTCATCAGGCGTACTTTTGGTGAACGTCCGTGAAATGAAACATAAGTCTAACGTTACGCCCTCCACCAGACGGATACCTAGCACAACGTCTAGCACGAGACAGACATGTAGCACAACGCTCGACTATAACTCGTTTGGTCCAGTTCTCAGACCATTTTTGGTCATGAATAATGCCAAAAATGGACCAAAGAGCATTTTTACTCGCCCCACTAATCTTCTTCTTGGACGGATCAAACCCATTTTTACTCTTTGGTCCGTCATTTAGTCAGCCAACTGTGGTTGTTCTTACGGAAATAGTCAGTATCACTATTTTACTTTACCGTTTGTTTTTTGGGCCGTTTTTTATGGGAGAATTGGGCCTATCCTCGGAATCCAATTCGGGGTACCTAAATACCCGAACCAGACCCGCTGAAAGTATTATTTTTTTTCCTTGTTTTTCCTACCCCTCATGAGTCATGATTCTCTGAAAGACTGAAACCATCTCTTTCTTTCTGTCTCTCTGAAGACTAGCACCAACAGCCTTTAGCGGCCTAGCTCTAATCAACAACTACAAGGTATCTCTTATCTCTTCCTTTAACTGCAACCTTATTGTCTGTTCTGTATCGCTGTTCTGTAAATGCCATTTTTGGTATCCAAAAACTCTTGAAGTCATAAATAAACCCTAGGGTTTAAGTTTTCATTCTCAGTAGGTAAAAGTAAGACAAAACCCCAATTTGTTACTTTGGATTTTCGTATGTGTGGTTTGCAGTGTAAGGCTCCAATAAGTCTCACTTTTGTTTTTGAAATCTTATTTTTAGGGTTTTGTAAAATGTTTTTTTTTGTTAAAACATGTTTTAAGGTTTTGATTTGGAAAGTTTAATTTTATTTGTTGACTAAGGATAGTTCTTAGAGTGAAATGCATTGTACCCATCTTCGTGGATTTTTGGTCTTATTAAGTTCTGAATTTCAGTTATATTTGTTAAATTGGATATGTCTTTACCTACGTAGTTGATGGAGTGCCTTTTTCTCTCCTTATTATACATGTAGATGAAGGTGAAGAGGATGAAAAACCACCGTAAGTATGTGAGGTTTTACACGACATGCTTCGGTTTCCGAGAACCCTACAAGATCTTCTGTGATGGAACGTTCATTCACCACCTTGTGACAAATCAAGTTACGGAATTCAGTCAAGCCCTTTCAAATATCCTTGGCAAGCCATCCAAGCTATTCACTACCAGGTTTGGTTTGTCCTTTCCATTTTGTTATTATTTTCTCTGCTTATCAATGCTACTCTTTGCCATTTTAATAAACTGAAACCCCCTGCTTATTTTCTCAGATGTGTTATTGCGGAATTACATAGCTTAGGAAAGTCTTTCTCTAAGACATTTGAAGAGGCTCGTACTCTATCCTTAGCGAGGTCTGTTTCTGTCTCTTTTGGCTCGATAACACTGAACTGTGAGTTCGAATACAAGGATTGTTATATTTGAAAATTTCAATCTTTTCTCAGAACTTTCCTTGATTTTCATGTTCAGATGTGATCATGAGAAAAGGAAAGGTGCTGCTCAATGTATTGCCGATGTTATTGGAGAAAAAAATTCTGAGCATTTCTTTCTTGCGACTCAAGACAACGAGCTTCGAACAAGATTTCGAGAGGTTAGTTTGCTCCTTGTTGTGTTTGGTCTGTTATTTGTACTGTTTATATAAGGATAGACACTTGATTTAAGATCAATCACTTGAAATCCAATTAAGTTCCCTCTCATACTTATTCGAGTATCTGTTCAAACTATAAAGGGCGGAGGTGTTTATTACTCCTTTAGTGATTAATAATCATCATGACATGTTGAATTTGTACTTTGTAGCAGTTGCAAGCTGTTCCCATTTCTATAAAAGGAAATATGTGTGTATTATACTTTCTTTTGATGTATTTTTGGAACATTAGAGAAAAAATCTCTATATAAGTTACTATGCTGCATTTTCCCATAATTTTAGACTAAAGGTGATGTATACTTGGGTAAATCCCCTTCTAAGAGCACAATCTAAAATTCCAATTTTCAACCAATTTAGTGCTACCGTGATAATGTCATATTTCTTTAGTGTTAAGTTATTGAGCTGTTTTAGTCTTTTCTTTTGAGCCACTGCCATCGAAGAATTCCAATTCATAACATTGGTGTAAGTTCAAGTATTTGCAGTCATGTTGTTCATCTGTTGATCAAGGGATGGGTTTTTGGCTAATGTTATTATCTTTGTTGACTATATTATCCAAGTATATCATGTACTTCAATTTTGTTTTAAATATCTCGCTTGTATAACAAGGTTTAGTTTTGCCACAACACATCTTATTTTCTTGCTAGCTGATGTTACAAAATTAAGATTGCTCTAATTATCTTCAATGCTTTTACACTAACCTATATCATTTACTTGGCTGTAGATACCAGGTGTTCCTCTCATATTTGGTTTAAGAAAATCATTGATTCTTGAGCCACCATCTATATCACAGCGTGCATTTGTTAAATCAAGTGAAGAACAACGTTTACGTATGACGGAAACGGAAAAGACGTTACTGAAGAGGGGAATAAGTAAAATTATTACTGAAGATGGAGATCCAACTTCTGATGCACATGAAGCTTCAGGGAATGAAGTTGTGCCAGATGCTTTGATAAGTGTTCCAAGGAAGACTGACGGGCCTCAATTTAAAAGAAACAAACCAAAGGTTGGAAAGTGGAACCGTGCCCAGTTATTCTTTGCAATAGTAGCTTTATTATCTTCAGACAATCTCATTTTCTATATCATGTTTTTGTCTTTTTCTAACTAGAAACAATATTGAAGTAGTGTCATCCCATTATTTTGCCATCTTAAGTACATGGCTTGTTGTTTCCAAAAAAAAAAGAAGAAAAAAGTCATGGCTTGTAGTTAAGTAATAATAATGTGGACATGGGTTTTGCTATATCAGTATGGATGACCAGCGCAATGGGTGGACATCCTCATTCTTATAATTTACCAAATGTCATAAACTAAAAAACCATTTCGTCTAATGATGTATATAGTCAAATAATCTTTTCCTTCAACTTTGCAGGGTCCTAATCCTCTTTCATGTAAGAAGAAAAAGATCGCTGAGAAGCCATCAATTGCTCTGAATAAGGTGTGATTTATTGCTAGTGTATCTTTTAATGCTTTTACATATTCTCTGATTATTGTGTATAGTAAGATGCCATCTACTAATATTAGAGCTCAGATGTTCTCTGGTCACGCATACCCACCTTCTGCTCTCTTTTTTTCTTTCTTTTTAAGGCTGTGGGCTTCTCTTCTCAGTAATTCTCCCATATTATGTTTTAAAAATAAATATCAAAGAATATACTTTGTTGAAGAACCTAGTATTTGAATATGGCAATTATTGTTGAAATTCATTTTATTTAGGGTTGGAATTAGGTAAGGAGTGACCTGAACTTTGAAGTATTTCATGATGACATCCGAATGCGAACGCCTGCCCAGGTTGTTTTACCCTCCAAATTTGATTTGGAATATGAGCTGTTGGTTAGATAATTATCTGATAATTATTGTTATTAAGAAAGTGTAAGAACTAAATGAGTCAGCTTGCTATTTTGCCTTCTCAATAGGCAAAACTGGCTCACCATTAATATATGATAGTGTAAGTTGCAACTGTAAAATTTGGTGTGCTGAAGAGAAGACAAATTGGCTTGATACAAAATAGAGGAATTGAAATCATAATTAACGTATTTGTTGCAACTCCTTTTTTTAATTACTTAGAAGGATTGCATAATCTGGATGGATAGGCATTATGGTATTAGGCATTCACTGTTGAATTACCTTATAAGATACAGCTTTGAATGACTGCAGGATGGTGATAGTGCTAGTACAAAGAGGAATAGGAAAAGGAAGAGGTCACAGAGGGGCACCAAATCTGAAGGAGCTGATGCATAATTGTTTCTTGGAAACATGATCTACAAACGGAGTATATATATGGTAAAACAAGAGCTTGAACTTGGCAGAAAACCAGTTGACTGCTTGCTGGATACTTGTATGTCTCGAGTCTCTTGACTAAAATATTGCTACATGTTGCTTAGCCAAGGTGAACAATGTTTCCCAACTGGCCAGAGTACTAAATGCCTCTTACTTTACTCTTGAAACCTGATGGAAGAGAACTAAATTTTTTGATTCACAAATGGGAACTAGTTTGAGTTTAACACAGCTTAGAGCTGACATAAAGAGAAGCACATGTGTAAAATACGTTCATGCTTACAGACAAATGTTAAATGACAATTTTGAAGAAAATAATTTCAGTTCTGATAAGCTTCCAACCAAATTAAGTCCTATCTTGGTTTCATCAAGACAACTGAAAATTCAAACATTTGTACTAGAACTTTTTATGACATTTTCAAGCCTGAAAACTCAAATCTGTACGAGTATATCTTTCAAGTCTTCCACAACCTCTGCATCATTGAACTGCCCAATAGCAAGGTCTATTAGACGTTACTAGGGAAATTCAGTCAGTGCGATGAGCTAACAGGATAGCCAATCCCATGCCGTCTTGTAGGAAAAACTACAAACAACAAACTGCAGATTACCCCAACCGCGGTCGGGATGATGTTTAAGATTTGTTGTGTTCCATGCTCGGGTAGAGGGTAGAAGCAATGAACGACATTTTTATCTCTTAACGCTACTGCCATAAACACCAAAACTGAGAGAACTGCGTGAACTCCATCAATGAACCTTAATTTATATTTGCTTAACTCAGGAAGATTGGAAGAATCCGTTTTCGGATAGCAGTCGAAGAACCAGATTCCTTTGAAGGTTGCGAAACCGTAATAAAGTTTGTTGTCAGGCGATCTACAACTGTCAGTGAAGGAAGCAAGAAAACATGCACCAGCTATGGAAATTAGCAGTACCTGTGTCATTAGACGTGTTAGCGGGTCGCAATCTCCATTATTGGTGAAAACTGGTGTAAGAAGTTGAAAAACTAAAATAGTTCCTGTTGGAAGGAGATTTGCTAAATTTGCAGTCGATGTAAGGGCTTGTGATATGGCTTTTTGAGAAAAAGAAGGCTGGTTCTGTATCTGTACATTGTCGTCTTTCCCTTGTTGTTGTTGTTCTTTTATCTTGTTACCTATTAGATGTTTGCCAGACTTGGTTCTTGTTCTGAAAGACATCCTGGGTTTGATCCAATTCAAAGAGGTGGACGATGAGAGAAGCCAAAAGGACAGGGTTGCAGAGGTCAGATGATTGTACAGAGAAATGAAAATGGTGTCTAGAATTTACAGGTTTTGAAAGAAGAAGAAAAGGAAGAAGAAAACCAAGATTAGCACGTTTATTTTAGATTGTTTGTTGGTTTAGGTTTGACTATATTTATGCAGCGTGGAAGTAATTGGAATACCAACTCAATTATTTATTATTCTCACAACACAGAGGAAAGCAACCAATCCAGCTAGATTTTTGTTTTTCTTTCTATTTGTTTTATACTTTCTTGGGTTAGTTAGTTGCCGGAATTGAAATCATCTTATCTAAGTTGGTAATAATAATAACTGAAAAAAAATTCAAACTGAGAGGAGGAAAACGGGAAATGGTCTGAGTGCATTTTTTGGCGCAAATTCCCGTTTGCATAAAGCAGAACAACATTTCTGAAAGTTTAATCTAACAAAGGAATTGAACATGCCAAGGTATCATAGCAGCCTGGCGCTGGCGGGCGGCGGCCACCCTAATTTGGAACAATAATCGAAGTCAGGGTGCCAGTGCCAGTGCCACAGCCACACCTACCATTCGGAGTCCAAACAATAATGTCTGAAAGGTTGTCAAGTTAGTTGGAAGCAGAGCTCATAAAAAATATACTGGTGGTCTAGTTCTTATCTATACCTGCAGGTTTTGGAGGTGAAAATAAAGAAACCATGATTCTGATCGATTTTAGGGGTGAGCCTAGCACTAACCATATTCTCAACTTGCGTTTCATTTTGTCAAGAGGGGCGGACCCAAAAGTAACCAAGGCTGCTATTGACTTGGTCAAGTAAACATGATAATAAGACCTACAAGGTTCCCGATCGATAAATGGTCGAACAAAAAAAGACCTCTATATTGTGACTTAGAGGGTGTTTGTTTTTTACACTTTAAAGTGATTTTCACTTCAAATGTCTTTAATGGTGGGACCCATAAAAAATGGGGTGTTTGTTTTTTGACTATATAGTGATTATCACTTGAAGTGGTGGTGATTTGAAGTGCAAAATATGAAGTAGCAAAAAGCTATTTCAATTTTACCACTTCAAATATTTATCACTTACTACCTATTTTATCCTTTAACAACTATTACTATTCCAAACTCTATTCCCAATCTCTCACAAACCTAAAAATCTAAACTCTCACCATTCTCACATCTAAACTCCCACCACTTCTGCCACCATCTCTTCTACTGGTGGTTACTATACATGATGGTATGTCTTTCTTTTACTTCTTCTCTTGTAACCTCCGTTTTACAGAGTAGTGAAGCTTCATATTTCTTTACAGTGATTTTTTTTTCCTTCAAAAAATACTTTTGATTCCGTGAAGCAATTTACACCATTTTCTTCCGGAAGATTTGTACTGTTCTTATGTTCTTTTTCAAATAATGAGATTCTTTTACTTCTTCTAACCTAGTTCGTCAGATAAGTTAACAACACGATTGGGTTTTCGTTTAACTGTAGATTAAAATTATTGTTAGGGTTCCTGTAGATTAATATTGTTAGCGTTTCTCATTATACTTCTTCTTCTGCCCTAATCATATGATTCAGATCCTTTACTATTCTTCTGCCTTTGTAAGAAACATATCTAAGGGTAAAATAGACAGTTGTAACATAAAAAGCACTTTAAAGTGAAAAACCAAACACATAACAACATTTAAAAGCACTTTAAAGTGCCTAAAAAACATACACACAACACTACAAAATAGCATTTGAAAGTGCAAGCACTTTAAAGTGTTTTTCACTATAAAAAAAAACACCCCCTTAGATGTAATAATCACTAATACAATTGGTCTCAATTTTTTACAATTTTTTTTTTAATTTTATCACAATTCGATCAAACGAGAAGGTAATAGGTCGTTTTTTTCTCAAACTAATTCGATAATCAGATATATATACAGTCCCCAATTGTTGTTATACTCCATCAATTCGATCAAAACACATCGATTCGATCTTCAATTGATTCAAATTTTAAAAACTCAAAAAATTATGGTGTAATATATATATTTTTTCAATTTCATTAAATTATATCGAATTCGATCATTTTTTTTAAATTAATTTTCTAATCAGATATTTTCAAACCCCAGTTATCAACATTTAGTGCCTCAATTATTTAATCGTCTCACGAAACAACCTATCCAGCTTATTTTTCGTTTAGCTGCAACACGAACCAGATAACTTATAATAGTAAAAGCCATTTACTTTATAATATTCCTAACCTCTTATATAGTGATGGGATTCAATGATTTTTCATTGTCCATAGCTTATGCAATTGAGAAAATTTTTGTTTTAAATATGAGAAAAAGTTTTTCACAAACATGTTAAAGAGCAAAATGGGGTTCTAGAGTCTAGACTCCTAATTTCGGTCGAGCAAAGTGATAATTACAAATTTCTCCAAACGTAATTTCATTTTTGATCGTTGTGTTAATTATCCTTGAATTAAATAAGAAGAGAGGACTCGTTCACTATCAACCTTCAATCTTTTTAACACAAAATTAAATAAAATGAATAGGCGAACAATTTACTGGTAACTATATATCCAATAACATTAAGAACAATAGTCATGGGTGATTAATGGATGTTGATTAAATCAAGTTTGTTCATTGGTTGTTCTAATGCTAAATAATATGCATGGCTTGCTAAAATTGCTATTATTGACCTTAAAACCTGACGAATTTTGCTATAACGATAGTAATAATCGGGGTTTGTTAAAACTGGCTAAAAAAACAATATAAATTCTAAATACAATGGTAGAAGTGTAGAACAATGGTGATAAATGTTTTCTTCATGAAAAAATTAGGTTACGGAGGAGTCAAATAAGGCGTGAAAAAACAAAAAAGTATTTTTTAGAAATTTTTTTAGGGATTAGAATTTATCACGTCAACTTATTTTTAACTGTATTTTAGATAAATTCATGTTTTTTAATTAAAATAATAAAGATTAGTGTATTTATCAAGGTAAAAGATTATTTTAGTAATCAATTCATATTATAGTTAATTATGGATTTCTTGTAAATACAATTTTAATGCTGAGTTTGTTATGAACAAAAACATAAATTGGGCTACAAATAATTTTCCCGTAATACTATTATCCCAATAGATTAATGACTGCGAAATCTACACTTTACGGTTTATAAATTCTAAATACAATTCATGCTTATAATATAACACTATAATTAATTCTAAGATAAAACATTCTAATATCTTTATGGTGATATATAATAAAAAAATTATGACATAATAATCTTAAGCACACTAGGAAAAAACATATGATAATACACATATATTTAATGATGTCAAAAAATAAATTTGATCATGAAATTGTTAGATAAAAGTCCGCTTAAATTTGGCGTTGATGTTATCGATGAAGCGGAAGCTAGTTACTTGGATCACCACTTTTTAGGTAGAAACTCTGATTCTATCGAAGCTTTAGTTCTTTCACAAATGACCTAATCCGTACTAAAAAGCCCATTCTCCACTAATTGATACCGTTGAATACTGATAAAGACTCGGTAGGAGTTCTTAAGACTATACAATAAATACTTGTAAATGACATCCCTTGCAGCTTGGCAACCTATGCATCTGGATAACCCGGAAGAAGTATCCATCTTTTGATTTTAAAAAATAAGATCAGTTAATAAAAAAAAAACGATTAAACGATCATAATCAGTTGTAAGAAAGTATGCGACAAACAAACAATTGGTGGTCTTGACGACTTTATCCGTAGGAACTGCAGTTGCTTATATAGACATCAAATTATGCTTAAATATATATCTAGAGAAATTTTGTGTTTGGGTCGTAGGTCTTGGTATGGTAGAGTGTTTGGGTCGTAAATTTGTCCAATGGTGTGTTTGGGTCGTAAGACCGTCAGTCAACACGGTCAAACTAACCGGCCGTTGTTCCAAAAAATTACAAGTTTGCCATTCCGTTAAAGTACCCATTTTCAGCCGTTTTTTTTGTCAAAAATTCGGCAAAAAACGCCAAATATTCGTGAAAAAACGTCAAAAATTCGATGTAACCTTTAAAATTCAAAAAACCGGCGATTTTATGTTGAAATCGGCGATTAATCGTCGATTAATCGGCAAAATCGCCAATTCCTCTCTGTTGCCTTTGCTTAAACGGCTGAAAATGGGTACCTTAACGGAATGGCAAACTTGTAATTTTTTGGAACAACAGCCGGTTAGTTTGACCGTGTTGACTGACGGTCTTACGACCCAAACACATCATTGGACAAATTTACGACCCAAACACAAAATTTCTCATATATCTATATATATATGCACCGAAATTAGGAAATATATTTGTTATCATGAGTTCTTAATGTTGGATCTGCAACAATAAAAATACTAAACAGAAGAAGATGCTAAGGTTAATGAAATCTGTGAATTGATATACACACAATGGACAGAGCCACCTGTTCAGCAAATTGTTCTTAACACAATAGTCCGCGGGTACTCCTCAAGAATGAGAGATGCTATACCTCCATAACGAAGATGTGTCCAGGATAAAACTGCCCGTTATGACTAGTATAAGCACAATACTAGTCACCCTCAAACGAACTCAACAACAATTTAGATAGGAAGAGAAATAAACAAGCAATCACAAAACAAAGCAGGAAGATGGGAAAAGAAGTCAGGATAATAGCTGCTTCTGGTGTGCTTTGAAATGAAGGATTCCTTTTTCTTTTATAGGCATAGATGCTGAGTGAAATCAGTGTTGTAGTGAATAAAAATAAATTTTTTATTTTATAAAAAATTATGTGCGAAATTTATTTCTTGAACGGTAATAAAACGGGAAAATTTTATTTTCCATTATGACAAGATTTATACTCGCCGGGTCAGACGCCCCCCACATTAAAAACAAAATTTAATTTAGTTTTAAATTCTTTAAGGAAATAATTTAAAAAATATTTGTCAAAAAAATAAGTCTTGGTTGACCCACGCCCGAGCCCGCACCCGAGCCTGTCCCGATCGACCGACCGGACGGCGGCATGCGAAGCACCGTGCGTGTGTGAAATGTATGGTTGCACCAACTAGCCCATAACCTTATTCCTCTCCCATACACAAAAGAGTCCAAACCCCTAAGGGGCCTCCCTTAGATGCAAATTTCTAAGTAATATGGAGATGAAATATCATTAAATTCTCCAATGTGAGACTAAAAGTTCATTCATAAAAATAAAAATGTGCTAGTTTTTCTTAGTGACCCTTTGGTACTAAGCTCATGTTTCTAAAACCAAAAACAAAACGTTTAAAAAACTCAAACCCGTTTTCTCGGACACTTAAAAGTATTTCATAGATGAGATGATAATAAATATACTTTAAAATAACTTCCCGTGTAGCTTGATGATAACCTTTGCATCTGGATATATAAACAGGAAGAATTCCCCGATAAAGTACTCATCTTTTGATTATAGAAAAGAAAAGATCTGTAACAATTAAAACCATACTAATTAGCTGTAATAAAAAAATAATCTAATAAATATGTGACAAACAAAGAGCTGAAGTGTTGTTGCTTAAATAGGCACGAGGTCTTCTATTTCTATAAAGTTTTTTTTAAGGGCTGTAACTTTTTTTCTTAGAGGGTTAATACGAAAAATAAATAAAATTGTTTAGTAGTAAAATAAAAAAAAAATTATCCTATTATTTTTATTAATGATTAAACTATCATTTATTAAGTTATGTTAATAATTAATTAACTAAACTAATTAAATATTAATAGTTATATTAAATTAATGAATTGATTTATAGTTAGTCTTGACTTTTTTTTTTTTGAAATTTCACAACCACCTACACCTAAGATTAGAGAGTAACTCAGCTGTAAATTCTTATTTACGACTTGGTCTTTATCATTATCCAATCATAGTGAAAAATTCTAAAATCACTTATAGTTGAGAGTTTATTTTTTTCAGCCTTAATGAAAAAAATTAAAAATCTAATTTATGGATGAGAGTTTTTCATTTTCCACCCGTAATTGTATAATTATGTAACCTACGTCTGAGAGTTCATCGATTCCCAACCGTAATTTGTTGTTTACGACTTGGAACTCATCAATTCCCACTTACCGGTAGTTCCTGAAACTGAAACTGGAAATTGAATTTCGAACAATCTAACCTGTTAATCAATCAAAAGCAATATATAACGATGGTTTTTTTAATCCTTATCTAATAAAAACCATTTCGATTCGATGATAAATTGTTTTTTGAAAAAAAAAATTGAGGAAGAGAGAAAATAGAAACGAATGAAGAAGAAAATGAGAAGAATAGATTTTAGGTTGCTTTCTTTTTAACTGTTATAGATTTAAGTTTAGTTAATCAAAGGGTAATTTTAATATTTGTTACGTATCAGGTTCCTTATCCACATCCAGATTCTGGACATTTGGATCCTAGTACAACCCTCAAGGAAAATTTCCAACAGTTTTTTATTTATATTGCCAGGCACGTGGGATTGTATTTCTTCTTCTATTTCAATTACCATAAGGGTGTAAATGGATGTCCGAAAACTTCGAAAATCGTTCGAATTTGCATTCAAAATATTAAATATTATTCGGAAATATTTTTGGATTCGGATATTCGAATTTTTTATCCGAAGATATAACTAACCGGATACAAATTCAGAAATAAAGTTATCCGCATCCGAAATATCTGTATCCAAAATTTAATGCATATATATATATATATATATATATATATATTTTATTTTATGTTTTAATATTTAATTAATTTTTCAAGAATCACTTATAAATATCTCCATCCTAATTATTTTGTACTCTGTAATATTAATATTTTATAAAAACGTGAATATTTTATTATTTTATTTTTGGATTGGATAATTATCTAATATTGGAATAAAAATTCGGATACGAATTTGAAGTAAAAAAAATTATACCCATTTGGATCGGATTTGAAGTAAAAAAAATTATTTTTGAATTCGGATAATGTGTGTTATTTTTGAATTCGGATACGGGAAACACCCTATTCGCGTCCATAATCCATATCCATCCGTGTACTCCCTTACACGGGATCGGTAAACCAACAAATCCTCAAAAAACCGTGTCGTCCCAACTTCCGATACGGGCCAATACGGCAAACCTTACAAGGTTATGTTTGGAACCAAATCCAATCAGTCAAGTATTCAGACACAGCATCTTGCGTGGCCCCATAGCCATAAAGCTTGTCTACTCTCTCTCTCTCTCTCTCTTTCTCTCGTCTTTCGTTTGTGCTGATTTCATTTTGGTCTTCGAATTTCACGACAGGTAATTTACTGCGGTCTGTTTTTTCTGTCCAAGTTAGTGATACAGGAGGAGGAGGAGGGTAAACTCATGATGATTCTGGATTCATGGAATTGAAGATTATGGATTCATGGAATTTAAGGATATTGTGACATCGAATTGTTGTTGTTTAAAATTAAGGTTTTACTTTGATAATAAGTCATCATCATGGCTGAGGTGGTTAATAGGAGTTGGAAAGTCTCTTATAGGGGTATGTCTTCTGATAATATCAAGGGGTTGATTCTGGCTCTATCATCTAGTTTCTTCATTGGTGCTAGTTTTATAGTTAAAAAAAAAGGGGTTAAAGAAAGCTGCTGCTTCTGGAATTAGGGCAGGTAATTTCTTAATTTTCAATCATTTTATGTATATATAGTTTGTTATTAATTAACAATTAGGGTTTCTGCATACTTGGTTTGTTGAAATGTGCTTTGCTTATGTGTTGATGGGTGAAATTTGTGGCATTCAATTCCATGTTTAGTATTAGGATTTCATTCGTAAAAGGTGGGAATTTGATTTAGAATACAAGGTTCTGGATATCCATCTTCTCATTTACATTTATAAAATTGATGTATTTGTGACATGTCCGTCTTGTATATCTCGTTAGGTATTTTGGACCTGTGATTAGTGGAGAGGTAGTGACAGAAAGTAAACTGGGATGTTGTTGTTCGTTGCAAGTGTTATGTTGGTTTAGAACTGAAGTAGGCTTTATTAAGAGTATGATGATTAGATGGGATGGACATACATATTGTAGACTGGTACAAAATCAGATGAACAAAAACATGCAATGTACATAAGAATCTGCATTGAGTTCTATGGCTTAATGAAAACCAATATATAAATTTGAATTTTTCATTTTATGCATGGGCTAGACCTAGATTGTAAACCGACATATTTTGTGTGCCAAGGTGGCTGATGTTTTCTCTGAGATAAATTAGGGAGTTGTCCTCAGGGAAATAGTGGTTCTCCGAGATAATCTTTTTGTAGTGACTGAATGGACTTCGTGAGTACTCATTGACCATCTCCAATATAAAATTTGAACCATTTTCACTTGGTTTGTGCATGTCCTTTATATTCTTCAGCAAGTCTACTGGTTACTAATATGAGGTACAGAATCTCACAATAAAATAAATCACTGCTTACCTTTTGCAGGTAGCGGAGGCTATTCTTATCTATATGAGCCACTTTGGTGGGTAGGCATGATAACAAGTGAGTTTTGCTTTAATGCTATATCATTTCTATAAAATGAATTTAGGTTTGTTCGCAATCATTAATGAAATATATACATCATAATGAAAGTTGAGTCACCTGTGTATTGTATTCAATAAAGCTTGATTTTGTTGTGGTCTGAACTTTACATGTCTGTTAATCTGCATTTTATGTGGTAAACTATATAGCTATCATGAGAGGATGTGATGTTTGGAGAAAATGAGGAACTGATATAGTGCTATCACTTAAATCTGACTGTTTTTTGTACTTATGCCGCACTATTGTTTTATGGCAATATCAACAAAACTTTTTACATTGTTGAACTTGCTACATCGACCTGGTAATCCATGCTGTGACTGTGTAAGTTCGTGGCTATATTTGATTAAGTTTTTTTCCCTTTTCTTATTTAACTTGATGAATTGGCCGAAAGGCTCGAAACCTCCTTTGCACGTTGGATTCAATTTCCTTTACAGTGGTCACGCCAGTCCAAAGGCGTGCAAGTTTTTTTTTCTTTTTCTTTTTGTGAATATTAGGTTGACTTTATCTGATTGATAATGATTTCGATCTTGTAAAGCCATTCTGTTAGATGAGGAAGCTTCCTCTTTTAAAAAAATATCCCTCGAACCCATGAAAGTTGATCCTTTTGGTATTTGCACAATTTTTTAGTGCAACTCCTTTACAATCTAGATATGTAACTCCTTTGGATGTTCAATTATTATTCAAGTGTATCCCTCTCTTTTTGGGTGATTGCTTTATGTATGGGCCGCAAGCACCGCTGATATTTACTCTTCACACTTTACTAAGTAGTTCTGTACAGTCCCATGTTATGATAAATGCCAGTCTATTGCTCTGTCAGTAGCTACCTTTTATTTATGATCTATAAGTTACCTGGGTGCTTCAAGAAGGGTATCATATATGCATTGTATTTTAACATATAGGCATTGTATCCCTCCACCAGTTGAGTTTTAACATATAGGCATTGTATTTTAACTGTTTTAGTTTTCTTCTCTACTTTATTTTAGTGATCCATATCAATGAGTTATTAGGATTATTGAGTCCACAATAGTAAAACATATAGATAGATTCTTTTTGTAGCTCATGAAGTCTCGGTTATTTTCTCGATGTTTAAGTATCAAATTTCTAATTCAAGGAAATCTGTTCTTGTTTTCCTTAAAGTTTTGCTACTGATGATGTTACTTCTATATCTATTGTTACAGTGATTGTAGGGGAAATCGCTAATTTTGCAGCATATGCATTTGCTCCAGCTATTCTGGTCACTCCTCTTGGTGCACTTAGCATTATTATCAGGCATGAGGCAAAATCACGTGTCCTGTTTTATCTTCCTTCTCTCATAATCAGTACTAAAAACCGTATTATGTTGCAGTGCTGTTCTTGCTCATATCATATTACGGGAGAGGCTACATATCTTTGGTATCCTTGGTTGTGTTCTATGTGTTGTGGGGTCCACAACTATCGTTTTGCATGCTCCTCAAGAGCGTGCCATAGATTCTGTGAGAGAAGTATGGGACCTTGCTACAGAGCCAGGTAAATGTTTTTTCTATGTGTTCAAGAGCTAGTTTTCTTCTTGAGTTCTTTCTCTAATTTGCTTCTATAAAGTCTGAGCTAAAATAATCTAATGCTGCCTTTTATCTGCAGCTTTTCTTTTGTATGCAGCTGTGGTCATAGCAGCAGTTATTGTACTCATATTTCGTTATATTCCCGAGTATGGCCAGACACATATAATGGTCTACATTGGGGTTTGTTCGCTTGTAGGTTCTCTGTCGGTACGTATCTGATTGGTGTTAGTTTGTTGTTAAACTTCTGCGTCATACATATGATATAATTGTTTCAAGCTGTTTTACTTTGACAGGTCATGAGTGTTAAAGCACTAGGAATTGCGTTGAAGTTGACCTTTTCTGGAATGAACCAGTTAATATACCCTCAGACATGGGTTTTCACCATGGTTGTAGTCACATGTATCCTTACTCAGATGAACTATTTAAATAAGGTAGACTGTTGGCTGCAATCTCTTCTTGTACTCTGTTCAATTATCCATGCAATGGCTTACCAATCAGTGGGCACATGTTTCCCTGTTCGAACTTGCCAAAACAATATTTGACAATTTACTATATACTGAATTTTCTTTGTACCCGACTTTTAAATTGGTTTCATAAAACCAGGATTCAAGTATGAATGTATGGTGAAATATTTTGGAAGGATATCACTACCAATTTAGGACTTCTTTTGCCGCCAACAGTAGTTATAGTTACAATTATAAGTGCAGCTGAAAGAACCCTTTTTCTACCGATATTCATGTAACCATCAATTTCTTAGGTATATGTCTTAAATGTCAACCAGTTCCCATTTTGTTGAGACAAAATGTAGTGCTAATGAATCTGAACCTTGGTCCCATCTACCAAGAAGTCTAGGAAAGAAATAGAGACACCTGCTTTCATTTATTGGAGTATGTGATGCTATCTAGTGATGGGAGGATTACAGCTAGAGAAGGACTGAACTTGTTTTCTTATCTTTGTTTTTTCTGGCAATCGGACTTTCGTATGTACAGCCCTTTGTCCACCTTTGAGTGAAGTATGTTTAACTTTTGGTTATCTTGTCTGCAGGCCCTTGATACATTCAACACAGCAGTTGTGTCACCTATATACTACACGATGTTCACAACATTAACCATTTTGGCAAGTGTTATCATGTTTAAGGTAAGCATGCTGGTTAGTATATATGGTTAATAAAAAAATGTTTCTTGATTTACTTTGTTTAAGTGGCGGATGGAATTATATATTTGCAATACAGCATTACTAGATAAATGTGGAACCAACCTCATTATGATTATATGTCCGCGAATCCCGAACCTCTCGCTTGGACAGGGTTGTAGACGAGCTTATCCATCTCCAGGTTATAGATGAGAGTTCCTCGACTATTTGGATTTCTTAAGGTCATTGTAAGCAATCATGTCATATGTATTTTTTGCTCAAGTAGGCTTTCCAAATTGAAATATCTCAAAAGATTTTTCAAAATTTTAAACCTCATCTCTTATATATTAACTTTATATTATTAACTCCAGATTAAAGATTTCCTGCTCAAGTAGGCATTCAAACAGTTAACTTAGGAATCTAGGATTCCTTGGCTATCATAATCTAGTGGAAAACATACAAGATATGGTGTTTTTATCGTCTTCAACTAGTCATTTCTTTCACCTGTGCCTGGTTGATTCGACCATATATTTATTGATTTTCCTAATTTCAGGACTGGGATCGGCAAAATCCAACTCAGATTATAACAGAGTTGTGTGGTTTTGTAACCATTCTTTCGGGAACCTTTCTTCTTCACAAAACGAAGGACATGGTAGATGGTATGTTTATTATCTTTGGCCTAGTCCAACTTAAAAAAATATAGTATTTTAAGCTGTTTACTTACAGTAAGGCTGATGAATTCTTTTCCAGGTTCCACGCGCAGTTCTAAGCACAATGAAGACGAGGAGGAAGGCTTTGGTCCAGAAGGCATTCCTCTTAGGCGCCATGAATCCTTAAGATCACCATAGTGAAGCATACAAGTCATTTTCTACACTGGCCAAGTTTATTGCCTGTCGTGGTGGTGCACATCGGCTTTTAACACGCCCCCAAACTTGTAATGACAAAGTATTGAGCATTAGAGAAGTGGAAATCAGGTTCTCGGATGAAAAAGGATGCTCTAGCTTTGAGCATATTCCTGTGCAGCACATCCCCTGCCTCATCTACCTTTGGAAAATGTAATTATGAGTTTGTTGGTTTGGTTTAACATGTATCTGTTGTTTTGACCACAAGAGATCAAAGTAGAGTGATCTGGGAATTTATGCAGGAAGGTATAGCATTTGCTCAAATTCAGGAGTGGGAAGTTGTAGTTAGGTTTGTATCACAGATGAGGTACATAGACACACATGTCGCTTGAAAGAAGATGTCAAATGTTTATTTAGATTTATAATTTATTTATAACCACTTTTCATTTGTGTACAGTAAATTTGCACACTCCTCGGGGGTCAAATTGCAGTTCATTTTTTAGTTCCTCTTGTAGAATATCTTAATTGGGATTCCTAACTGTAATAGTCTGCACAGGTGATTCCTAAACTTGATAATCTTGGCACATGAGTGAATAAATCGTGTACCGTGAAGTCGGGAGGATTTTTACCTCCCCCAGGACCCCCACCCTATTTATGTCTCGGTTGATAATTTTGATGCTCTTTTTTGTGTTGTGCTGTAATGATCTCTGTTTCTTCAATCAGATGAACTACCGATCCTGGAAAAAAAACAACTAGTAAGGGAATGATTCTTAAAACTCTCTCTAAACACTTGTTGCTTTGTGTTGGCCTACAATAACTCTGCATAGAGCACTAGCGCCATAGGTGTAGAGGGCTGATGCGCTATACTGCAAGTATGGAATGTCAGGTGACACAAAGGGTAATATACTCATTTTGATGCCTCTAGGCCGTCCCTTATCCCACTATCCTAGATAGGGATAACCCAGAAGCCCCAAAAGTATCGTTCATGATACCCACAGGCTGCATGATGTTTGTTCGTAGTATTGTTTATCACTCTTCAATTGGTTTTGGGGCATAAGTTCACTGGAATTACATTTCTTACATTTTACATCGTCGTTCAATGAATACGAGTCTGTAATTGATATAGATAGTAACTCCATCGTCATTCAGCTTTCCATCTCTTAAACTGGGATGGGTTTAACAATAATGGACATAATCCGGTCTTTTGATTCTCGATTTGGTATACCATATCCATCTCCATGTTGGTACATATACTGTCCCATTCTAGCTATATTTTGGATAATACTGATAAGGGAGCTTGGGAAAACACCCCGTGATGCAGATAGACTTGTATTCATTTTTTCCCATGAAGCACTAATCAAATGTTTCATATGTTTACGGGCAATAGACTCCGAGGCACCAGTTTCGTGCATGTAGCATTGTATTGATTTTGCAACATCTCCCCTTTCTAGCTCATTCTGCATTTGATCATCATAAACATCCACAAGTTAGTATTACTATCGCAATAAAGGTGCAAAACTTTTATACAATTAGTAGCTTAAATGAGCTACTCATGTATACCTTTGAAGTTGCCAAATCATCTGCAAGTCGAAAAATCATAGATGACCAACGTATGAGATCAGATTGGTTGTTGTTTATGCATTCTAATGCTTCTTTTGTAATTTCCTGGTCTCCAAGTTGACAATAGGCATGGATGGTCACCACAGGCCCTGCTACCGATATCCATGCGTTATTTGTATATTCTTCGAGTGTCGGTATGTAACCACTGTAGTACCATGTTGCCTCCACCAAAAATGATTTGCATAAATCTCCCACTGAAATATCATATATATGTGTAGTATACCGTTTAAGTGCACTGACATCTATTGAAATTCTTTGCAAAAACATGGAAGCCAGCTAACAATGACTGTAGTACAAGAAGCAGGATAAATATGTGTACCGATTTCTTCAAGTATGGCATGACATCTAAATCGTTGTTCCTTAGAACCTCATAGCCCATTTCATTGACAGTGTTATCGAGTGCAAAGAAACATATCTTCATGTAATGCGGAAGGTTTTCAACTGTTTTTATATCCCACCTGCAAAAAGAAAAAGAAAAAAGAATCATTGGGAATATATTGCTCGCGCCTTTTTCTTGTTGCTAGAATCAAATATATGATGAGTACCTTTGGATAGCTTCTGTAAATAGCTTGAGCTCATCTAGAGAACCATACACATCATAAACATCATCAATTATTGAAACGAGATTACAAATTTTTGTGACATGTTTCCTCACATTCCGAATTTCGGCTCCGAGTTAAACCCAATGTTCCAAAGAAAACATTCTACCAATCTGTTTCTAGCAAAGCCCAGCGACTCATGAAAGGCCAAATCCCTCCACCACCTAATTGATAACAACAAATTATCTTTTTAAGCGCGCATGGAAGTAAAAGAATAATCATATGAAGCTTTGGTTATATACCTTGATGCACATTTTAGCTCTTCATGGTGTGTGGCTTGCACTATATTGAAGTCGAGTTTAGCAAACTCAAGCAAGGAAGGTTGCATATCCTGTTTCATCCCGTACTTGTCTATGTACCATCGGACCTCCATTCTCGGCACTCTCCATAACAAAGGAAGCTCCAAGGAATGGCTTACCTCTTTATCCAAAACAATCGACCTACTGCTGTTGTTATCATTTTTTTCTTTTAGGTAATGTTTGAGATGTTTGCCTGCAAATTGTTGGGCTTCCTTCAAGATTTCTTCCCCTTGGTACGCATAGAATGAAGCTTCATATAAATTCAGCAGGCCTTCGAAGTTTTTAACGACATTCCCTTCGTTCTTATAGCCTCTTATAATGCTCTTGAACTCATCTATGATAATTTGACAAAATTAATTAACTTTCAAAATGTGAAACCAGAGAGAGTTGCATCAAAGAGAGCAAACCTTGAGAGGTTTCATAACCATGTTGTCTAAAGAGCCTAAAACTTCAGTGCTTCAACAGTAATGAGGTCATTCTGAGAAACATGATAATTCTTGCCATTGATATAGATTTTGTCAAGGGCGCTCTTGATCTCATCATGGAAATGGTAATCCAGTCCTAGTCTTTGGATGGTAACGATCAGCTTCAACGAATACCGCAATCCACTGGCTCCAACAAACATGCTTCTTACATTTTCCTTCAGCTTTGCAGCTCTATTAGCACACATCTCACTCTGTCCATCAACAAACACAAATTGCAAATAAAACATTATTAACTCGGAATTATTGTGTATTACACGTAAATATCGCTATTTCAGCTTGATGCTTCGAGGGCTGCATATATATAGTACTCACCTTATAATCACTAGTTAGAGATTCAACAAACTCGTGATCCCAAATATTTGGGTGATAGTTGGCAGACCGCCTTGGTAACAGTGGATCAGTACTGTTGGTAGTTCGAGAACCAACAATGTAACGGACATGCGAACGCCGTACGGTATTTGAATGCTGTGTATGTAGTAGTAGTGCTGGTGTTAAGCTTTTGAGTGTGAGTACGGTTTGGGGTTGAATGAAGAGATGATGATGTCCATGAAAAGCCATAGCTGCTAGATTACAGTTAAGGAGGAATGAATTCCAATTGTATGAATTTATCAATCGGTTGAACGGAGTTGCGTATATATATAGAACTTATGACATAAAAACTGGGCCAGTTATCCACCACCACCTCCCTTGCCTTGTAAATATCTCTGTGCTTTCATCAACAGGGAAATGTCGGGAACAGTGTAATTACTATTTTTAAAATTCCATCAACCAATGGCTCCTCATTTTGCTAAGATCTGGAGGTCTGGACGGACCCGTGACTACAGAAGCAGACTATATACTTTAATTTGCTTCTTTGATAATGATTCCAAGCTTGGGATACCTCTTTTGTTCACAAAATCATGGAAATGAGATACCAAGTAAACAGAAACTTCGCTATTTTTGTGGTCTTCCAGTAAATACTTTTTGCGCAAATAATATCGAAACATCATCATGAGAATGAGATTCATGATATTTTTGGTCATGAGATCCAAGATTTGGAAATTGGATTTCCAACTAAACTCCGCAAAAAATCATTCTATACCGACAGAGAGAAAGAAAAGCGAAGCAGCAGGTATCACTTTGGAAAGCCAGAACTGCAACACTTGTTTTGCTATATAGTCCATTCTAATAAAATTAGTTTTGAAGCATTGGATATCCATTTATTTTTTTTATCGGCAACATCACTGAAGAGGTAACAAAGAGATGGGGCAAAGCAATGAGGATTTTGATTATTTGACACACAAATATGACACAACCACGTGGTGCAAAAAGACAAAAAAGTCAAGATATTCCACTCAATTGAAAACGGATGGGTAAGGCGAATTCGGGCGGCCGGGTCGAGCTAATTAACTATAATGAAACAATTTTTTTTGCGCTCAGTTTTTTCTTTCGTCTCTTTCGTCTCCTCCTTTTCATCTTCTTCAAACCCTAGTTTCTAGGGTAACCAGTCGAATCCGACATCTTCTTCATCTGAGTTCAAAGCATCATCTTCTTTAAACTATAATCATCATCTTCTTCGCTGGTACGTTTTGTTAATTTGAGTCATTGAGTGATTGCAATATGGGTGATTGAATTGAACATGTTTGGTTAGGGTTTGATTGAATTTGGTGTTTGGTTAGGGTTTGACTGAATTAAAAATGTTACTGTTAAATTCAATTTGTGGGTTTTATTGAATTGAACATGTTTCTATTAGTTCAAATTAGGGTTTGATTGAATTTGGGATGTTACTGTTAAACAGATGAAGCCTAAGTAGAGTACTACTTAAGAAGAGCAAAATCCTGGTTCTTGATGAAGCTACTTCATCAGTAGATACCACAACCGATACCCTTATGCAGGAAACATTCAGGCAAAACTTTTCAGATTCCAAGGTTATCATAATTGCACATCGCATTTCTGTCCTAAATAGTGATGTTGTCCTTGTTCTGGATAAAGGTTAGTGAAAAAAAATAGTCAGTCGTATCATCTTGCGCATTACATTTGAGTTTTTTTTTTGTGTCTTTAATTTTACCAGTGAAAGCATTTGACATGGAAAGTGATTTGGTAATCAACAGGCCAAGTCGTGGAATACGGCTCACCAGAGAAATTGTTAGAGAAGGGGTCATCTTTGTTCGCAAAGCTCGTTGCTGAACAAGTTCAAGCTTCGAGAGTTTAGCTAAATTTTGATTGTTGGTTGACATTAAGTTGATAAGAAGGCTTGTTCCCTTACATCATGCCACCAACCAGAGAGAAGAAGATGAAATCTGCTTAATTTTAAGCGATTGTAGTTGCACTTGTAGAGTTGTAATTACAGAAGAAAAATTGGATCCCAGTAAAAGTTTCACTGAGAATTAGAGATGATAACGAAAAATAAACCAGCTTGAACTATATATGAGAAGCAAATGAGCTAAGCTTTAAGGAAGGTTGTACATAAATTTTTACTTTGAAATTTAGATCTTCTTTTTTTTTCATTGAAATAATTTTTATATAAAATTCCAGAGTTTTTTTCCCCGTAAGATGTGGTTAATTCTCACATAGATGCTTGCTTCCTATTGAAATTAACTGTATATTCTCGCAAAAGTTCTGGAAACACTGCATCTCAAAAGTTCTGGAAACACTATGTAGAGGATAGAAACTGCCATATTATTCCATTTCATTGGAAGGAGAACTAAAGCTTTCCTACAACTAAACAGAAATCATAGAGGACGGAATGAGACGGTCGAATGGTTATTCGGCAATCTGAGTGGTTAGCCGAGAAATACAATTACACGTTGAGGAAAGAAGAAAGGGATGGTAGGGTGATTCTTATTTTCTTGGCACATCCGGAGATGATCCAATTGGATCAATGATTTCATCAAATTTTGTTGATAGATGCTACTTACAAGACAAACAGGTACAATATGTGGTTGTTGAACATCGTTTGCCACACTTCGGACAAATGCATATTTTCTGTGGCTTGGGGTTTAATGGATGCTGAGAACGATGTGAGTTTCATTTGGATGTTGCAAACGTTGAGGTCGATCTATAATGGCGATAGTTTTCCAAGGGTTATTGTAACGGATAACGATACAGGCTTGATGAATGCAATAAAGGTAGTGTTTCCGGAAGCCCAGAATTTGCTTTGTACGTGGCACATTCAATGCAACATCAAAGTCAATTGCAGACATCATATCCAAGCTAAAAAACGAAACATAGGTACCAAGAGGTCAAAGGAAGAGGATGAACGTGTTAGTAAACTAACCGTCGAAGAACAAAAAGAAGAGAAAAGGTTGGCCGAAGAAAAGTGGGACGAGGATGGAATGAAGTGGTCTTTATTTCAAAAAGCATGGGATAAGATAGTTTGGTCGATGACGGAGGAAGATTATGAATACAACTAGAAGAAGTTTGAGGATGAATGTGCCAAGGACTACCCCAAAGCAGTTAAGTATTGCAAATCACAATGGTTGGGACCGCATAAGGATAAGTTTGTGTATGCATGGACATATGAATATCAACACTTCAAGAACGAGGCAACAAGCATTGCAGAGGGGTCACATGACCGATTAAAGAAGATACTAGTCGGATGCCAAAATGGGGTCGTGTCGGTCCAAAAAACAATCCATGAGTTCTCTGAACGTGACCTCACTAAGATTCATGGTTCAATGGAAAAAAGTCGGCATAGATTCCCGTTGGCACATTTAAAACATAAAGGTCTTCTAAGGGGTATAGTTTACAAAGTTTCTTGGTGGGAAATAAATTTCATGATGAAACAATTGGAGTTGTACAGAGATCACGATGATGAGACTACGGTTTTCAACTGCAAGACGATGATAGGTATTGGACTCCCGTGTCGTCACATGCTTGGAAGGTACAAAGAAGTGATTTACATTAATGATATTCATCCCTTTTGGAAGCAATTAAATTTCACTCCAACAACCCAGGAGGTGGATGGTGTGTCGTTCATGGAGACGTAAATATTTGCACGACTACGCGAGCGTTACTCTAGGTCAAATGGGGCACAAAAGCAAATTTCGGTGCACTATTTAGAGGAAGACCTTCACCCCTATCAACAGGTTGTTCATGAACCAATAAACGGAAAGCCGATTGGTAGGCCGAATACCGAAAAACCGAGGTCAATTCAAAGGAAAAAGTTGAAGGAATTGTTATCTAGTCGTTGTGGCCTTTCTAGGCATGAACATACTGAAGCTGAGTATGAAGATTTCCCGGCTTCATCGAAAATGGGTCGTCCAAGGAAGGATCAAGGTGGACCAAGCTCACGACAAGTCAAAGCTAAGGTATCTACGATTCCTTCCCAACAAAGTCAAACCCAATATATACACGATAGGTATTTGTACCAACTCCCTCTACTCATTATACCATTTGTTTTGTCCACCGACGATGTAGATGGGGATGGCAACTGTGGTTTCCACGTTGCTTTGAAACAAAGGGAAACTTTAGTGAGACAACTACCGAGAATATGACCCAATGGGAATATTTAAGAAATAAGATGGCCGCGCATTTATTGGAGGATAAAGATTTCTATATTGAAATGATGAAAACAGGAGATACACATGGCGGAGAAGAAGGGTTCAACGAGTTATATACTCGTGTAAAAGGCGAAAAGGGATTGGAGGTGGTCGGATCCAGGTTTTGGATGGTAATGCCGGTATGTGGGTATCTTTTAGCGGATGTATTGATCTGCGTGGTACATTTTTTTTGTCCTCCAAGAAAAGGAGTTAATCTCACATTTACACCCACAAGGACAGTGTGTGATGATTCGGTCAAGGATAGAAGAATCATTATGGATTTTGTTAATGGCAATCATTTTATCGGTTTAACTTTAAAAGAAGATTTTCCATTACCTCCATTAGCCAGGTGGTCGGATTACTTCACAACTAACCATTGTAAGGAGTGGTTGAAGCAATACGATCAGAACATAAAACGTTGGAATCGTTTTTTTGGAAGTTCAGTACATAACGTAATTGAACGTATCCAGGATGATGAATAGTTAATTTTGATTTTTTTTTTGAACATATGCATGTATACAAAAAAAATATTAATACAATGTTTTATTCACAACGACTAATTCATTTTTTGCATGCATTTAATTCCATGAACAAATGATAATCGGTTGATAAAGGAGTAATATATCTACCGATTCCACCACATTCGGTAGTTTAAATTTTGTGCAAACTACCGATTATGTAAGTTGCCCCAAATTGGAATTCGATTTTTTTTCAAAACTCCTGGATACTAATAATCGGTAGTTTAAATTTTGTGCAAACTACCGATTATGTAAGTTTCCCCAAATTGGAATTCGATTTTTTTGCAAAACTCCTGGATACTAACAATCGGTAGTTTAAATTTTGTGCAAACATCCGATTATAATAAGTAGCCCCAAATTGGAAATCAATTTTTTTTGTAA
>JAJJMC010031238.1:308970-350937 GCA_023531435.1 Papaver californicum
GTAAAATTTTAACATTTTGTACAATCACAATCGGTAGTTTAAGAAATCTAAAACTACCGATTATAATAAGTAGCTCCAAATTGGAAATCGAATTTTTTTATAAAATTTCAACATTTTGTACAATCTCAATCGGTAGTTTAAGAATTTCTTAAACTACCGATTATGATAAGTAGCCCCAAATTGGAAATCGATTTTTTTTGTAAAATTTCAACAATTTGTACAAGCACAATCTGTAGTTTCAGAAATTCTACAACTACCGAAGTATTCTGACAAAAACAAGTAACATTCCCAGAGTCGGTATATTAACATAACCATTTACTTCCGATTACAACCAAACTATGAGAATATAATTGAAAATTTCTCACAATCGGTAGATAAAGTTAAGCAATTACTTCCGATTACAACCAAACTCTGACAAAATATTTGTAAATTTTTCAGAATCGGTACATAAAGTTAAACATTTCCTAGTTATTACACTCTGGACTTCATGAACTCATAACTTTCAACAAATATGAATTCTTCTCCTTTTTCCTGATAGTAGTGTGTTTTTGCGACATCCTCCTACACAGGCATAGAACAAAAAGAACATAATTCATCAAGTTACTATGTTATTATTATTGGAAGATCTTATAACTTAGCTTATGTAAAAGATGCTTACAAATTGTTGGATCGACAAGCCTAAATGGGTGCGGTTAAAGATCCGTTGTTGTATAGCTAAATAATCAGCTATCGCTATTCGAATAAGTTGGTACCTATCGTGAATTTTTTCAAGAGATCTTTGCTTTGGATTTCCATAATCTCGCACATATTTGATGTAGATCCTCCCCCAAAAGGTTTCGGGTGAAACCTTTCCAGCTATGACATCTTCACGTAGGTTTCGTTATACCATGTTTTAATTATAGCCAAATCTTCAGCGGAGTCAAATGTTGCCATTCTTGTAGGTAGAGTTATGGAGTGAGTTACAAAGAGGAGATGCTTAAATAAAATTTGTAGAGTGTATGAAACTAGGTGTGTGTGGTATTTGGTTGAGAAAAGAGAGGTGTATTTGTAGGATAATTTCAAAAACTAGCCGTTGATTGTACTTTCATTCTAAATAATCTGCTAAATAATTGCTCAAATATCATTAGTCATAAAAGAAAACAACAATCGGTAGATAATAGATACCCTAAACTACCGATTATATAAATTGCCCCAAATTGGAAATTGGAATGTTTTCAAAACTCCTGGACACTAACAATCGGAAGGTTAGTTTCTGTACAAACTACAGATTATGTAAGTTGCCCCAAATTGGAAATCGCAATTTTTCCAAAACTCATAGACACTAACAATCGGTAGTTTAAGTAATTCTTAAACTAACGATTGTTGCTGAATGTACACAATAGGTAGTTTATGAAATTCTTAAATTACCGATTGTGCTTGGAATACCCAACCCAACGGCTTTTTTTTTGAAAAAATAGTCGTTGGTAATAAAACACTATAAAAGGAAACTAACCCTTTCAAGGTGATTCACATTCTCACCTATCCCTTTCAACCTCAATCTCCCCTATCCCTTTCAATCTCATTCTCATTCTCACATTTGATTTTGAATGGCTCTTCAATACACTAATGATGAAGATGTGGCCATCATTAGATCGTGGGTAACGATCATGGAGCACGTGTACGAAACTGCGTATTGGAACAACAATAACCGAGCCACTAATGAAAATTGGATGGCAGATCATAACACCTATCCTTAGTGGCAGCGTGTGTTTCAGATTTATGTGATATTAACTGAAATGAAAATCAAAGGACTCCTGGAGGCATAAGGACAAGGTATGAGGTGTTGTCTGAACGGTTGGACAACTTGAAAGAGGAAATGAAACTGAGATGCCGAGCTCGTCCCACCGAATCACCTGTGGCAAGAGTAAATGTTTTACGTTAATAAGTCGTTCATTAAAAAGAGTTTTCAAGCATTGAAACTTATAATTGATTTGTTTTTTTCGTGGGTGATAGCTCTCCACCAATATTTCGTTAAACATGGGGAGAATTTTATGCATGAGATAATGGAAGAAAGTACCTTGTTCGGTTTTCACCTATATGTTAATTGATTTATTGTATTTTATTTCCTGTAATGTTACATGTATGCCTTTTCCATTCAATGAAATGATTTTACGTCCAACTGTTTTGCAAAAACAATCAATTGATCTAATCATATTGTTCACAAAGTACGTTAAACTCACCCAATTGTTTATAATCGGTAGTTAAAAAATTAACTAAACTACCGATTATGCATAATCGGTAGCACGGGCTTTACATTATCAACCGATTGAGCATATGGACACACTACAATCGGTAGTTACATAAAAGATTAACTACCGATTATGTGTCATTTTGGATCCAGTAGAATAATCGGTAGTTTAGGTGTACAAATAACTACCGATTGTGTTCGATGTTTTTGAGTATAAATAACTAGCATAGTTGGAAGTTTAACCGTATACGAAACTACCGATTACCACTAAATTTTTTTCCAGTTAATTAATCGGTAGTTTATGACTAAACATAACTACCGATTGAGATTGAAGTTCATGGACAATGAAGAACAACACAATAATCGGTAGTTAACACAAACCCGAAACTACCGATTATAACATCTTAGATTTTAGGTTTAGGGTTTCAAACTTTTATTAGTGGACGGTTCTGTGGTAATTATTTGATAAGTAAAAGGATATTTTAGTATGTTTACATACCCTAGGTCACCCCTTAACTTCTCCCATTGGATGGCTTTAAAAAAATAGCCCCTAAATGGTTTTTGTTAGCCCTCAAATTCACCAGGCTAAATAAGGCAGAAAGAAAAAGGAAAATAATGGAACCCAAAAATGAACTTTTTGGATAGATACTGGATATCCGTCACCTTCGCTTGGCTATAGCTGGGATCAGATCTGTGCACTTTGCTACCGAAACCAAAGCTTTGAACCACATTAAAAGCCAAGTGATATCCCATAGCAGTTGTCTTTCGCTATATTTAAGCTATAGCCAAGCGAAATAGTTATCATAGTGCTTGGCCTAAATAGACTGAAAACAAGAGAACCACTCACGATATAACACGTGTGTGAGGAGGTTAACGGAATCAAACACTAAACATAACGGAGTGTAACCAAGGGGTAAGAATCAAGCATATCGGATATTACGCCCCCTCAAGCCATGTAGTGGAGAAAAGACGACAAACCCAACACATACAACTTTCCTTTTAAAAGACTAATCCTAGAACCATGCAAGCCTTTTGTAAATATATCAACAATCTGTGCAATAGTAGAGACATAGGATACCTGCAGTGTTTGGCCTGAACAAGTTCCCTTGTAAAATGCAAATCCAAAGTTATATGCTTCATTTTGCTATGAAAAATTGGGTTAGAAGCAACAAACAATGAACTCATATTGTCACAAGCCAACTAGGACGAGCAGAATGAAAAATCTTGAGCTCTTGTAGTAATTGACATACCCACACAAGTTCTTGTGCAAGGGCTCTATATTTATCCTATGTTGAGGACCTAGCAACAATAGCTTGCTTCTTAGAGGACCAAGAGATAAGATTGTTCTAAAAAAAGGATAAACTCCAGTGGTATACCTTTTATCATCTGGTGAGCCAGCCCAGACATCATCATTATAGCCTTGCAAAACCTGTAACCCTTTAGAGAAAAACAATCCATGATCCAGAGTGCATTTGATAATTGATATACTTCAATATTCTCTTAGCAACAATCAAATGAACACTAGTAAGCTTGTGCATGAATTGGCATACTTGATTCACAAAATAGCTAATTTCTAATCTGGTCCAAGTTAAGTATTGCAAAGCACCAGCTAGGGACCTATAGTTAGTAAGATCTGCAAGGAGAACATCATGTGCACTCAATTTCATTGAAACAAATACAGGAGAAGTACAAGGTTTAGTACCCACCATGTGATGTTTTGCAAATAAATCTAGTGCATACTTTGTATGGCATATGAAAAGACCAGAAGCCCAAGAAGAAATGAAAATCACCCAGGTTCTTAATAGGAAGTTGAGCATTAAGGGTATAACTAAAACAAAAGCACAATGAGAAGCAAAGTTTCCTGTCAGAATAATGTAATCCATATACATAGATAATAGTAAAAAACTTCCTTCATTGTAAACAAACAAATAAGTATCTGCAGCAGAGGAAGCAAATCCTAAAGAGAGAAGAGCATAACGAATCATGTCATACCATGCTCCAGGTGCTTGTTTAAGCCCACAAAGTGATTTATGAATTTTGTAAACATATTCAGGATGGTGTAGATCCACAAAGCCATAAGGATGAGTCATGGACACTACCTCCTTGAGATAACCATGAAGAAAAGCATTACTCACATCAAGCTGGGCAATTTTCCAGTTGTAGGTAACAACAATAACAAGTATAGGTCTAATTGTTGTTGGTGTTTCCATGAGACTGAATATCTCATTATAATCCGCACATGCATGTTGATGAAAACCCTTGGCTATTAATCTTGCTTTGTATCTGTCAATAGATCCATAAACCTTCTGATTAATCCTAAAGACCCATTTACATCCTGCAATGTTCTGTGAAGAGTCTGGTAGAATCTTAGACCAAGTATCATTAGTCATTAAAGCCTCATACTCATCACACATAGCCATTTTCGTTTTTGGATCCTTATTAGCATTAGAGAAGCATATATAAGTGATATGAATAACATTTCTGAGTAAAGATATGGGGAGCAAATGCTTTGAGGAAAAAATAAGATTTTGGTTTTAAACTACCATATTTAACCCTAGTTTGCATGACATGATCATTCTCAACAAAGGATACAAAAGCAGGAGGTTGGGACATAGGTGATGAGACAGAAAAAGAAGAATTATCAGATAAAATTGAAACATTATATAGCTGGGGACAAGGTAGAGTTTTCAGAGATGAATAGATCAGCAGTGATGGAAGTATAGGTGGGAGCAGGCTCAACAACAAAAATATAAATAAGGAAAAATTATCTCATTGAAAACTGCATGCCTTGAAATATTAATTACCTTGCCTTGGATAGTTTCTAGACATCTATATCCTTTTTGTTTGCTACTATAACCAAGAAAGACATAATGCAAACTTCTGTGAGCAAGTTTGTGTGGTGCATAAGGTCTTAACCAAGGTAAACAATAGTACCTGAAGCTTTTAAGACTAGTATAGTTAAGCTTTTTGTGAAATAACACTTCAAAAGGTGAAGTAAATTGGAGTGATCTGATATGTAATCTGTTGATAATAAAAATTGGAAATAAGAAAGGCGGCAACCCAAAATGATTCAGGGAGTTTAGAATGAATTAATAAGGTTATGCCAACATCCAACAAATAGCTATGCTTAGCTTTAACAACACCATTATATTCACTAGATTGTGGATCGGTCAATTTATGCCTAATCCATCAGTCTTTTTCATAGACAATTCATTTTGTTCACAAAATGATGGAAATGAGATACCAAGTAAACACAAACTTCACTAATTTCATGGTCTTCCGGCAATACTTTTTGCGCAAATGAAAGCAAACGATATCAAAACTTCATCATGATATTTTTGGCCAAATGAAAGCAAAATATAATCATGAGATTCAATATTTGGAAATTAGAATTCCAGCTAGGCAATTACTTCCGCAAAAGAACATTTTAAGTTTACGCATAAAAGAACGTATATCAACAATTAATGAAGCATCATGTATCACTTTGGAAAGCTAGGGCTGCAACACTTCATTCTCTATTCGTGATACAGATCATTCTAATTAGGGTTGCACATACCCGACACGCACCCGCCAGTTTTGACCCGACCGGCACCCGACCCGTCGATAAACAGGTCGGGTGCGGGTGATAATTTCCTTTACCCGCCTTCTGGAGGGTCGGGTGCGGGTGATATCTTCTCTCATCCGACCCACCCGCCTAACCCGCCAGAAAATCCCTTATTTGCTGGCCCTTGGATTAGATAGGGTTGTTTCATCTTGGTCGTTGATTTGATACGAAAAAAAAGTCTCTAAGTCGATACCTCAGTCTAAGATCTCAGTTCCAGCGAGTTCTCTCTTCTCTCTCGAAACCCTACATCTACTCTCATATTCTTCTGAGACTCATCTGAACCCTAGTAGAAAATCTCTACTTATTGTTTTCTTTGCTCTGCCACCATCTTATTCTTTCCCCTTTTCTTATTTTTCTTCACCACTATCTCGAGCAAGGGAGGAAATCTTGTTTCAAATCTAAATTCAAGTAAAACCCATCCTCCATATTTGGCTAGAGATTATATTGCGCACAAGTAGGGTTCTTTTCTCTTCACTTTCTATTTCAAAAATCTGCAAATGGGGTTGAAATCATTTATATTTCTTGTGTTTAATCCCTGCAATTATTTCATGATTATGATGCATGTTGTTCTTGAGTGTGAATTTTGAAATATTGAAGAACTTGATTTGGTTTCTGTTACATAAGCCCTGAATTTTCAATGTGATTTTAAGCGAAGGATGGTGTTCTTATATGGCCTATAACTTGTTTGATAAAATGTTTAAATGGATTTCCTTTCATGATCCATGCAATTCGATTTGAATGGAATGTAGCTTGGTTTCTTTCCATGGTAATTTCTAAATTTTTTATTTTTACCAAAAGAGTATTTAGGAGGCTTATAACCTAAACAATATTATGCATGCCTTTTGGTTTAAGCCATCCATGCCTTTTGTTGATTTTTGCACCACATGAAACTTGGCTTAAAATCTTAATTTTTGTGTGTTCTCTAGCAAAGTCGAGCTTCCTTCCAATGGGGCTTATGGATATAACCATATTAACCTTTGATGTGCTTTTTAGTTGAAGCATCTAGATGCAACACGCTTATTGCTAAGATATATCATGAGTATTGTTACAGAAATCATATAGAGAACTGTCATACACCAGCTTTCGAGTTTGTACTTATGCATCTCTAAGTCGCACCAGGCAGTGAAGTAACTAGAATTGAATGTATGAACACGAGAAAGGTATCCAGGTCATGTAGAATGTAATAACATGCTCACGCTGCATATGTATTATGCGAAACAACAATAGTGTAACCTAGTTATAGCTGCCGAAAACGTATATTGCTAGCTATTTGTATGATATTTTGTTGTTTGGGTGGATGAGTTCACCCTCATTTAGTTCTACTTCTGACTTATTTTTTTTGTAGGTTACCACTTACCACCATGGTTGAAATCTCAGAAGATGATTCCTGTTCAAATCTTCCAGTTATACAAGGAATTCCATCGCAATCGCAAATTTGACCTCCACCTCAACGTTCACCGAATTCCATAACAGGGACAGGGAGTACACCTGGGTCATCTGCGGCACCATCTTCTCAACCTTCATCATCTTGTTCAGTAACCGATATTTCAAATAAGAAGCCTAGAGTTAATGCGAAAAAATCTTGGGTATGAGGTCACTTTGATATTATAGAAGATGGGGCTAGAGCAAAGTGTAAGCAGTGTCCAAAGGGTCTGGGTAATTACAAGATTGGTGGTAAAACACATGGGACTACCAATATTTCTCATCATTTAGAGAAGTGTATTGACTATAAGAAATCAGTTAATAAGGAACATGGACAACAAACACTTGGTTTTCAGCTGTGCAAGCCGGGAGAGGAACTGCAGTTGGTGGGGGTCACTTTTTCTCAAGAAGGATGTAAGAGAGCGCTGATTAGGTTTATTATTACAGATGAAATGGCTTTTAGAATTGTTGAATGCGAAGGTTTTAGGGCTTTTTGTAAGTATCTTGAGCCGAGATTTTAGATTCCAGGTCGTATGACAGTGTATCGTGATACCTGCACGTTGTTTTTGAATGAAAAGGCTAAATTGATAAGTTATTTCAAGAAAAATAAGACAAGGGTATGTCTTACTACTGATACTTGGACATCGATGCAGAACTACAATTACATGGTTGTAACGGCCCATTTTATTGATCGACAATGCAAGCTGCATAAAAGAATCATCTGTTTTTGTTTGACTGAGAGTCATGAAGGTAAACAAATTGGTAAGGCTTTAGAGAAATATTTGCTGGAGTGGGGGCTTGAGAGGGTGTTCACTGTCACTCTTGATAATGCATCTGCTAATAAATCTTCTATTGAGTATTTAGTAAAGGAGTTGTTAGTTGGGGTTTTTCATTACTTGGAGCTAAATTTTTGCATGTTAGATGTGCGGCTCACATGCTTTCTCTTGTCGTTAAAGATGGTTTGGAAAAGTATCATACGTCGATTCTCAGAATCAGGGTATTGGTAAAGTATGTCACGAAATCTCCCGCAAGATTGAAGAAGTTTATGGATGCTGCTGAGATGGCAAGGATAAATTGTAAACATGGTTTAATTTTAGATGTGAAAACGCGGTGGAATTTTACTTATTTGATGTTGGTTGCTGCAGAGAGGTATGAAAAGCTTTTGAAAGGCTACATGAGTCAGATAGGGCATTAAGTGAGAAGTTTTGTTATGATATTCCAGTACCATATTTTGTCATGGGTGACGGTGATGACAATGTTGATCTAGATTCTGACGATGAAGAAGAAGAAGTCGATACTCCAGAAGAACAAGTAGATGTTGCTCTTAGAAAATCCAAGAAGAAGAAAAGGCCTCCAGTGCATGCTCCTGAAAGATATGATTGGTGCAATGCCAGAGTTCTGATTCAGTTTCTAAAGGTATTTTACGAATCAACTGTTGCCTTTTCAGCTTCTACATATGTTACTTCCCACTCATTCTTATTGAAGCTCGGTACTGTTTGTCAAGAATTAGACGATTGGAAAAATAGATATGAGGATCCTTTCTTAAGTCACATGGGCGATGTAATGTTGCTCAAGTACAACAAGTATTGGGGAGAAAATGAAAAAATGAATTTGTTGATGTTTATTGCTGTACTTCTGGATCCACGAGAGAAAGAACAAGGATTGTATGTGACTGTTGAAGATTTAGTTTTGCATTACGACCCTGTGACAAAACAAAGAAGGGTAAAATCTTGGGTTGATAAAGTTAAAAAGGATTTTGATGAACTGTTCGCAGCTTATAAATTAGAATATACAAATGTTGAAAGTATGATATCTTCATCATAGTCTATAGGTAACACTAGTTCTACTTCTACTCAAGTTTCTTCTGCTTTTAGCAAGGCTAAGTATATGGAAGGAAGAAATAAACGCAAAAGCCAATTGAGTACTGTGGAGGATCATAAGATATCTGAGGTGGAAAGATACTTGGCTGATCCTATCTACTCTCCAACCAATGAGGATTCTTCTTTTGATATATTACTTTGGTGGAAGATCAACTCTGCGAGGTTTGACATTTTTCCACTCATAGCCAAAGATATATTTGTTATACTTGTTTCTTCTGTTGCTTCTGAATCAGCTTTTAGTACCGGAAAACGAATCTTGGATCCTTTTCGAAGTTCCTTAAAGCCTAGAACACTTTGAGGCATTAATTTTATTGCAAAATTAGTTACGTACACCAATTGACAAAGACTTTTCTAGCCTTGGAGTCGAGGAGGATGAGGTTGATGTTCTTGAGTCGGGTATAATTTGTACTTCATGGTTCTTAACTTCTTATACTATTATTACTATTGGTATTTTTATTTTTTTCATTCTAATTGTTCACTTCTTTTGTTGCAGAGCTATTTGGTAACCTTGCTGCTTATTCCATCATCATAGATGATGATTGATTCCTATTCGGTGACCTGGATGGCGCTGCTACTAAGATGACCTTGTTGCTAGTTGGGAAATACGTAGAATTGCAGTTCTTGAACGTAGATGATTTCGATTTCGGTTGCAATCTAAGAATATTAAAACTTTAATTTTATTGTATAATTTTGAATGTTGGGACTTAGATTTTAAGATGATCGAATGTTGGTTAAAATGGTTTATCAGGTGGCGCACGTGAGGATCAAAAAAACAGCCAAGTCATGAAAAAAATTTGGCATTGAATTTGGGCGGGTGACCCACATCCGACCCGTCCTATGACGGGTTGGGTGCGGGTGAATACTTCAATCACCTGCCAACTGGCGGGCCGGGTGCGGGTGAGTCCAAACCCGACCCACCCGACCCGATGTGCAACCCTAATTCTAATGAAACTAGTTTTACTTTCTTTTATCATACAAAGAAAACAAATCTCCACGACACGAGTAATTTCCACCATTGAGTAGTAATACATTGCAATAAATAAATAAATACATATACAATGCTATTTTCTTTTGGTAAGTTAGAAATTTTATCGCAAAAGAAAAAAAATTAAAGACAAAAATTACAAGAAAATAAGTAACAAATGAGGCCATAAAATCCCCAAAAGCTTACAAATTAATTAAATCTAAAATAAGAAAAAACAGGCATTTCAATAATATATATCCATCCTGCCAATATAACTAATTGTTTCACACATTTGAAGCGAACTTTCCCTTTTATCCATAACATCGACACTAAAATTAACTTCACGATAAGCGTGTTCGAAGTGAACTGAGTCATAGGTAGCGTAAGCAGCAATCCATCTATGTCTAAGCAGCAATCCATCTATGTCTAATGATCCATGCGAGTCTTTACCAACACAAGCTGAGACTGCACTCTGATAATCAGACCAAATTAAAACTTTATGAAAACCAAAGCAAACGACCCACCTAACCCCAATAAGAATGAATAACCAAGAGTTCGGCCATATAACTCATAGTAATACCCAACCCTGAGCTAACAACACCAAGACAATCACCATTAGCGTTCCTGGAAATTATTCCTGCTCCAGCAGGACCAGGATTACCTATGGCAGCACCGTCACAACACAACAAGATTTTATCATCAGCTGGTGGGTGCCAGAAGCACTCCCGAGTAGCAGAAAACTTCACCTCAAATTAAGGATCTGGTTAATAGAAGAATCATAGACACTATTGGATGACAACAAAAGACCCTTCATTTTAACATCCACAAACTAATTTACTTCAAATATGTTGTGATTCCTACTAAGAACACTGAGTTTGAAATTCAGCGGTACCAAATTCTTAACGATTATAACAACAACAACCAAGTCTCTAGTCCCAAACAAGTTGGGGCAAGTTAGTACATTCTTCATCGATTAAGAAAAAATTAATTTTTTTTATAAAGAAAATTTTATTAAGAAAATTTAGTTTAGAGCATAAGATTGATCTCTACTTAAAAAATTACATATAAAAGATGGGAAATCACTATAGGATTCCAAATGAACTTTATCCCTTCTTACTTTCTTAAAGATAGCATCCGCTACTTGATTATCATCCCTACTAATATAATTAAAATGAAAAAACTCAAAATAATTATTTAAATGTCTTATTTCTTTTATGATGTTCTTCTGATCCCAATGGATAGAATAAGAATCACCAACAATGGACTAGATAACTAGTTTTGCATCTGCTTAAACATGGAGTTTATTTAGTTGTAATTTATTCCCCATACAAGAGTCTCTCGAACTGCCATGCATTCAGCTTCCTCAGGGCTTAGACATCTTTCTGCAAAAGCCCTTTTGATCTCGGAGTAGTGACCTGTGTGATCTCGTAAAACAAGACCGGTACCAGCTTTGTTAGTATCATGACAAAAAGATGCATCAATATTAATCTTAACAATATCAACTTCAGGCAATTTCCAATGAGTTTTAGGTAAAACTGAAAAATCATTGGCAGGATTAAAAGCATTAGGCAGATTATTAGTAGGCATGTATTGTGACAAATAATAGTTGATTCTACTAACAAAGTCTAAAGAATTTAGAGATTTTCCTTGGAAGATAGATTCACATCTATCCTTCCATATTATCCATGAACCTATCATGAGTCTATAAGTCCATTTGTCTTTAGTAACCCCACTATTTTTTGTGAACCAAGAGATAGCCCATTGAGAAACTGATTTGCAGTTCCTTCTAACACTGTCAATATCAACGTTTATGCACTTCCAAACTTTCCTGGCATGTCTGCGTTCCAGAAGGATGTGCTCAATGGTCTCCACAGCCCTTGAAAAACTCCATATTCAGTATCTATGTTAGATTGATACCTAGCAAGACGATTTATGGTAAGAATTATTTCCTTTATGAACTTCCAAACAAATAACTTTATTCGATGAGGGATACTGCAGTTCCACATATTTTTCCAGACCTGAGTTTGAACAACCACCCCATTAACTCGTGTCTCACCCACTGAATTTGTAAAACAATCTTCTTTAGAAGAGTCTATAAACATACCTAGGATTTTATCAGCCGTAGCACTACAAAAAGATGGGACACAAGAGAAGCATTCCAGATTTCTGAATTAGGTATGAAGAGATCAGATACATATGTAAAATTTCTGAAGTCATCCGAAACTGATGTAGGAGGTTAATGAACTTAAACTATCCATATATCCTCCCAGATTCTGTTCTTTTTGCCATTATTAACCTCCATGAAGTAATTTGCTTGAACAATCTTTAATCCTTGTTGTATACCATTCCATACCCAAGAAGTATTAGATGAAGTAGTACTACAGTGAATAAAATCCTTGTTTCTAAAGTATTTCGATCCTAGAATTTTAACCCAAAGTTGGGAAGACTCTGTGCATATTCTCCAGGCCAACTTTACAAGCATATCTAAGTTGAGTTTTTTTAAATCACGAAAGGCTAAACCACCTTGACTCTTACGCTTACAAAGATGTAGCCCTGCTAATATGTTATTACCTCTGTTGGAATTATACCCCCAAGTAGTGAGATTTTTTGGAAGCAAAAATGTTCCCATTTGATAGAGAGGTAATGAATTCAGGATATGTTTAACCATTGTTATTCGCCCAACTTGAGTTAATGGTTTAGAAGACCAACTTGTTAATTTGTGCTCGAAGTTTACCTTTATTGAACTAAAAGAATCTTGCTTAGAATGACTTAATATGACAGGTGATCCTAAGTACTTTTCTTTAGAGCTCATAGGTTTAACCCTAAGAATATGAGAAAAAGTGGCCGCAACTTCTGGCTTAATGTATTTACTAAAATAATTAAAAGATTTGTCAAAATTAATTACATGGCCTGACTAAGAGCTAAAACCTTGAAGCAATTCAAGAAGATTGTTAACCGAATAAAGAAAAGCTTGAGTGAAGATCAAACAATCATCTACGAAAAGAAGATGATTAATGGCTGGAGAAACACCACTTGCCACTTTAATACCTATAATTGTTTTATTTTTTTGAGCTTCATTAAGATGCCGAGATAAAAATTTCATTGCTAGAATAAATAAATAGGGTGATAATGGATCACCCTGCCGTAAACCTCTTGTTGGCCTAAATTCAGAACAATGATAACCGTTTAATACTACATATAAAGAGTTGGTACTAATGCACTGATACACCGAATCATACCATTCATTGCTAAACCCCAAATATTGAAGAACTTTGATAAGAAAAATTCATTCTAGTCTGTCGAAAGATTTGGACATGTCGATCTTCAGTGCCATCCAGCCATTTTCATCCCTCTTTTTCTTCATAGAGTGTATAATCTCCTGAGCAATGATTGTGTTATCACTGAAAAGCCTGTAAGATACATATACATCTTGATATGGAGAAATGATTTTCTTTATTAGTGGCTTCATTCTATTAATCAGAATCTTGAAAATAATTTTGTATGATGTGTTACATAGACCAATAGGCCTATAATCTGCCGCAGTAACTGACTTCTTCTTCTTTGGAATCACAGAAATAAAAGTTTTGTTGATTTTCTTGAGAATATGTCTTGTATGAAAGAACTTTTGCACCATACAGAAAACATCATTTCCAACCAAAGACCATTGACTCTTACAAAACCCTGCTTGAAAGCCTTCTGGACCAGGGGCACTCCAACTGTCCATGTTCTTTAGAGTGCTATGAACCTCATGCAAGTCCGGACATCTAAGAAGAGCATTGTTGTCTTCTTGAGTAATAATTGTAGGAAGCACACTAAAAAAACCTTCACCAAGAATATGATTAGTAGAAGTACTTATATCCTTAAAGTGAGTAGTAAGAAGGTTAGCTAGATCCTCCCTAGAATGTAACCATCGACCATTACCATTATGAAGATTATCAATGTTATTTCTTGCCTTCTTCCGATTTGTCTTGGTATGAAAATATTTGGTGTTGTTGTCCATATCTTTAATGAATTGATCCCTTGACTTCTGCTGATAAAATTTATTTCTTCTTTTATGCCATTTGCTAAGTTCTGTATTGACATCAACAATCTGACTCTCAACTTCAGAGGTGATAAGCTGATTTTGTAAGTTGCCTAATTGATTACTGAACTTTTCAACCTGTTGATTGATATTTCCAAAATGCTCTCTATTCCAGATTGATAGAGCCCTTCTTGTAGACTTAAGTTTTTGCAGAAACTGAAAACCAGGTGAACCAACAACACTAGTACTCCAGGCTTTAACAATTTCGACAGAACAAGAATCATCATCTAGCCAAGTCCAGAAAAATTTGAAAGGTATCCAAAATTTTCCTTGACTAATATCAACGGAAAATAAGATTGGACCGTGGTCGCTACCAAGATAATTCAAATGAAAAAAATTTAGAATTAGAGAAATGAATATTCCATTTACTGTTATCCAAAGCCATGTCAATTTTAGATTTTCTATTTCCTGTACCAATATTATTAACAGTCCAAATGTGTTCTTTTCCAACAAAACCTAGGTCCACTAGGCCACATTCATAAATAATACTATTAACCAACTTATCACTAGATGATCCAGCGTTGGAATGGTTACTATTAATGTGGAAATTAAGATCACCCAGAACCAACCACGGTTGGGTAATTTCAGAACCTACCTATTTAATGTAAGACCACTATGCTTTCTTTTTTTTGCATAATTGCTATTGCCATATATGAAAGGCAACAGGAAAGCTGGTTTGCTGAGATCAGTTTGAATAACAACATGAAACATATTATCTTTGGCATACATTAACTCACATTCGAAACAATTTTTCCACATTAAGACTAGGCACCCAAAAAAACCTATTGGGTCAATGATATCATAGTTCGGGTATTGAAAATGAGCTATAGTAAAGGCCTGAGTTTATGCGTTTCAAGTTTAGTTTCACAGAGAAAGATTCAGGATTTTGAGTCCTAATTAGGTCTGTAAGATGATTTCTAGTAACATGAGATTTAAAACCCTGCACATTCCAAGAAAGAATTTTCATTGTAAAAGAACAAAAGAAAAAACTATTGATAGGTAAATTGATTATGGTAATAACAAAAGTAATTACCAAATGATTAAAATAACAGTAAGAAAAGAAATTAGAAGGAACATTGTATTGAAAATTTTGAGAGTAATAAGTGTTTACCAATTTTGCATGGACATCTTGATTTACTAGAGAGAGCTCTTTAGCTTCAGATGTTGAATCCTCATCCCCATTCATTTCTCTGTCTTCCCTATATAATGGGTTAGGAAAGTGGTTCAGATTATTACCCATGTCAGATATGTTCATACCAGTAGTTTGAAGATTAGCATTGAATTTTTAAGAATTGAAAGTATTATGGATTGGTACTTGATTTCTTGATCTCTTGTTATTTCTAATGTTTTCAATTTCAGTGTAATCTTGCATAATCATCTGGTTTGAGGCCTGGAGAACTGTTACTGGTGAGTTAGGAATTTCATGGTCCTCATTGCCTTTTGCCGATATCTCTTCCTGCTCTTTACAGTATTGTGCATAATCCTCATTTGACATAACTTATCTGCTTAGTTCAGCAGCTATAGATTCGCAGTTTGCCTCATTATGATCAACAACATAACATGTAGGGCACAAATTGTGAGATTGTTTCTCCCAGTGGTATCACTTCTCCAGCATCAGTGATCCACCATTCACCCCTCTTAAGAGGCTCAAACAAGTTCATTTTAATTCTAGTTGTAACCAAATTTCCCCAAAGTGGTCTGCAGTTTGTAGGTGTGACACTTATCTTCTTTCCAAGATCCTCAATTGCTTCATCGATTATAGCCACAAATTGATGCTCAAGGAGCAAGTTTTTAAATTGGATATTCCATTCTTGTGCGGTGAATTTCCAGTCTTGAAGAACAATTTTTGTGGTGTATTTTTGAAGGTTGAGCATACTTTTGTTGATGTTCCAATGAGATTTCTTCAGAATATAGTCACATTCCTCATCAGTATTGAGTTTGAAGATGAAGACATTCTTACGCATAACTCTAATTTCCTTCTTCTTAAATTTCTTTCAGAGAATGTTGATTTCTTGCTTAACTATAGAAGTTTCAATTGGTTCTTTAGACATAATTTTACCAATGAGGCAAGCAGACCATTTATCTGCAACTGCACTTAGAGCTTTAGAAGATCTGCTAGCCTTTTTAATTTGTCTAGAATGAGGAGCTTCGATGCTGGTTAACTTCAACTAACTGGTGATCCCAGAAACATTGTTTGCAGAGGAAGAAGCTATAATGGTGTAGGGGGGCTAATAATATTAGTAAAAAGTGAACCTAATTTTTTGTAGATATGTATACGGGCTGTTATTAGGAATAACATTTGTTTCCTAAAATTATGTTAGGAAATTTTGAGTTTAAGGAAAGAAAGAGATATGGTTTTGAAATCTTGGGAATTCAAGGGAGTTGATTATGGGGTTGACAGGTTATTCCTAGAATTAAGGAACTGACAGGGCTGAGTTGGAGGGAATTCAAAATTTTGAAATTCAATGGATCTCAATGGTAGATCGATCTCATGCTGAAACTGCTGGTAAAGATGAATTGAAAAGCATCAAACGAGCAATTAGTAATCTGACAATGGTTATAATTAAGAAGCATACTTTTTGGAAGCATCATAGGAATGATGGTTAGCAAAACTGCTAGATGAGGCAACATTGCCAACAGGACCATATTGTAAGCTAAAGACCAAAACTGGTTACACTCCGTACTAATTCAAGAGGACCTGCAAAAAAGACTTACAAAAGATTCATGAAGCTTAGCAAGATTTTTCAAAGATGTATTTTTAAACAAATAATGAGCTTCTTCCTAATTTAAAATAACAATTATATTACTGAAAAACAAAAGAAAGTAACTGGAAATACACCGTGCAACATAAATAAAAAATAACAAGCAAGGAATATCACTACAAATATTCTCTTTTATTTATGAACTTATTGATTCTATGAATAAAACTCCACAGAAAAAATCCTGATCAAACCATGAAGAAATCAGAATGAAAACAACAACAAATAGTAGAGATACACCATGCAACATAAATAAAAAATAACAAGCAACACAGGGAATATTACTACAAATACTCTCTTTTATTTATGAACTTATTGATTCTATGAAAAATGCAAGTCTCAAAAATGGTTGGATGGCCATCAAATTAGATGAGATGAAGAAAGATTTATGTGAGTATTCAACAAGTTTTAAAATAAATAAATAAATTATAATTTTGGCTTAGCTCGCATATTTGCACGTGCACACTATATTAGTTTTGTCCAAAAGAAATAGAAAAAATCAATACAGGTTGTGTCCAAAAAGAAGGAAACACCCCAGCCAACGAAAAATAAAAACCGAATTAAGAAAAGTAAAGCCGTTTTTCTATCAAAAACACGTTTTACAGGGGTTAGTCCACGGAGAGTTGGTTTTTTTTTATATACTTAAAAGGGAGTTTTCAAATCCCATGTTAGTCATGGGAGAGTTTAGAAAAGTCTTTTAAAATCCTCGTTAGTCGTGGTAGAGTTTAGGGGAGTTTTTCAAAGTCCCTAGAAAACACATGTTAGTCGTTGGGGATTTTGAGAAAGAGCCTTAAAATCCATGTTATTGGAAAAACCCTATATTTATAGGTAGTTTACTATTCTAGAGTTTTCTAGGGAGTTTTATGTGTTTTGGTTCAGCAAAACTCTCACAAAAGAGTAGAGATTTCGGGAGACAGTTTGGTAGAGGGAATACGGGAAGGCAGAAAAACGTGAAGGCAGAAGGATGGAAAAAAATCTTGGCTTTAGGTATGTTTTTTTTTCTCTTTTTCTTTTGCAAGATCCATGTTTTTGATTATGATGCTACCACTTTATTTGGTTTGGTTTGACCCGTCTAGCTAATCTCGATATGTTATTACAAAAAATCATGTTTAGATCGATTGATGGTTTGTGTATTCGTGATGAATATAGAAGTTGCAACACTAATCTTGTTTCAGTTTGTATGCCTTGCAGTTGAATGAACCTACAAACAAATGAGTCCATCTCTGTGAGCATCTTCTTATTTTTTTTTTATCCCTTCAGTAGATATCTAAACAGTAAAAATATAGTAGCAACACAAATATATAAAAAATGGATAGTTTATTTTACGAAGTTGTGTATGTAAGCGATTCAACACACGACACAGTGCTAGCCACCAGAGAGAAAAGAGCAAGTGGAGAACAAGTTGTGTATGCTCTATCATTTATTCATTTTTACCGAGAATACGAAAAATTGTATTTTGTATTGTTTAATAGATTTCTTTACAGACTGCAAGCTTTCTTGTGTTGTTTAATCACAATGGTTTCTATAGGTACGGTATAGTCATCCGAATGGAGTTTTTATAATGATAATGCTAGAAACACCCATAATCCATTTTATATACTCTATATAGTGCATTTTTCCACATGACAATTCATCTAATGTACAGTAAAATACTATAAATCTTACTAAGGGAATCTTGAACAAATCTAACTTTGCTTAATCATATCGATCCAATCTGAAATTTAACCAATATATCGAGAGTTCAAATTTAAAGGTGAACCGAAATAAGAAACGAAAGATTTCCTATCTAGGCCTTTGTCTTTGTTGTTGGTGTTGTTGTTTCCATTGTTGTTGTTGTCGTCTTAGTTGTTTCCATTGTTGATATTCATACTGCTAGTTTTTTGTACGTAAACGAAATGAAACAAAACCCGTAGCAATATCTCTATACTAAACAAAGATTTGGCAGTAGAAACCCATGTCATATCTTCCATAAGAAGACTTATCTCTTTTATAAATTTGTAACAGTACTGACTGATTTTTCTACTACCACACATATCATATCTTCCTCACAGAAACAAACTAGTTTAATTTTATCTCATTCTTTGGACTCAGCAACCTAATTGGTTGTGCGATAAATTTCTAAGATTAATGTGTATTTGTGAACTAATACAAGTGTTACAGACTGTCACTTGTAAATGGTCTCTACCATTTACTAATGGTTCAAGTGTTGAGTGTCACTTGTAACATCAAGTGTATGAATGTAAATGGTTTGACAATCTGGGTTTGCTTTAGAAATTTTTATACAGTGAATCACTTGACGTCTTCCAACAACAATTATCTAAGACTATACAGTTTTTTTTTGTCTTGGTCACTTTGGGTTTGTATACGTTCTATTTGTTTAAAATAGTTAGATATTTGGTTGACTTGCTTGTTTGTAATTTTTTGATTCATATTTGTTCAAATAGATAGATGATTAAGTTCTTATATATATATATAGTTTGTATACCGTTCTATTTGTTCAAAATATTTAGATATTTGGTTGACTTGCTTGTTTGTACTTTTTCGATTCATATTTGTTCAAATAGATAGATGATAAAGTTCTTATATATATATATATATATATTGTAATTCTCATCTTTTTTTCCACCATAGAATGGATGGCTCCATCCAAGATACTGAAAAAAAAAACAAGAAAAACAATTCTTACAATCAGTGGACTAAAAAAGAGACTGATTAACTATTGAAATTATGTGTAGAAGCTACACTTGAGTATCAGAAAGATAAAAGTGGATATTTTACTAAGAAAACAGTAGAGACACACATATTACCAAAACTTAACCAAAAATGCGAATCCAACAAAACTTATGAGAACTTTAAAGGGAAATATAAATGGTTCAAGAAGAGATTAGATCAGTACCATGAAATGTTCAAATCTAGTTTTGGATTCGGTTGGAACCCTGATACAAAGATGATTGACGAAACTGAAGAGATGTAGAACAATTACTTAGAGGTATGTGTATATTGTTTATTTACATCTGTTCTATTTATTTTATTTTTGATTTATAAAAAAGTATAATTCATGGTTTATCTATTTTTGCTTTGTGTCAACAGGGTCATCCAACTCATACTCACATTAGGCTAGGAAATGGTAGAGACTATGGAGACTTGCTTCTTGTTGTTGGAAATAAATATACCTCTGGAAAAGTAACATTTGATCTTACTCGAGAAGGTACTAGTGCCAGAACCTTATACAGAGGAAGATGAACGACAAGATGATGTCGAAGATGCTAACGATTCTCGTACGGAACAATATGATAACGTTTTTGACGTATCATATCAACCGTATTCCCAAGAGGAAGAAGATGGTGAATTAGGTAACGACAATTCTCAAGATATGAACATAGAGAAAAATCATGTTGAAAAGATCAAGGAAAAGACGGTTCTAAGGAAAAAAGAAAGAAGTGGCATTAATAATTCTTCTACATCTTCCCCTGCTACAGGCCAGTCAGAATATATTGAAAAATTGATAATGAACATCTCATCAATTGTTTCTACTATTGAGTCAATGCATGTTATTATTATCAAAAATTCCAAAAAGAAGACCAAAGAAAGAGAAGATCGCAAAATTGAAAAGGCAATATGTAGACTTGACAAGGATAAAAAAAAGAATGAACTATGAATATTGTTTATGGCATGTCAGAAATTACGTTGGAAAAGAAGCTTAAAGTGATTGAAATGCTCGATAGCAATCACAAGAAGAACATATTTAGAAGTTTTACCGTCGAATAGAGGAAGTTGTGGATTGCTTCAAAGTTAAAAGCATGAACTTGATGTCGTCTGTAGGATGCTATTTTGCGCAAGAGACCTTTTAGAATCAAAAAATTTAATCCTATGAAATCGTTTACTTTTATTCTATTTTTTGCTTTGACACTACTACTGCTTGTTTGGTGTTTTCTTTTGTTAGTTGTGACTTTATATATAGTAATGAGTATTTCGTTTGGTGAAGATCTTATGAATTGACTTTTTTATTTGAATAGACATGTCTGAATTATTTTTGGTAGCTAATTATATATATATATATATATATATATATCCTTTTATGTATTTGAGACAATGATTATTTATTTTTTTAGTAGCTAGTTATATATATATATATATATATATATATATATATTTTTATGCATTTGAGACAACGATTATCTTAACAAATGTACGTATATTTTTTTTTTGTTTTGGATGAGGATATCAGATTCAGAGATATCTACTCATAATAAAGATCAAGCCTTAAAACTTTCAAACTCCCTCTAATAGACTTCCCAGAACTCCCTAGACTCTCTCGAACTCTGTAGACTTAAAATTCTTGAATTTTTTCAAACTCCCTGGATTCTCCCGAACACCCTCCAAATCCTCTCTAGATTCTCCCAAATACCCTCCAAATCCCGGGGATTCAAATACATTAAAATCCCCCAAACTCTCCGTGGAATAACCCCTGTTAGGGTTTATCTCCATTTTCTGCTGTGTAAGTTTCTGCAGTTGGGGTAGGAGGAAGCAGCTTCACGGTTCTCCATCCCTCACACTGCATTTATCAATTGGTCCCGTGAATCGATTTGAATATTCATGGGTTTTCTCGATTATTCTTCTTTTACTTCTTCTTCAATTTGCATAAACAATACCAATAATCACACTCTTCACACTACATTACTCCCCAGACTCACTCGTTTTTTTGTCCAAATTCAAAAGAAAGTGATTTCAATGGCTTTAACCACTAAACAAGTCAATGAGGTTCAAGATGCGTTGACTGGTGATTCATTTATCCGACCTCATCTCAGAAATTTGTCTCCTTATCAACCAATTTTGCCTTTCGAGGTAAGTAATTTGTACAATTTTGAGTTCCAATGTGTACATTTTCCGAATTGAAGAATATTTATCAATTGGTTGATTAGTATAATTGAAGGTTTGTATTTTAATTTCAAATTTATTTTCTTCAGGTCTTGTCAACTCAACTTGGAAGAAAGCCTGAGGATATTATCAAACTAGATGCAAATGAAAATCCATATGGTCCTCCTCCTCAGGCAAGTCTCTTTTTTTTTTTTTATCTCACTCAGCTCTCATGGTTTATTGTGTTTTGAATGTCAGACAGGTTAATCTCCTCTTCTTCTTTTTTTTATATATTGGAAAATTACTGAACTAAGGATTTTTTTTTTTCTGGGATACAATTGAGTTGCTCAATAACCGATTTGGCATTATGTGAATTAGGAGATAACTTGGTATCGTATAATGCGGTTAATTGCTTTTATTGAAACAGAAACTAAAATAAAACAAAAAAGGTAGTGCTGAATGCTCTAATGTCAAGCATACAACACAGAAACATTTTTGTTCCGCGTCCAACTTCTAGATTGTTTTTAGGTGGTTGAAGCTTTGGGAAAAATGAAATTCGCTCATATTTACCCTGATCCTCAAAACCGCCGTTTACGTGATGCCCTTGCCAAAGATTCTGGCGTTGAGTCTGAGCATATTCTTGTAGGATGTGGTGCAGATGAGCTCATCAATTTAATCATGCGGTAAGATACTAATGATTGTATGAAAGTCAATATTGTCTACTGAATTGGTGATCTGAATTTTGGTTTATTATTATTATTTTCTTCTTCAGCTGTGTGCTTGATCCTGGCGATAGGATTGTGGACTGTCCTCCTACATTTACAATGTATGAATTTTTGATGCAGCAGTAAATGGAGCTTTGGTCATCAAGGGTAGGAAAACTGACGTTTTCTTTTCTTTTGATATTAGCTTAAAATGGTGGTGCCGGGGCGCATCACCAGGATCTTAATAGCCATGGTTTGTGTACTTTTTGCTGATACTTTTGCTATGTTATTGTGCAGTTCCCAGGAAGTCAGACTTTAGCTTAAATGTGGAACAAATTATTGAAGTTGTTCGTCAGGAGAATCCAAAGTGCATATTCCTAACCTCTCCTAACAATCCAGATGGGAGGTACGTTTTCAGTTAAAGCCAGTCTCATACATTAAGCAAGAGACGTCCTATACATTGGAGTCCGTCTTTCTCAAACCTCCAACAGAGTGCATCACCCAGTAGCGGTCCTACTTCACTAACTTGAGCACTCCTTAATCCTTACACCTATCTAGTTGTGTGTCTAACTAGTCGACCAATTATTGGATGGGCCAAAACCAGATTGGAGCTTGGATATGGTATCATGTACAGTTATTTTTCCTCTGGCATTTGGTGTCAGCTGCATAAATGAACATGGACATCACTTGGTTGGTTGTGGCATATTTTCCATACGCGTAGTTTTAATACCCAAGAGGAACTTGTTGCAGTGTGATCAACGATGAAGATCTTTTGAAGATTCTTAACCTGCCTGTTTTGGTTGTACTGGATGAAGCTTACATTGAATTTTCTGGAATGGAATCTAAGATGGCTTGGGTAAAGAAGTATGAGAATTTAATTGTGCTCCGGACATTTAGCAAAAGAGCTGGTAGGTTTGCATACTATTTTTGGTTCTATATGAGTAGTCTTCCAACACTTCATTAAGTTCACTTGTTCTGCTTGCTTGTATTCTTCTGATATCCAGCAAAATGGTAGCTCTTTATGTGCATCTTTTGTAGGAGAATGCAAATGCGATCTCTCTCTAGTGTGAAGTTCTTATAAAAAAGTTTCAGGAGAGATGCCTCTACTTAGGTATCCATTAAATATTTGACTAAGGTCTATAATCAAGGTTTATTCCTTACTAGTTATGAACATAGACACCTATCTGCATCTTTTGGCTTTAATAATATCTACGCACATGTGCAGACTGTAAATGCCATCTCCATCAAGTTTGAAGTTCTAACAACGATTTGTAAGTAGAGAGATATCTACGTAGACGTCCTTCAAACGTTTGACTAAAGTGCTATTTTTGTGGTTCTTCCTTGGTCCTTACCAGTTCGAATACAGAAGGTTTTCTGCATCATTTCCAATTGGAAGTAATAGTCAACAAATGAAATATCAGGCAGGCTCTTGTCTTAAATGGCCAGTGTTAATTTCCATGCTTTCTAGTTATCTAGTCAGATCTTATGCCTTTATAAATTATAGAAACAGGATTTGTTTTAGTACAAAGAAATTTGCAAAATATGATTTAATACTAGTTTAAATATCCTTGCAGTTTATACAAGTGAAAATTGAGAGAATTAGGAAGTTATAAATGATTGTCTCATATTTAAGAGTATATATAATTGGTTGGCGCAACTGACGGTCTTTGGTTGATTTTTGAAGCTTGCAATTCCACGAAGCCTCATCTCTGATTTCTCATAAAATGTGCTCCCTAACAGGTTTAGCTGGATTACGTGTGGGATATGGCGCATTTCCTCTAAGCATTGTCGAGTACCTTTGGAGAGCCAAGCAGCCTTACAATGTGTCTGTTGCTGCTGAGATCGGTGCATGCGTGGCATTGGAAAATCCTGTGTATCTAGAGGTAACTCGCTTTTCTCTTTTTTCTTTCCTTTCTTGATCGACAATTGCATATCAACGTTTGTTTCATTTGAATATCTTTCTATTGCCTGGGAATTTTCGAAGAGAGTCAAAGATGCTCTGGTGCAAGAAAGGGATCGGCTATATTCACTACTGAAGGAAGTCCCATTTTTGAATCCATATCCCAGCTATTCAAACTTCATTTTATGTGAGGTGACATCCGGGAAGGATCCCAAGAAGCTAAAGGTTAGTAATCTTGATTTTGGATGCATTATATACTTATTGGTTTCACAACTCTTCCTTCTACATTTTCAGAAATAGTTCTGAAAATGTACTTTTTAAGAGACTGTAGTAGTCTAAGTTTTTATTAGTTTTATATCTATTTCTCTTTTCGATTCTATTTCCTTTCAATTTTTGTTATTAACTCCTATTCAAAACAAAATTATCATTCTATATATCCCGCTCAATGATAATCCAGTAGCAAAAACAGGTTTAGCTCATTCTTTATTAAAATTTGACCTTTTATTAGTATTTGAAACCTGCATTTTTTATTTTTTATTTTGTCATTTTTTGATGCATCGTTAGGAAATCTATGTAACTTCTTTGTTTATATTATTATCTTTTTCCAGGAGGACCTTGCAAAAATGGGTGTAATGATTCGACACTACAGCAACAAAGAACTAAAGGCATATGTAAGGGTTTCTGTTGGGAAGCCTGAGCACACCGATTTCTCAATGGAATGTCTCAAGGTTTTGATTTGAAATTATTTCCAGCTGAATTCAGCATGAGTTCAGGCGATTGCTGGCCTTTTCCATCAATGAAATAGAGATCAACATGTAAGGGTTAGACAGAACCTGGCAAAGAGATCAACCTGTAAGGGTTAGACTACAGCTTGCAACCTGAACCTGAATTGCAAAAGATGCATTCCTTGTTTTAAGTTAAATTTTCCAAATATAAAATTATTGATTGGTAAAATCAGAATTCTGTAGCTGAAGCCTTGTTGTACTATTAAAATTCTAGATACGAGTTAATTTCTCTTAAACACAGTTCCAACTTCTACATGTTGCTATGTAAATCTCCAAACTGCAGAAATGTGAGTATTCAAGATAATGTCACCAGACCTGAGCCCTCATAGGTATTATGGATTTAGTTAATTATCCATGTAAACTGAAAATGGCCTGATAAAATATCTGTAGCCCTTCTTCAGTTTGTAAATATGTAACAAAGTCCCATGTAAAAAATGATTGCCAACTAGCATCTTAAACCCATTGCCATCATTGCAACAGTCACCAAGATTAAAATCGAGTACTGGTTCAGATAAACCATCTTTGACAAATTCGATAGAGAAGTTCATTTTGTGTAAAATGCTATAAGATAGCAGCGCTCCAAAGGAATTTATGGTGCAAATCCTCAAGCTATTAAACAGCCACTTCCAATGACTAATTTAAAAGGTCAGTATTACCAGTAGTACAGTAAGATGCATCTGTTCTATGATATCACATGACATGTTAAATAAAACACCTGGTAAATGAATTCATTTGGTAAAGAATGATAAATAGTCTGCCAACTAACTAACCACTAAGATGTCATACAGGTATACATAATACAATGACGCGCTACAACCAGAAAATAAAACCTGCGCCTTGTCAAAATTTATTTCTGGCACGATAAAACTAAATAAGTGCCAATTGTCACCGAACCTCACAGAGCAACGGCATCACGAGAACCCAGCTTTGCCATGTTTTTTGCTCGCAATCTTTCCATGAATTTTGGGTTGCCCTTGAGTTTCTCCTTGATATAAGCAACACGAGTCTCCTCCACATACGTATCTGCTTTCATGGCTTCTTCAATCAGGGAATATAGAGTCCTTAAACAATCCTTCCTGTTTTCCTCCCTATGCTCAAATCTGGTGCAAGACACAAACAATAGAATTGTTCACTCAGTTGTAGATACTGGCACATTGCACTGCATTCTAGCACAATTAAGAAGATAGCGAAGCATACACCTATAAATTTAGTTAGAAGAAAATTTTGGAACAATCACAAAGAACCAGCAGATTAGGGAAAAAAAATAGTGTTGCTTTATTTTTTGCCTCTTGAATCTAAGATATTACAAAAAAGTGGAATGCTGGAGAGTCGAGAGGCCCTCACAATCAAGAAACAAAACGACAATTTAGTTTACCAATCAGATCATTTCCCTTCACAATCTGTGCAAGTGTATTCCGCTTTCACAAAATGTTTTTTATTTTCTTGGGTGACAAGGTTTTTGGGATGGTCATGAAATTGTTTTCCCCCCTATTTTGTGAAGAGGTTTTTGGAAAATAAAATTTTGATTACACTTAGTAACAGCGTCTACTTTTTATGGAATAACAAGACAGAACAAACCAGAATTACTAAGAAAAAACAAAATAGGGTATGAACGAAATTACAGACCTTTCACTTGTGATTGTAAGCTCATCCTTTCCTGAATGGTAACGTTTGCCCACTAAGGTTCTCAATCGGTGACAAGCATGCTTTGAAAGCTTCAGTTCTTTCACAGTGACAGAGAGTTTCACTTTCCTGTTTTTAGGATGCCATGAATCACCTCCAGGAGCAAAGACCACTCTTGATTGCCACCTTAAGATTGGTCCCTCCCCAGGAGGATCATCCAAGCTTGTATTCTTATCTGGCAGGGCAGTCAGGTCAGACTCTGCGGACTTCTCTTTTTCCATCATTTCTGTGCATTCCAATACCATTGAATCCTCAAACTCCTTGAACATTCTATAAGCTTCCTCAGGATCAAGCTCTCCCTTTTCACACATATCCCCAAGCTCCTTGAACTTTGCCTCCACCTTTGCCTTTATTTCATCTGCAGATATATAACCAATCAGATAAAGGTTTAACAAACTGAAACACCTAAAAATACACAAACACATCTCCAACAACATATTATGAGGATATACGAATCTTTTTAATGAAACAGTAAAAGTAACAAAACCTAGTTCACTCTTACTCTCAAAAGTATGTGTAGTGTTGTTAAAATATGTGATCAATGATTTCCAGGTTGCATAATACCTAAAACTAGGAATTTGATTAGCTCGGAGAAGCTTTAAAATAAAATAAAAATCAAACTTCGCATGCACATTGTTCAACTAAGATGGCTCTATCCACGATTAAGATTGTGACACTAAAGACACCCAATGCGTGACTTCTCTCCATTTCTTTATCAATAACAGTCACTCAGCATACCCATAGCATGTGATCAGGTGAAGTTAAAATGAAATACTGCAACTCAAATGCTTCGCTGATAAAAAGTACAATGTGACTTTCTACTCCTAGTCTTAAGAATAAACACACATGAGGCAAAAATAACAGTTGCCTGAACAAACTTTGCCTCTAAGTTTCATGTAAGTTCAGAAAATCTAAATCAACCTACTCCATAAACAAGTGTTTCTAAGCTTGAATTACATTCCCATTATAAACATGACGGGAAAATACTTTTTTTCAAATTCAACAAATAGAAAATAAGCTGAATATTACCAGGAAGAAGCTTATCCCAGTGAAGCATATCCTCAAGAATCTCTTCACACTCCTTGGTATCCTTAAGAAACCCTTTATCCGTTGCTTCTTTAATCATTCCATCCCATTTGTAATCGTCCATATTAAAGAATTCATCTTTAGAGCTTCTCTTCTCAACTAATTCCCTACCATTATACAAATTCTCAACTTCTTCATCAGTTTTATAAAGATCTTCAAAAGCATTTTCGAATTCTGCATCTTTCACATCAGTCAATGGTTTTTTCTCAAGCTCTACCATTAATTCATCATCAGTTTCCTCATGTTTCCCTGATAATCTCCTAGACATAATAGCTTCCATTATTGATGGAAGCTTTTCCTCATCTCCTTTCATATAATCATTTATCATCTTCTTAAACTCTACATACAGAAAAAGACTTGAATGAGAATTCATTACCCTAGAATTGAAATCAGACATAAAACCCTAAAACCCAATTCATAATTTCCAACATTGAATTCTTACCTTTAGTGTCCACATCTTTGACCTCATCGAGAGAATCTTTCCCCCCTAGTTGAGTTAAGATGGACATAGGAGTAGAGATCGAGCTGGGATCAGTCGGAGGATTGGACGAATCATCGTTTTCTGACGAGAAAAATCTGAACTTTGATGAAGAAGAGGAAGAAGAAGAAGAAGAAGAAGAGAGAGGAAGGAGTGAGAAAATAGGGTTTGATTTAGAGATTGGAGAAGGAGATAGAAAATGGCGACAAGAAGAAGAAGCATATTTCAGTATAGTTCGTCTCATTGCTCTGGGTTTAAGCAGCTTTTGATATGGTTATGGGAGGAGACAGATTTTTGAAGAAGAAGATGAGACCATCACTATGTTTGTTTTTTTCAGTAAGATCTGACTCGTCTGGATCAAACTAAAGTCACCTGATTCATCTGGACCTGACTCAATGTGTTTGTTTTTGAGTCAGATCTGACTCAATCGACTCAAAAATATATAAATCAATGATTTGATCCTATGAATCAGGGATATTTCTATATCTAACTCAAACGGATTTAAGTCAGGGATTAAGTCTGAGTCAGTGATCGAGGCATATCTGACTCAAAATAAAAAACAAACAGTCTGATATTTGACTTGCTCGAATCAGAGACCGACTCAAATCCAGACACCGACACTAGCTAATGCCTATACGAACGAACTAGTGTACGCTGCTTTTCACTCCTTTTTAGTCCCACATCGTGGAATCCACTTGAGCTGGGGTGAACAAGTAGCTATAAAAGAACACCCCTGAAAAAAGCGAGAACTACGTGAATACTCATACCTTTCTCGGCCTTTTGGCTAATTTGAATCATGGCATTGAGAAGGGTACTAGGGGAATTGATGAGAGCAGATGCAAAACCATGTTCAAGATTGATGAATCACAAAGCTATTGTTTTCACTTTTGATGGAGCTATGTCTTTCTGGGTTCTCGCTAGATTGCATTAAGATTAGTTTAGTTTTCTATCCAACATCGTCTCATTTAATTGCTTAGTTCTCTTTCATTAGTTTTAAAAGAGTTATAACCATTTTTATGGAGTAAGAGACTTGAGTTTCAGAATGGGGGTTTTCTGTCCTTAAATTTTCATGAATATAAATCATGTATACGCAATTGATTAACAACAAGTGGTGTAGTCTGTGTGAAAATGACATATTAAATGAAAACTGGAAATGTTCAAATCAGCAAAAAGGAAAACTGACAATCACATAAGCTAACATCATCTGTTTAAACTTATATACTATCGGTATTCTAGAAATGTTGAAGGGTGTATCATACATTTTGGGCCGCAGTTTTAATTGAGGATTCAGAATTCAATTAATGGAATAGAGAATTGTTATTTTCGGTGTTAAAACCTATATCTATGGTGGTATTTTCATTATGATGGGATGAAAATTACAAGCTCTCAACCTTAATGCAATATTGCTCTCACTAGCTCTACCTCTCTCACGCCTTACACAGGAAAAATCAACCCCCTTTATATTATTTCGCTAGTATTTATAGACAAATTAGAATAGTGGATGACAACTCATTTCGCTTCGCGGATAGCTTCTTCGCTAAAGTTTTCTTGGAGAAGAATCCAACTTCGCTGGTCTTGCCTCGCTGAAGTACTCGTCAAGTGTTCTTCTCATAAATTTCATTGTGACTCTACACTTCGCTCAATAATAATTTTCCATCTGTCCCGGTAGCCAACTGACTGTTGAGATGACCGATATGCTCGCGCATTTAATGTCCAACTTCCTCATTCAAACTTGACCGTTGATCTTGAGCTAGTGTTTTTCACGTGTGATGACCTCAAAAGATAGATGAAGATCCCCATGTTGGTTGAGATTTACCCAAGTGTTTGCCTTGTATCTGTCTCACCCATATTTGTATGTCAAGATACGAACACGTGACGAAGTGGTTTTATGCCCCCATATTTTGCATCTTCTCTTGTCACCCGAACAAGGGTAGGATGGGAAGAGAATTCGATGGGATTTTAACCGTCGCCACGTCTCCAAAATCCCTGCGAAACCGCCTCCACGACTTCAATTTTTCACTTTATGACTGACTCGTCCCGTTAACTGCTGCCTTTTCACCTTCTCAGCCGGTAACCTAGAGTATTTAAGTGGATTCCCTTGGACTCTTCTTCATAACTCCTACATTCTATGATTCCTTAACTCCACCTGTAACTTTTCCTCTTTCTCTGAAATCTCTGCCAACATTCTCCCATTAACTCCCTTTATTCTCCAACATCTTTGCGCAATCAGCATGTCTCCAAAAAGAAGTATTTCTCCAAATCAAGCTCAAAAACAAGTTCTTTGCCACTGACCATCTTGATCATCATGATATTGATTAAATTCTCTTCCGTTGATTAACTTTTTCTTATTGGCGATCATGATTGATTTTCTGCATTTTTGATCTTTCCAGGATTTCTCCTCTAAAAAAACAGTTCAGAAAGACCTCGCTGAGTTCACTTCTGATCTCAACCAAGTGGGATCTAAATTCATTGTTCCTCCAGGCTCTGAGAAGAATACTCGCCTTGATTTAAAGTTGATTGAAAGAGAGAACTGGAGTTCAACTAGAGTTACTATTACTCTAAGTCAATTGAAATATGGCCTTTCGATTCCTCTATACAATCCGAAGGGCCCCATCTTCTGCGAAGTCTTATCTTTCTTGGAGAGGCAGCGATGTTTTTTTCAGCTCAGCAAAAATGCCATTCGCTTACTAGATGAGTTTGTGTTCCGCTCGCAGAAACTTTCCACCCTTCCTGACAGTTGGGTAGATTTTGATGTTGCTGATTATACCTCCACCTCCTTCCTATCAAAATATACTCCACATCTTCTCGAGCGCAAGGAGAGGTGGAGTGTTCGCTTCAACAATGTTGATGGTTTAACTGAAGATCGAAGGCTCCTTGGTCGGGATCTTGATCAAATGGGGTACAAAGGTAATCTCTTTCTCCGTCTCTCCAACGACGAAAACTGGATGAAGACTCATGTGATCCTTAAAGGTCCCTGTCTTTGGGGATGGAATGAGGATCTTACTCCTTGCCAAGGTGCCCTATCAGATCTTAGAGGTGTTGTCAAATTTGATCCATGGGTCTTTGGTTGGTCTGAAAGGACTCCGGAGGTAGTTTTCCTCTCTTTCTTTGTCGTTCATCTTTCTTCTACAGATACTAACGTGTATACTTCTCGCAGCTTGAATTGGCTTGTTCTGGAGAGGGACTTCGCGCTCGCAAGCGTGCTTTTCTGGAGGCTGGGAAGGTAAATAACATTCTATCTTATAATCCCCTATTGTTGCCTCTTGTTTTTTATCTGATACTAGTGAATCTCTGATGCAAAGGAGGACGCAAGCGAGGCTTCATAGAATCCTCCGAAGAAGAAGTTGCGAATGATGAAAAGGGATCTTCTTACTCTTACAGTTCTTTCTGTCGTCTACAGCAAGCCTGTACCAGATTCATCGCAGCAAACAGAATCTGCTGCTAAAGTTAATGCCTCTTCTTTGAAGGAGGTTGAGAAGGTGGTTTCTGACGAAGTTCCCGAGATGCAGAATGACTCAACTAAGACTCCTCCTCCCGAACCAATTTCCACTATGAAGCCAAATGCTGAAGCTACTATAAAGCCCAAGATCCATGAGGCTCTTGTGAATGAACCAAGAGAAGAAGATCAGCATAAGAAGTATATGCTGGAGACCCTTGAGCAGCCTTCTATGAGCGAAAGTTGTGCTCGTGATATGAATTCATGGGCTCTAATGTTCCAGGTTATTTCGGAGGTGGAAAAGTTGAAATAGCTACTCTGGTGTGTCATGCCATGATGCATCTGTGTTCAGACTCCTTCTCCACTTTTGATGATGATTCAAAGGGTGAAATTTCTTCTACTCTGACTGAAGCTCAACATGCTGGGATAATGACGTTGGTAAGTTGTATTATCTTAGTTTGAAATTCGCTTGCTTTTAGGCTCTCGCTATCTTTAAAGAATGTATCATATTCTGCAGGAGATTAATCGCCAATTGGCTCAGTTTACCGAGCTTCGGCGAACTGAGAAGATTCGCCAATTACTTGCGAGTAAAAATTCGCAGCTGAAGAAGGATAAGTCTTTGCTGGGGATGGAGTTGCAGAAAGAGAAAGAGACGACGGATTCGCCTCGCCGTCAGGTTGATGAACTGAAAGGTAAACATCGTTTTCCTCCTTCACTAACTTATTTGCTTCTACTGCTGTCCTTGTAAATACTTAGGTTTATTCCTCTAAAGATCTTTGTCGAAGGCGAGACAATATCGCATATCGTTATCAACTGGAGTTCAAAACCTTAGCGTGAAGAAAAAAAAGTATGATGATCGCATACGTTATTTGACTCATAGAATAGGCCATTTATCCCAGGAACTTTACAATACTGACGAATTAAATTTCACGCTTGATGCCCAAAAGACAAACCTTATTAATCGTCAGGTTGAGCTTCAAAAAGAATTGACCTTTTACAAGGATGAGAGTCAACAACGCCAAGCTACGATTATCACTTTAGAAAAAGAAATTTATGTGCTTGTGAAATAAGAGTAAGAAAACTTTGGCAGCGGATGACTCAGTAACTGTAAAGCTACAAATTTCAGAAACGAAACTTCGCGGATCTGGGCTCGTTCTTCGCACTCTGCGAGCAAGCCTTGAATCAACAAAAGTTGATCTTCGCCAAGCACGAGCAGAGACATATAAAGTGATTAAGTCTAATCAGTTTCTTATCTGGGATAACAATAATCTCTTGAGCCATTTGAAAGGAAAGAAAAAGGCCACGATCGCAAGAAAGCAACAACTCGAAAGTTTCCCATCCAACCTTTAGAAACTATCTACGAAGTTTCGTCTAGTATTTGGGATGAAGGTTTTTTCAGAGGAATGTTTTTGTGTCTGTTACTTATGATTCGCATTTCCACTCATCTAATTCTTTCTTTCTTGTTTTCGCAGAGTCGAAGGAGAAAGTAGGGGGCGATCTGGAGCAAGCTCGCAATGACCTGGCGAATACTCAATCTGACCTAGAGAATAATACCAAGGAACCGAATGATCTTGGTGCAGAGTTTCACAAATTCCGGGCAGACATCAAAGTTGCTCACAAGAAACTGAAAAAACACTATCAATTGTCTGTGAATTATGTCTGTCAGGTTGTTGCCAATCAGATTTGCGAGCAACACAATCTTTCGCCTGTCGTCCTGAATTTTGCCGAGGTTAAAACTGATGACGAAGATGAAGAAGATGAGGATGAAGATGAAGAAGATGAGGTTGAGGATAAAACTGCTCCTGATGGAGATATCGACGAACAACAGATAGCAGGAGCATCTCCTTTGAAGGATGTCAAAGCTTCTACTGAGGCTGGCTCGCCCTCAGTCAATGCTTCAAATGACAAAGCTTGAGCTTACTTTGTGAATATTTTATTCGCTTTTGTCTGTGTCCGTTCCTTGTTCTTTTTGCTTCTTCCCTTTGTATCTGCTGTAAATCTTTTGGATGCTGGTACTCTCGAGCTGAATATATTATTTTTTTTAGTTGTTTAAATGACAAGAAAGATAAATGGTTTAGCTATAAAATTTATATATTTTTTCTATTTTTTCTTCTTTTATACTTTTTGCAATATTTCATGCTTCTTTAATTTTATTTTGATTTCCTTGTATTTAGATTCTTTCTTTATACGAAGCGTTGCATTCTTGATAGTCATTTACTTCGTCGACAAAGTAAGTGAGCCTAAATAATCCCGTGAGCAATAGTCTCTCAAACCTCGCCTTATCAGGCTACTTCAGCTCACTGTTTTCGTGTCCTATTACCCCCTGCCTAATTGGCTCAGGTTACGAGGTCACACCCTAGGAAGGGTTTCTTGGGGACCGGGCATAAACTACCAAGGACTTGGCCCATATAGAAATGGTTGGTCACGTTTCAAACGAGCCAAGCACATATGCCTCAACCGGTTAAACGCGACGCCTCTTGCATAGTCTATACCTCCTTCCGGATATCTTTCGCCAGATCATGATTTCGGCGAGAAGCGGCGAACCACAACCCGATGATATCCAACGAATGATAGGTCTTAATTTCCTCTTGCCCTTGGGCGCATGAGGTCTTATTGGCCTCATAATGAGGCCTTAACCGCCTCGTGTAGGTGTTATAATTTTCTCTTGCCTCTTGGGGCGAAATATCCAAGAACCTCTCCACGTAATGTTTCATTAGGTCTTATAATTTTCCTCTCGCCTATTGGGACGCATTGTACGTATTGACTTCCCTCGCCTCGTAGGCGGCTTTCAGATCACATTACATGGGGTCCTAGCCTATTGTCCAGGATTTAAGTTAGAATTATACCTTCCCCGAGATCCCTCACTTGCCGTTGTGGCTTCATTATTGATATTTTTTTATGTACATGGGGTTTTATTGATAATCTAATTTCTCCCCTTCGTGATCCTCTAGTTCGTATGCTTCTCCTTCGACGGTTCTTCTTATAAAATATGGTATTTCCCAAGATGGCTTCATTCTCCCATGTGTCTTTTTTGGTATGGTGGTACTTGTAGCAAGACCATCTCGCCAGATTCAAACATTCACCTGTGAATTTTCCTGCAATTTTCCTCATAGTTTCCTTCTCTTGACAATATGATGCCCAAAGTTTGATTCTTAAGTTATGCATCTTTTTCTTCGCAACTGACCTTCTTGATTCTTTGCTTTGCTACTGATTCAATACTTGGCAGATCTTCTGTTTCCCATGCGAATACATTTAAGTATTCTTGCGATGGCTCTTTTAATTTCTCGCATTCTTGCACACTTAACTTTGAATTGTCTTTGATCACCTTTGAGTTTTCACTTCCTCCTCTTTTCATACCCCCAATAAGTTCCATAGTTGCGGAATTCATCGTTTGCTCTCCTAAGGGGGTGGGATGTTGTAGTTGTTACGCTACGAGTTCTTCTTAATCGAGATTTCACTGGGTGAGTCTTTTCCATTTGTTGCATTTTCTTCGCAGATCTGCATCTCTTGAGTGTTCTTGTCTTCTTTTATTTGCTGCTTTATTTGTTTGATCTTTTCGGCACGCACCTCATGCTGGCGAAAATCTACTTCGTTATAATACTTTTATTTGGCATGATCCCGTTTGACCTCGGTTATTCCATCTGGTGTTGGGAAACGCAGACACTGATGAAATGTCGATGTTATTCCCCTGATTCCATGAACCCATGGTCTTCCTACGATTGCACTGTAAGGTGACTCTACATTTACTACACAGAAAGTGGTTATGGTTTCCATCTTTCCAAGGTGTACTATCATGGTAAATTCTTCTTTTGGCTTTGATTTCTCCCCATTGAATCCGTATATGTTGTAGGTTGAAGGAATAAGCAGATTGTCCGAAAGATCCATTCGCTTGAAAGTGTTGTAAAATAGGATGTCCATTGAACTTCATGTGTCCACCAAAACCCTATCTACTTCCCATTTTCTCATCTTCAAAGTGACCACAAACGGTTTTGTTTGTGATTTCCTATTATCTGGTGCTTCAGATACTGAGAATATAATTGGTTGAGACATCCATTTTTCCAATGGTGGTGCTTTCTCCACGCTGAAGATCTCTTTCCCTTTGTTGTCTCGCCTGTGCACCCTGCTCATGATGTTTTTGTGGAGATTCGCTACAGTTCTCGCAGAATTGATTATAGAATTGCATCTCAACAAATTTGTTCCTCGCTCTATCTCGATTGTGTGCAATCGTTGTGCCTTAGGCTCTACTTGCGAAGAGGATAGAGGTGACATAGGTATATCACTCAATATTTCACGAATCTTTTCCCGCTCTATCAAAGTCAGCACTATTCTTTGCACGTTCCTGCAATTTTCAGTTGTGTGGCCATGAAATTGATGATACTCAAATAATTGGTTACTAAACCTGGAAAGGGGCATCTTCACTCCTTTATTAGGTGGTTCCAGGATGCATTCAGATTCGTTCTTTTTGATATATCGCATGATTTCTGATATCAGAGCACTCAATTTGGGAAGCTTTTTGTCCTCAAACCTCAGAGCATTAGGTTTTCTCTCTCCAAATATTTGATCATTGATCCTTCCTCGTCGAGAGGAATGTTCCCACCGCCTATGGAATCTTCCTTCATCACCTCTTGCTACTTGATTGCATATCTCGGTGAGGTGCTCGATATTGCTCATCTCGGTATATGTCCCGATATTCTACTTGTGGTACTTCTCCAATTGCATTTGTTGTTCGTTGTACGTGTACGAGATTTCGGAAAATAAACTCTTTCGTTAAGACAGTATGCGAAGCTGCTTCTCTTTGAATTTCTTCCAGTGTGATATATTCTTCCTGGAATTCTCGAAGTTCCTGCATGGTCAACTTATTCTTCTTATTGAATATGGTCATTATAGCAAATTTGTTGGGAATAATACATTAACGAAGCTCCTAACCAAATTTGTTTCAATCTCGTGACCCCACGACTTCGCTACATAAGGTCCTCCATCTTGTGACAAGACTTCGCAGACTTTCTCCAGCTCTTCTTTTTAATACGAACAAATTTTCTACTCGAGGCCTTAATAAGTTGTTATGCATATACGCTATGAGGAACACCTTCTCAAGTTCGTGGAAAAACACGATAAATACTAGGGAAAATCATCAAACCATGCCAATGCTTCGCCTTTCAAGCTTGAGGGAAAGTACTTGCACATAACCTCATCTTTTTTTTTTCCACTGTAACATTGATCGTTTATAATCTTTGATGTGTCGAATCCCGCTTCCAGTTCCATCAAATATATTCCCAAAGACCGGTATTATACACTTTGCAGGTAAAGTTGTATATAAGATTTCAACGCAAAGGGTGATCGATTTGCCTCGACAATCGCGTTTGTTAGTTGTTGTCCCTTCCCATTGTTTTGGTATCTCCGAAACATTACTCGCATACTTTTTAGCTCCTTCAAGTCATCCTGGTTCGCTTGGTCCATTTCCTCATTCGTATTTTTCTCTTTGATCTTTTTTAGTTGTCGATCCATATCCTTTTGGTATTCCCTTGCTTTGCACTCTTTTAAATTTTCTCATTGACCCTCTCTTCTCTTCCTTAGGGGTGTTTCCTTTCTCCTGCTCGTGCCTGACACTAGCGAGTTTTATTTTTCTGATGATTTCAGATATAGCTTTAGGTTCTCCTCTTCGAGCTGCATGTTTCGTTGCTTAAGCAACCCTTGTTCCTGGAATAAATTCTTCTTTGCCTATCATATTTTGGCAAGATTCGCTTTCAACTCTTCTGCCGTCATGATCTCCTCACCATCAGATGTATCGGCATCACTTGGTACAAGGTCTTATACTCTTACACCTTTTCTTTGATGAACATTCTTATCTGACCTCATGTCTTCCATAATGCGATTTGTTCTTTCTCTCACTTCATCCACTGGTGATCTGCCCCTGTTGTTCTCTAATTGTCCTGAGTGGATCCTGGAATTCCTCTACGGTTCATTATTCGTAACTCTGTTTTCCTTTGACGCTATTTTTTCCCTTCCGAAACTTGCACAACGAGAAAAGTGATTTTTCTGATCTCCTCAATGAGTTCTCAAAATTTAACCCTATGATTCATGATATTGAATGTAGATCTAACGATTATAATAAAGAGAATAAACTTTATATGCTTAGATCTGACATCTGACCAATAATATTAAATGCTTTATTTCTAACTTAATATGCTTAGAAAATTACTTCACTGTAAAAAATCCAACATTTTTGAAAACTTGTAATTTCAAGCAACTATTATGAAGATTCACCTCTTTTTCACAAAGATTTTGAAGATTCACGACATTAAACAAACATTATTTTAAAAGTTGCCCTAAATTTTCTTATTAAACCCCAAAGTTTTTAAAGATAAATATAAAATGAACCTTTACAATGTTAACTATGAACCCTAAAATCAAATATGCAACTTCATATCTTTGGAACCGTAGTTTTCTGAACTCTTTCTTCTTAGATCAACGTTTTCCTAGAGACTTGCTTTAGGAACTCGGATTGTGGGGACAAAAAATATCTTCGCCACGTGTTCGTATCCTGAGACATAAATACGGGTGAGGCAGATACAAGGCAAACACCCAAGAAAATCTCAATCGACTTAAGGATCTCCGTCTACCACCCAGAATCATGACGCGTGGAAGGTACTAGATCGTGATCAACGGACAAGTTTGAATGGGAAGTTAGACAGTAAATGCGTGAACAGAACATTCACCTCAACATTTAGTTAGCTGTCGGGAAAAATGAAAAATCATTATTGGACGAAGCAAAGAACCACAACGAAAGTTATAGCGAGAACCATCCGGCAAACATATCAGCGAGGCAAGACCAGCGAAGTTGGATTCTTCTCCAAGAAAACTTTAGCAAAGAAGTTGTTTGCGAAGGTGCCTGAGAAGTATTGTTAGCTGTCATCCATTATTGTAATTTTCCTTTAAATACCAGCGAAAATAATGTAAAAAAAGGGGGTAGAGCTTCTGGTGTAAGGCGTGAGAGAGAGTTATAGGTAGAGTGAGCATTATTGTACTAAGGTTGAGAGCTTGTAATCTTCTTCCCATCTAAATTTTAACATTGAACAACGTAAAAACCCTTTGTGTTCTTTATTTTCTTTTTGGTTGTGTGAATTCAGACCATTAATCTTGACTGAGACCATGGACAAAGTTGTGTGAGGTAAGTATTTGGGTGTGTTGTGGGATTTCCTGCAACTACATTTTGGCGCTAGAAACAGGGATTGAACCTATATATTGAAAGTTTTACTTTATCTTTTGTTTTAAACAAAAAATTTAGATCTAGAAACTTTGAAGTATTAAGAGAGTTAGATTTCGTTTGTTTTGCAAGAGAAATCTTAGATCTAAGTTCCTAAAGCAAGTCTTTAGGAAAGCATTGATTTAAAGAAAGAGTTCAAAAAATTAGGGTTTTAAAAGTATGAAGTTGTAGATATGATTTTAGAGTTTATACACTTGAAATTTTATAGTTCATTTTAGATTTATCTTTACAAACTTTGGGGTTTCATAAGAAAATTTAGGGTTACTTTCAAACTAATGTTTGCTTGATGTCGTGAATCTTCAAAATCTTTGTAAAAAAAAAAGGTGAATCATCATAATAGTTGTTTGGAATTGCAAGTTTTCAAAATCGTAGGATTTTTTACAGTTAAGAATGTTCATAGGAAAAAATTTCAGGAAATAATTTTCTGATAAGCCAGCATCAACAGTTTGTCTTCATTTTAAAAGTACTTTAACGGTTAAATCGTTAGTATACAGGTCCCATCATTCGGATTTTATCTTGGATCTATCAAACAAATCATTAGGTTAGAAATAAAACATTTAATATTATTGGTCAGATGTCAGATCTAGGGTTAGAAAGTTGATTTTCTTCGCTATAATCGTTGGATCTACATTCAATATCATGAATCATAGGGTTAAATTTTGATGACTCATTAAGGAGATCAAAAAAATCACTTTTCTCGCTGAGCAGGTTTCGGAAGGGAAAAGATGGTGTCAAAGGAAAACATAGGTACGAATAAGGAACCACGAATGAGTTCCAGGATCCACTCAGGTCAACTAGAGAACAACAGGGGCAGACCACCAGTTGGCGAAGTGAGAGAAAGAACAAATCGCATTATAGAAGATAAAAGATCGAATAAGAGCGTTCATCTGGATGAAGGCGTAAGAGTATAAGACCTTGGACTAAGTGATGGTGAGGAGATCATGACGGAAGAAGAGTTGAAAGCAAAGCTCGCCAAAATAAGAGAGGCAAAGAAGAACCTGTTCCGGGAACAAGGATGGCTCAAGCAGCAAAACATGGAGTTCGAGAATGAGAACCTAAAGCTACAACAGAAATCACCAGAAAGATCAAACTCGCCAGTGTCAAGCACGATCAGAAGAAAAGAACTACCCCCAAGGAATCAAAGAGAAGGTCAAGGAGAAAATTTAAAAGAGCGTGAAGCAAGGGAATACGAAAAGGATATGGATCAACAACTAAATGATCAAGGAGAAGAACGCGGATGAGGAAATGGACCAAGCAAACCAAGATGTCTTGAAGGAACTAAAAAGTATGTGAGCAATGTTTCGAAGCTACCATAACAGCGGGAATAGACAATAGCTAACAGACGTGATAGCCGAGACAAAAAGGTCTCCCTTTAGCATTGAAATCTTGTATGCAGCTTTACCCGCAAAGTGCATAATGCCAGTATTTGGAAGTGTCTTTGATGGAACTAGAAGCGCAATACAACATATCAAAGCTTATAAACGATCGATGTTACAATGCAAACAAAAAGATGAGGTCATGTGCAAGTACTTTCCTTCCAGTTTGAAAGGCGAAGCGTTAGCGTGGTTCGATGTTCTACCCGAGTATTTTATCGCGCCTTTCCACGACCTTTAGAAGGTGTTCCTCACAGCGTATATGCATAACAAATTGTTTAAGCCTAAAGTGGAAAAGCTATTCGTATTGAAGAGAAGAGCTGGGGAAATCTGGGAAGTCTTGTCACAAGATGGAGGACCCTATGCAGTGAGGTCATGGGTCACGAAACTAAAACAAATTTGGTCCGGAGCTTCGTCAATGCTTTGTTCCCAACATATTTGTTATGCACTGCCATATTCAAGCAAAAGAATAAGCTAACTATGCAGGAGCTCCAAGAATTCCAGAAAGAGTACATCGCACTAGAAGAAATTCAAAGAGAAACAGCTTTGCAGCCCGCGGCAATGAAAGAGGTCATCTTCCGAAATCCTACGAGCGTTCAACGAACAACAAATGTGATTCGCGAAGTACCACAAGTATAATATCGAGACATCTATCGAGATGAACAAGAACAAGCACCTCAGCGAGACATGCATCCAAGAAGGAGCTGGGCAAGTGATAATGAATGAAGATTCCAGAAACAGTGGGGACATCCCTCGCGGCAAGAAAGATTTAATGATCAAAAATTTGAAGGAAGAAGACCTAATGCCCCAAGGAATGAGGACATAAACTACCAAGATTAAATTCCCATTTTGAAGTCATCATTCGATATATGAAGAAAATAATCACATAAACATTTCATACCTATACAACTAAGAAGTGGAGCCATTCTTCACCAGGTATGCTAATGAATTCTACAAATATTATCAATTCCATGGACATACTACTAATAACTGCAGGGATACTCGAAGAATAGTACTACGATTGATAAAGAAGGGAAAACTAGCAAAACCTGAAACGCTACGAGTGCAAATGATAGGGATTGAGCAAGAATCAGACTACCTACACTGTAATTCCACCGTACATTCAGCGAGAGCAGAGACGAATTTCCACATCAATATCCTGAGTAGAATGCACAAGCGGAACCACGAGGGAAAGGAAATTTTTAGCGTCGAAAAGGCACCAACATTGGAAAAGTGGATGACTCGGCCAATTGCGTTTTCAGCATCCGAGGCACAAGAAAATGGAAAGTCACATATTGATCCTCTCGAGGTCACACTAAAGATAAGCAAGTGGGTAGTGGACAAGATTTTGGTAGATGCGGAGAGTTCAGTGGATATCCTATTTTACAGCACCTTCAAGCGAATGGATTTCTGGCACTCGGTCCTTGTCCCTTCAAATTACAACATCTACGGCTTCGATGGAGC